>JARFIW010000488.1:2863159-3463159 GCA_036346225.1 Platerodrilus igneus | reverse complement strand
ATGCGGCGGAATGTATGGTAGTTCCCGTTAGAATAATCTAAAGTGGTTAATCGATCGTATTTGATGTTTAAATATGCGAAAGTGTAAAAACCTACATGAGCAAAATTTAATTATCAAACAAAAAAGGTGCGCGATGTGCTATACTTTTAACGAAAGTATAGAATGGTGCTTTGCAGCGGTCCTAGCAGTAAAAAAGGCAACTGACTTTTTCAAGCAACTATAACAATAGCAGTAGCGCAGAGAAGGGGTATGCATGTATTATACAGCGCATTGTTAGTTTACGGGTAGCTCGAACGTGTAATTGATTACGACTTATAGATCCCTCGAAGGTTTAAAAATGCTGAGACCATTGTCGTTTAAAAAATGTTTGGAAATTATCAGAACGGGAGCGGGTTGAAGTATAAGTTAGATGGATGATTGGCCGAGTTTTTTCTACCTTTTACGAAGGAATCGGAAGTTGACAGACATCGAGCATTTAATTCTTTATTTGGGTGATATCGAGTACTTACCGGTTCTAGAAATCATTACGTGCGACCGACCGCTATGCTTAAGTGAAAAAGCCTACAGAAGCAAAATTTAATTATCAGACGAAAAAGTGCGCGATGTGCTATAGAAAGTATAAAATGGTGCTTTGCATTGGTCCTAACAGTAAAAAGGAGAGTCACTTTTTCAAGCAACTACAAGAATAGTAGTAGCGTGGAGAAGAGGTATGCATGTATTATACAGCGCACTGTTACTATAAAATATGTTACTTTACGGGTAGCTCGAACGTGAACAAATTAAATTTTAATCTATAATTAACCACAGTCGTAAAAATGGGAAATTAATGGTTAATTTTAATACCGCTAAGCATATACTTGTTGCAGGCGAATTCCTCGTAACGACATTTCTGTATTATTTTTGCGAATTCCTAGGCTATAATTTAATTTTCGTAGATCTAACTCTATTTACTATTATGATTGAACAATTAGGAAATGTTGCATTGGTCTTGCATGGTAATTTAAATGTTTAAATGTTATTGGTTGATTCGAATATGATGTATAATCAATTTAATTGGATATCTAGAGCGCATTATCAGTTCAAGTTAACATTTGATTTCTGGTTGTTCGAGATACTTCGATCCTGGTTGTTGCTTTATGCGGTTTAGCCGTTCACCATTTTTGGGATTTGTGACTCCAGGACTTTTTGAGGCAATCTATTTGGTGATGCTTTGTTATGGTTGCTCAATAAACTCATTTAAGAGGATTTACATATCGAAGTTGAAGGTAATTAATTATTACCTTCGAATCCATTGATTTTATTGTACAGCTGTTTTAGGTGCCATATGTTTCTGTTCGTATTGATCATCCGCTGATCGATGTATATGTTATCGTAGTTCATTGCCCGTTGTACGGTATAAATTTATGTGTTGATATTGATTACTAATATTACAAATTGTAGGGTTTTAGATTTCAGAATTCAGATTCTAGGTTTTAGGCTTTAAGTCTTTAACTTAAGAGTTTTAATTGTGAAGCGAGTTATGTATCCCCCAATTACCTATATATATATATATATATATATATATATATATATATATATTGGTATATTGAATCTAATAGGAATTATTAGAAATTGTTAAGTAAAGTATAAGTTCAATGCAACATTGTAACACAAGGATAACCCAGAGAGATTATCGACAGTTCATGAGAACGGATATGCAACTTTGCATCCGTGAGGGCAGTGATACTGCAGGTGGCAGGTCACAGGCGGTCAACAGACCGCAATTACTTAGAATTAAGATTGATACATTGTAACAAAGTGTAAAGCAGACATGAGATCTGCAAGTTCCCACAAGCCGTGTGAGGGGCAGGTTATTATAAAAAGCCCGGGATCTCAAGGCCCGGCAGTCAGTCTGAGTTTACAGCTTTTGCATTGTTGTCTACCTAGACTACTCGCCCAGTACAATTAATTATTTTTTATTAAAGTTATTATGAACCAGCTATTCTAAATTTCCTTGTAATTTCTGTTTAAGCTATTAAATTTTTTGTTAAGTGTCGAAGTTGTTTTTTTAAAAACACAGCTCCAAAGGCCCGAACCTTAACTGGCGCAGTCCTAACGGATGTCAAAAGGGCACTAAAAATCCAAAAATCGGAAGATTGGTGACCAAGAATTTTAATTCGAAATTTTGGCAGAACCCAAGCCAAGTTGGAGGAAGAACACAAATCGTCTAAATCCAACAACAAACCAAGTTGGACGCAGAACAAGAATCGTCTAAAGCCAACAAACAAACCAAGGTGGACAAGATACAGCATCGATCGAGCCCACCAAAGAAACAGATGAAATTAATGTAAGTTCATTTCCATACCTTTTTTTAAAACCAGAAACTATAATTGATATATGCTAGTATTATTATTATTGATTACCATTTATTATTATTGTTTTATGAATTTTATTTTATGAATATTTTCTTGAAAATAGTTACAAAGTGAATTATTTTCAAAACGAGACTGTATAACATTTTATGAGACGAATGTAAAAGAGATTTTCTTAAAATGCAAATGAAACTTGAATTTAAAAGATTCTTACCACAAGTATTAGAACGAACTCAAAAATAATCAAAAATAACGGGCGCACATTCACTAACACTAAATAAGAAGCGCAATTCAAACCACATTTTAAACCGGTAAACTAACGCAGAATTAATTTCAAAGCCAAAGCTAATTCGAACAAGCAGTTACGGAACGATTATTAAAACCATTAACCTTATAAATTATAGCAAAACACTCTGCTACGGTAACCTAAAACCACCTAAGATAAGCAAAGTCGCGAAAGATGCATCCTTTATTAAAACCTCAGAGAATTGCAATAACTTCAGAATTAAAGCAACGCAGTTTTGCATTTAATTAATCCATAAAAGCGTGTACAATTGCAACAAACACGGAATAAAAAGCTAAACGTTTTTCAATTAAAAATTACTCATCAATTATAAAGTGCAGTTAAACGGTCATCATAAGAAGCTTTAATTAAAACCTACATTACGAGAGATTCAATTTCCAACGAGCATTATAATTAAATACCGAGATATCTAAAAATAAATAGACGTAACATTATGCAAGTAAATAGCAAGTAAGAGAAGCGAATTACTAATTCCTATTAATTGAAAATTAACACCTGTAAGTGCTAAGTACCTCAACAAGTATAATCATATGTTATTAAGCACGTACGCAATTATTACCAAGAAACGTGATTAAGTAACAAAGACTACATCTTTTAGTAGTTAATTGCAAACAATAAAGTGCAGAAGTAATTAACCTTAAGTTATAATTAGAATTCAAGACAGACGAACTGTACGTTCATGCAACTCAAACCACGGAAAGAGTATTAATTACAAATTAACAACAAAGTAAATATAGCGTGAACAAATCCATCCATTTCAGATTCTTTATGAAGCAGAAACTCAAGACAAATTAAAAGCTGCATAAAAACAAGCAAATGCAAGACTATGGTAATTAATTCAACATTATTGAATATAAATCTCACGAGTACATCACCGCACTGTGTAACTAAAATTAAATAACAGCGACTACGATTCTAAAAATAACTCGACGCAGACTAAACGTAAAATTAACAAATCCTAACCAAAAATAACGCTGAAAAATAACAAAATAAATCTCAACCTTTACCAAATTTTTATTTACCCAATCTAAACTAAAAATTAACAAATCCAAACCAAAACTAACGCTGAAAATAGCAAAATAAATCTCAATCTTTACAAAATTTGAAATTACCTAACTTAATTGAAAAATTAATGAACCCAAACCGAAATTAACGTTTCAAATAGGAAAATCATCCCAAATTTTTACAGAATTCAAAATTACCCAATCTAAATGAAAAATTAACAAACCAAAACCAAAATTAACGTTTCAAATAGCTAAATCAACATCAATTTTTACAAAATTCAAAGGTATTCAATCTAAAAGGAAAATTAATAAAACCAAAGCAAAATTAACATCACAAATAGCAAAACCAACCCCAATTTTTACAAAATTCGAAATTACTCAATCCAAAAGAAAAATTAATACATCCCAAGCATAATTACGCTTCAAATAGCAAAACCAACCCCAATTTTTGCAAGATTCGAAATTATCCAATCCAAAAGGAAAATTAATACATCCAAAGCATAATTAACGTTACAAATAAAAAATCAACCCCAATTTTTACAAATTTGAAATTTCACAGCCCAAACGGAAAATTAGTAAATCCGAAGCAAAAATAACAATAAAAATAGCGAAATAAACCTCAATTCAAAAAAAAAAAAAATTTTGAAATTACCCAAAATCGAAAACAACCCTTAACCAACATGAGTAGCACAGACATGCGTCTCTATTTACAGACAATACAGATATTTGATGGCACGCAGGCCCATCTTGTTAATTTCATTGGAGCAGCTGAAATGTTCCTAAAAACCTTCTACAAACCCGGAGATAACGAAAGGAATTCATTGCTTATACGCTTGATATTAGTAAACTAACCGGAAGGGCACTAACCTTAATCGCCAGTAGGGACGATTTACAAGAATGGCAGGAGTTTAAACAACTACTAATTGCATATTTTGGAGACCAACGTAACATAAAGTGCCTGGTACGAGACCTAATAAACCTTAGAATGGAACACAATCAATCCCCCTACCAATTCGGAATGAAATGCCAAGACGTGAGAAGTTTAATACTAACCAAATTAAAAATCGAAGAACCCGGTCAAAACGTTAGACATTCAAAAACAAAAATGTATGACGAAATGGCACTAGACACATACATAAACGCTTTACCAGAACGACTATCGGATAAAATCAGATTCCAACGCCCCAAAATCTAGAGGAAGCTATGAACCTAGTAATAGAAGAAGAAAATGTAATGTATTACCGCAACAAACTATACAACCCCAACGCGAATAAAAGTTATTCACCAATAAAAACCATACAAGCCACAAGACAAACAATCCCTCAACAAAAATTCACACCCTTTAACGCGCAAACAAATCAACCGCGAATTAATAACCCAAGTTTCAACAATACCAATTTTAATAATCAATATAAACATTTTTCAAAACCAACATTTAACCCAACTTTTAAGAAACCAGCATTCCAACCAAGATTTAATCAAAACCTAAACCAACAAAGACCAGCCTTCAACGCAAACCCCAATAGAAACACACCAATGACTAATAATAATAACAACCCTAATAATTATTACAAACCAACACCAATGGATACCTCATCTGGTAACACCAGACAAAATACAAAAATAACACATATCCGGCCAAACCCTCATCAGAAACGCAATTTTACATCGGAAGAACTATTCCATCAGGAAATAGAAAAATTTGACACTGACCAGAATAATTACATTGAGACACCTACGAACAATGAATCAAACCATGCAGAAACTTACGAACGGGACGAACAATACGAAACTTACGAGGAGTACGACGACGAAAACTCGAACTCAAATTTTCAAATGGACCCATTCATAGACAACCCAACTTAATAAACTTAAATAACATAAATCACTTAGTATTACCATACATAGAAATACCCCACGCCAAATTCAAACTATTAATCGACACCGGATCATCTAAAACATTAATTAGCCCCAGAACCGTACAAAAACATTATTTAGATTATGTAGAAAGAGAACCATTCAAAATCAAAACAGCTCATCAAACGACACTACACCAATTCGTAGCAAATATACCCTTACCGAGAACATTTAATGTTAAAATGAAACATAAATTTTGTGTATTCGAATTTAACGACAAATATGACGGATTAATCGGAATGGACCTTCTAAGAAAATTAGGAGCCAACATTGACATTAAAAATCGCTTATTAAGGACAAAATACGGAAAAATCCCAATTAAATTTCAAAACACACAAATTGAACAAAAATACACTATAGAACCCCGAACGGAAAGAAAAATAAAAATCCCAGTAAAATCTAACAAAAATTTAGGAATAATAAATCATATGACATTTCAACAAAGAGTAGAAACCCCAACTGCCTTAGTACAAATAAAAGATAATTTTGCAACCACAACAATATTAAATTCAAACGATTATCCCGTAGAATTATCATTGACCGACCCAATTAACGTAGAAGAACTAAATTTTAACGAAATGGAAAAAGACGAAAATTTAGAAAACGACTACAACCCAATAGAACATGAAGAAATGTTAAGAGAAAATTTAACTAACATCCGCTTCAATACCGACATCAATCAAGAAGAAGAAAGAGCAATTAAAAACTTATGTTTTGAATACCGAGACATATTCCATTGCGAAGGAATACCATTAACATTCACCAACACAGTAAAACATAATATCGAGTTAACAGACGATAAGCCAATTTTTACAAAAGCGTATAGACTACCTCATGCAAGCCAAGAAGAAGCTGACAGACAAGTAGCAGACTTATTAGACCAAGACATAATCCAGCACTCCAATTCACCATGAGCAGCCCCGTGTTAATAGTACCTAAGAAATTAGACGCAACCGGAAAGAGAAAGTACAGAATGGTAATAGATTATAGAAAGTTAAATGAAAAAACGGTAGATGACAAATATCCACTACCAAATATTACCGAAATTTTAGATAAATTAGGCAAATGCCAATATTTTACAACATTAGACCTAGCATCAGGATACCATCAGGTAGAAATGGAAGAAAAAGACATATCAAAAACAGCCTTCAGCACACCTAGAGGACATTACGAGTACAAACGAATGCCATTTGGATTAAAGAACGCACCCGCTACTTTCCAGAGAGTCATGGACAATATACTACGAGGAATACACAATGAAAAATGCCTTGTATACCTTGACGACATCATAGTTTATTCTACATCATTGGTAGAACACATAGAAAGATTGAAAGAAGTATTCGAAAGACTTAGACAAGCACATTTTAAAGTACAATTAGACAAAAGTGAATTTTTACAAAAAGAAGTATCATTTTTAAGACGTAATAACACCCCAAGAAGTAATGCCAAATCCAGACAAAACAAATGCAGTTCTAAATTACCCATTACCAAAAACAAACAAAGAAATTAAAGGATTTCTAGGACTTAGTGGTTACTACCGCAAATTCATAAAAGGTTACGCTCAGATAACCAAACCCCTGACAAACTGTTTAAAAAAGGGAAACAAAATTGAACACACCCCGGAATTTATTAAAGCCGTAGACAAAATTAAAAACATATTAACGAATCACCCTGTATTAGAATACCCAGACTTTACAAAACCATTTATACTGACGACAGACGCATCGAATGTAGCATTAGGCGCAGTATTGAGCCAAGGAAAAGTAGGTAGCGATAAACCCATCAGCTACGCATCCAGAACCCTAAACGAAACCGAACAGAAATATAGTACCATAGAAAAAGAATTATTAGCCATAATTTGGGCAACAAAATATTTTAGACCTTACTTATACGGAAGAAAATTTTACATATACACCGATCATAGACCACTAGTATGGCTCAGCAAACTGAAAGAACCGAATTCGAAATTACAAAGATGGAGAATCAGACTCGAAGAGTATGATTACGAAATTATATATAAAAAAGGAATTTATAACAACAACGCAGACGCTTTAAGCAGAATCCAACTCAATGCATTAGAAACGGAATCCATTATAGGAAACGTAGACGAAGCAGAAATAAGGGAAGATCCAGACGAGATCGACACGATACATTCGACACAAAACGAAGAACCAAAAAACGCGATTAAAATTTTAAACGAAGCAATCGATATGAAACCCAACCAATTTATAATAACCGAAGTTTTAAATAATCCCAATCCAGTAAAATATACAAAAGTAGATAACAAAAGGATATACCAAATTCAAATAACTAAAGATGACAACGAGGAACAAATAATTAAAGTTTTAAAAGAATACACCCCCGAGAAAAAACGATTTTATTTTTATTTCAACACCGAACATTTATACCAAAGATTTTCAGAATTGTACATTAAACTATTTAATAACTCTGGACCTGAACTCATCAGATGTACTAGAAAACTAATAACATTAGACGACCCTGACGAAATAAACGATGTAATTAGGAATCAACACGAAGGAAAAACCAACCATCGTGGAATTAACGAAACTATAAAGCAACTTGTAAGACGTTATTATTTTAAAGACATGAAGGAATTGACCACAGATTTTATTAACCAATGGAACTATGTGACAGAGCGAAATACGATAGGAAACCCCCAAAGATACCTTAATGTTAACCAAAACACCCGACAAACCATTTCAAAAACTACATGCCGATACTCTAGTAGTAGAAGCGCAAAACTATCTAACAATTGTAGATGCATTCACAAAAATAGGCCAAGCAATACCAATTACATCCAAAAATAGCATCGACGTGACCCAAGGATTTTTACAATATTTCACATTTTACGGAACACCCGAATCAATAACTCTAGACAATGGTAGCGAATTTAAAAAAGAGACAATACAAAACACTTTAGAACTACACAAAATAAAAATTCATTTCATAACGGAAAACCACCCTGAATCAAACGGACTAATTGAACGACTACATTTAACCCTGTTAGAACAAATTCGATTATTAAGAATAAATTATAAAAAGGAACATATAACCAATTTAATGTCATACGCACTAATCGCCTATAATAACACAATTCACTCATCAACAAATTTTACACCCTTAGAATTAACCTTAGGACATTCAGATTCACGAAATCCCTATGACATACACTACAACAAGGAAGTATATCAACAATATGCGAAACATCACAAACAAAAACTAAAAATAACTTACGACAAGGTAAAAGATAAATTAGAGAACGATAAAGAACGTATCACCACAACCCGAAACAAAAATACCGACTCAAATAAATTTTCAATAGGACAAACCGTGTATGAGAAAAACTTTCAAAGCAAGCGACATAAAACAGCACCCAGAAATTTAGGACCATTCAAAATTAAGAAAATATCAGATAAAAACATAGCAGTAGTAGACAACGGTAAAATAACAAAGTACATTCATTTGAAAAACCTAAGACACCCTGTAATTTCAGATGGACAGTCATCACCCTTACCGTCAACCTCCGCCCAGGTAGAACGGACAACCCAATAACAATACATAAAACACAACCCCGGTATACTACCAATTAAATTAGGCAGTATGCAAAACCCAATTAACATTTTCAAAAATTAAATACCCTACACTCTAGTATTATTGAACCAATCGATTTATTAAACGAATTAATAAGAATTAGATCACTTATAATTAACAGTAAATTACCTTTTGATGTAACAGAATCGAACATTCTAATATTTGAAAAGATAGCTATAGTAAAAGGCTACATTAAGAATAATGATATAATATTTTTAATAGAAATCCCGATAGTAGAAAGTAACAATTATAATTATTATCATTTATTTGCTTTTCCAACGAAAGTTACTAGCACATACCAAGTAATCATACCCAAAACCAAATTCCTATCCCTAAATGAACTGAGATATGGTTATACAAACGAAAAATGTACTGAAGTAACACCAAACCAATATTTATGTCAATCGATGACGACAACAACCATTAAAGAAGACAGCCCTTGTGAAGTACAACTATTAAAATTCTTAAATCATTACGAAAACTGTGAACCCAAACAAGTGCAAATAACTAACATGAAAATTCAAAAAGTTACAGATAACAAATGGATAGCCATTTTCCCAACAGAAGTAATAGCAACCATCCACTGCAACCAAGATGAAAATAACCAAGCATTAATCGGAAGCAAACTAATTACCCTCAAAGAAGATTGTTATGTGAAATTGAAAGATGAAGTAATCAGAGTTTATCAAGATCCCATAGCAACAAAGAAACTTGCAAACCTACTGGAACGACTTAGACGATCTCAACCACGCCGTGAAATTAGTGGAAAGTTATAAAGAACAATTAAGTGAACTCAAAACGCCAAAGTTACATTATAATAATATAAGTGTTTGGACAATTGTATTAATCATTTTAATAATTTTTGTAATTATATATGTATTTTACAAAATGTACCTTAGATATAAGAATGAAGGAAACAGTTTTAGATTTAAGGAAACAAAGAGAAAGAAAGAAACAATAAGTATACCCTTAGAAACAATGAATTTTAAATGAATTTGAATAATGAATTTTATGTATTTAAAAATTAAGAAAAACCTTAATTTTTCATTTACGGTGGGAGGAGTTATGTATTCCCCAATTACCTATATATTGATATATTGAATC
Source organism: Platerodrilus igneus (assembly GCA_036346225.1). Classification (NCBI taxonomy): domain Eukaryota; kingdom Metazoa; phylum Arthropoda; class Insecta; order Coleoptera; family Lycidae; genus Platerodrilus; species Platerodrilus igneus. Next base: position 3,452,867 of record JARFIW010000488.1, on the reverse strand, counting down.
TAATAGGAATTATTAGAAATTGTTAAGTAAAGTATAAGTTTAATGCAACATTGTAACACAAGGATAACCCAGAGAGGTTATCGACAGTTCATGAGAACGGACATGCAACTTTGCATCCGTGAGGGCAGTGATACTGCAGGTGGCAGGTCACAGGCGGTTAACAGACCGCAATTACTTAGAATTAAGATTGATACATTGTAACAAAGTGTAAAGCAGACATGAGATCTGCAAGTTCCCACAAGCCGTGTGAGGGGCAGGTTATTATAAAAAGCCCGGTATCTCAAGGCCCGGCAGTCAGTCTGAGTTTACAGCTTTTGCATTGTTGTCTACCTAGACTACTCGCCCAGTACAATTAATTATTTTTTATTAAAGTTATTATGAACCAGCTATTCTAAATTTCATTGTAATTTCTGTTTAAGCTATTAAATTTTTTGTTAAGTGTCAAAGTTGTTTTTTTAAAAACACAGCTCCAAAGGCCCGAACCTTAACTAGCGTGAAATCCGAATATTCATAAACTTCAAGCTCCAAGTTTAATTGGTATCCTGCGACGCTTGGCAGTTGTTGGGAATTCTGTCATTGCAACCTCCTGAGTTGACATTGGATGGGTATCGTTATGCATGATTTTTATTATTGGTTTATTAAATACAAATTTAATAACGTTAATGCATGAACTTTTTAGTGATATTTGTGTACATTTTATGATGAAATATTTCAGTAGTTACAATTTGAACCATCACAATTAATTATTCATTTTACAATAATCAATAACAATCAACGCTTATTTATATTTACAAGTGCACCACTGTATATAATTTATTGTGCTAATTTGAACATTGTGTAACTGATATTGGTGCACCAATATCCCTTTACATACAGTGCACAATTAATATTAATTATTCCGTTATTTCACATACATAAAATAATAAGTAAATAATTTACGTAAACTTAATTCAATAAGATATATGTATTGATGCTGTAGACTGTTTAGTAATTTAGTAAATATTGTGATAGTGTACTGGTATTTATTTGGGTATGTTCCGTAGTTGTATGTGTGATTTAAGTATCATTTCATGGTAGGATATTTGAGTATCTTTTCGACGGGAGAACGTCCCAATTGGGTTCGCGGAGATTCAGGTTATGTCAATTGGGTGGCGCTCATTAATTTTCGATCTCAGATCTTTCTTTTTTGGGATGGTTTCGTGAGACCCACTCCCCCTCCACTGATCTAGTTACGGCAAACGTTCCTAGTATTTTCCGCTGTTCAGATATATCTATTCGTCCTCGTTATTGTATGTATATTTATTTTTAGGCGTTAGCGCCTGGCGGTCTTTATCTTGCCAACGTTCCTTTTTTATAAATGTTACGATTGGTAACAGTGGGACAATCGTGTATCATACTTTCGCTTGGTGATTCATTTAGAAAATATTCAAGCCTACCATTTCCGAAAATATGACGTAGAAGTTATGTAAAATTAAATTGCTTTATTAGTAAGTATTCTGTAGACAACAAGTTTGGTATTCCCTTAGTAAAGTTTTAAAGTGTTTTATTAAGTTTTTGTTTATAGTAGCACTGCATCTTCCACTTCAAGACTTGCAACCGATTTGTGTGCGTGTGCAACCAGACTTTTTGGATTTTTAATATGCACACGATGCGATTGCTGATCCGTATAACATGGAAGACGTTTCCGATGTTTCTACTAACGGCATTCGCACCATCGACGATGCAAACCAGGTGCATGCATTGACGCTAAATGTACTGGACGAACAGTAAGGATTGGCAAAAGATGACGTCATTTAGTTCCCCGCTGAATCCTCAACATCGTTCGGCCGTCTTCGGAAACCTTTGGTTTGCATTCTATAGGGTACGCAAGAGTAAACTCTTTAGTTATAAGTTAGTTCGCTTACAAGTTCAACCAAAGTCTTATAGTGCGGATTTTGTTTTGTACTAAAATGGTACCTGCAAACGTTTTTAAATGCGACTCTTGCGGTGCTTCCTATACCTGGAAAAATGCTCTCAAACGGCACCAGAACAAATGTCGTGGTGTAACATCGTCCACGGTTAAGCTTATACATCCGTCCGCAGCAAAGTACTTAAACTGTGGGTCTTGCGGTATCGTTTTTACGAAAATGGACAACTTACAGCGACACAAGGAAAAACAGCACGGCATGTCATTAAGCCGTAAACGTTCAACTCCGCCAGCTGTTAAAGAGCCTTGTACGAAACAACCACGAATTATGTGTAAAGTATGCGATTTCGAAATGGAAAAGACTACCTATGCCGCACACTTAAGAAGCAACAGACATAAAAATGCATCAGTTACCGCTACTAGCGACGATTGTGTAGAAATGGTTAGCACAGCGTTTAACAACCGTATGGCTAGCTATCGCATAAAGTATGCCAGTGTCGACGATGGAGTGCCCGAGTTTCTTTGGAAGCAGCAAAAGCGATTTATTCGATTAATTAATGAAAAAAAGAATACGACATACAGCAGTAAAAGTCTATTGCGAACTCTACGGCGTTTACATCAAAATCGGGGAAGAGACTACCGATGTGAAATCCTTTAACACAAAAAATGTGGTTATAACGTCTTCTTGTAATCTGGAAAATATGTACGAGTTCTTAAGCGAAACCATAAGAACAAAATCAGAGGAACTTCAAACATGTGGGTCCGGTTGGTCTTTGGAAAAGGTGCTCTATTTTGAAATAAATATTAATAAGTATAAGCCGATATGAGAAGTTCTAGGTTAAGAATAAAAAATTGTGAATATGTATTTAGAAATGTGGTTTACAAATTTAAACTGTATCAGTAAAAATTGTCTGTAATAAAAAAGTTTTAAGAATGGTTTTTAGATTTTCTTTTAGATATGAGCTGCAGGAAAGTTATAATTTAGAGGGTGTGTGTAAAATGCTATGGGGGGTCCTATTTTAAATCTATTTACAGATTCGAATTCTACATAAAATTCTAGGTTAGTTTGATGTATCGCATGTATAAAAAAAGTTTATGCGGACAGTCAAAAATCGCAACAAGTAAAAAATCTTAAAATGAGGGTAGCTCCCTGGGGGATGGCGCTATCGAAAAAATTCCTAAAGATTCGGGTAGCTGAGAAGAATCTAATATTAATTGATACCAAACAAGATAGGTTTATCTCGAAAGATGCATTGGTTAGACGAAGAAAACTATTTGGTTCAGAATGTTAGCGGTAAAAAAATCTTAAAATTAAGGTAGCTCCCTGGGGAGTAATGCATTCTAAGAAATTCCGAGATATTCGGGTAGGTGAGAAAAATCTAATATTAATTGATACCAAACAATATAGATTTACCTCGTGGGTAGAAATGTGGAGAAAGATTTATCTGGCGGGTGGAAAAAATGCGGGTGTGACGTAATCAAAATGGTTGTGGGGGTGTCCGAGCAAGGAGGAGAGCAAGGAGAGAGCAGGAGGAAATTCATCTCCACATTTCCTCCTTATGGGAATTTACATGTAAATTTGGTCCAGATGTGTGAGGAAATGTGGATGCTGGAGGAAATGTGGGTGTGGGTTTCTTGATTTTCCTCTACTTCAACTCATGTAAGTTACAACCCTTTAAATATTTTTAATTAGCTTTAGCGTTTGTATGTTTTGCGGGAATACTAATGAGGAGCTGTGAGATTAACTGACATCTTATACATAATACTCTAAAACAAGATATTTTTTTCATAACTAAGAAATTTTAATCGAAAATACGTTTGACACTTGTACTTTGGCATTGCTTACGAAATATTGGCTTCAATTTTTTACTTGAATCAGAAAACTAAAGTTTGACTGATTTTAATGAGAGTTACGGTTTTCAATATAAGTACCATTTTGTAGAGTACGAGGTTTTAAAAAAAATGGCGTTCAAAATGTTTCTCTATATCTTACCGTTTCCGAGACAGAGGTGAACTTATAATTAGCTTTATCGCACTTCTCCTCCCCCTTTTTCCCGTGTATTGTACCTGCGCGGGGGGTCATTTTCATCTACTAGATCTCTCCAACAAATATCAAAAGGCGTCACTCTTTCAGTGCATGCTCAACCCCTTATAGATGCTCGACTATAACGAGTGCATGCATTCTTGTATCAGTCGATTATTATACTTTATTAAATGTAGGTTTACAGACCTACAGTTATCTAATGAAAAACTGTGCAGAAAGTATTTACGTTTATGGAAACAAAGGTGGTGGTTCTTTCGAATTAACCTGAAACGAAATAATCATTTTTATTGTACAGTAGCTTAATTTTCAGAGTTTATCTGAAAGTTATCGGCAGATTTCCGCAACCATTAATACACCAAGGTCTAAGGCTAGTTGCCTACAATAAAACTATTAATGTGCGTATAAAATACTAAATAACCCCTGCTTTAAACGTTTGTTTTACGAAAAGCAATTTAAATTAAACTATTTAAATAAATATCGACATTAAATTTAGTAAAGTAAACTCCAAGCATCACGCCTGTAATAACGAAATAATTACAGTCCACAGATGAAAAAATATTGGATCATAATTCCACAGCCCAGCAAAGTCTGCCTCTATGAAAACAAACACGAGCTTTATACTCAGATGAAAAATTTATAACTGTATATCCTCACTTTTTACTAAATAAACAAATTGTAGGAGAAGTATTACGTAAAATAAGATTTGATCAGTAATCAACTCTACGAAATAAAGCGAAAGATCCCGAATGGTGTCGCCTTGACGTCGGCGCCAATCTTCCAGTTTTAATGCCGCGATTTTCGTGCTCGGTTGTGTATTATTGTACCAAGAAAGTGTCGTGTTTACGTATTTAATATACACTTACTATAGCCGCCTGCGATAAAAATCGATGATTTAATTATACTGCATTGCTGCTTCGGATTTTAATTTCGTTAAATTAAAATTACGTGGAAGTGTAAATTGATCACAGCTACCACACTTTCATATACTTTTTATTAAAATTATAAGTGCTGCACAACTGTACGAGTGGTGAGTGTAGAATTGTTTTATTATGATAACAAAGATGACATCTCACGTCATCTGCTAGTGATAAGAATACTGACTACTAGGATGTTGTAGCCTGACCTCAGAATATTCTATTCGACGTTATTTTACGTCTGTAAGTCTGTTTTATATAAATAATTTCCGGCACCATGACCTCACATGTTTATGTTTTGAACTTCCGATTGTTTCTGATAACGTAGAATTAGGGAAATCTAGACACTGATAAACTGCAAGTGCATACAAATATAAACAAAAATGCATATCCCAATTGAAAGATTTGTTACTATAGAAACGTTTATTTAAAAAAGTGTAAGATATAAAAAAAACATCTTCAGATAAAGGTTATAGCTCATGAAGGAGGACATACATTTCTGAACACAGTTCTGAAAATTTTTCAGTAGCTAGTCCTCAGGAACATACAAGTAACATTTTTTTAAATATCAAGGGGTATTTTTATTTATCGCATCGCATAGCTAATAAAAATGCAATATTTGAATATGACAAATCACTGTACCTAAAATTAAAAATAAGTTTTCAAAATTTCATTAATGTGAATGAATGGCTCGACGCGATTGTAAAAACAGGCGTCAACTCTTCTCACGGGTTTGTTAATACTTGTTCATTTGTTCTACATGGTACCTATATCTATCAGACCATTAATTGGGATAGTTCTTCAACAATTAATTAATTCTGACTTCTTTAACCAACTAACAGTTATGTACGTTGAATGCCGTCGCAATTTAAGTGAAACGACATCTATTTCAATAAGATATCCGACCAGACCAGACTCCTTGCCAAAATCTTGGCACTATTTTTCAAAATAACGTTCATTTCTGGAACGGCAAAAATTCACACCAAATTAGAAATAAAATTTCCAATTATATTGGTCCTTTAATGTCTGGTGCGGGCTTGAACTTTCAGTTGCCGGATCTGTATTTTGCAATGAAAATCTGGCAGGCGAACGTTATTTAAATTTAATAAGAAGTTATGCGAGGGGTGATTCAGTTTAAGAAAAAATGTACACCAGATTGCAGATGGCAATGGATGTAAAATGATTGCAAAAATTATTACTGATTGCATTGTGGTTATTAAAACTGCAAAGGATTGCATTCTGATTGTAAGGGTTACATTCTGATTGCAATGATTGCATTCTGATTGCAAAGATATTATAATTTTTTGTTGACTGCAGATTGCACATACTTTCCAATGATTGCACAGATGAGAGTGTAAGATATAGGAAAAAACACATTCAGATAAAGGTTATAGCCCATGAAGGAAGACATACATTTCTGAACACAGTTCTGAAAATTTTTCAGTAGTCCTCAGGAATATAGAAGTTACATTTTTTTAAATAGAAAGGGATACTTTTATTTATCGCATCGCATAGCTCACTATACCTAAAATTAAAAATAAGTTTTTAAAATTTCATTGACGTTCATGAATGGCTAGACGCGATTCTGTAAAAACAGGCGTCAACCCTTCTCACGGGTTTGTTAATACTTGTTCATTTGTTCTACATCGTACCTATATCTATCAGACAATTAATTGAGATAGTTCTTCAACAATTAAATAATTCTGACTTTTTTAACTAAAAGTTATGTACGTTGAATGCCGTCGCAATTTAAGTGAAACGACGCCAATTTCAATAAGATATCCGACCAGACCAGACTCTCTTGCCAAAATCTTGGCACTATTTTTCAAAATAACGTTCATTTCTGGAACGGCAAAAGTAGTGCATTTAGTTACGAATCAGACCCACATTTCCTCCAGAATCCCACATTTCCTCACACATCTGGACCAAATTTACATGTAAATTCCCATAAGGAGGAAATGTGGAGATGAAACGATGAATCTCCACAAGGAGAGATGAATCTCCTCCATAATGGACCACTTGTGGAATTTTTACCCCAACCATTTTGATTACGTCGCATCCGCATTTTTCCACCTGCGAGATAAATCTTTCTCCACATTTCCACCACGAGATCAACCTATCTTGTTTGGTATCAATTAATATTAAATTTTCTCAGCTACCCGAATCTTTAGGAATTTTCAGATTGCACCATCCCCAAGGAGCTACCCCAATTTTAAGATTTCTTACCTGTAGCGACTTTTGAGCGTTCTTATAAATTTTCTTAGTCATGCGATACATCTTGTTAGCTTAGAATTTTACGCAGAATTTGAATCTGCAAACAGATTTAAAATAGGACCACGCCCTGCAAAGTTATACCCCTTTAAAGTCAGGAACCTCTAAATTTCGCTCTTTGCTCTATAAGCAAAACTAACAAATAGTTTTCTTCGTCTGACCAATGCATCTTTCGAGATAAACCTATCTTGTTTGGTATCAATTAATATTAGAATTTTCTCAGCTACCCGAATCTTTAGGAATTTTTAGATATCATCACCCTCCAGAGCTACCCCATTTTAAGATTTTTACCGGAAGCGATTTCTAACCGTCCTTATAAATTTTTTAGTCGTGCAATACATCTTTTTAGTCTAGAATTTTACGCAGAATTCGAATCTGTAAACAGATTTGAAATAGGACCACGCCCTGCAAAATTACACACATACCCTCTGCGAGATAAATCTTTCTCCACATTCCCACCCACGAGATAAACCTATCTTGTTTGGTATTAATTAATATTAGAATTTTCTCAGCTACCCGAATCTTTAGGAATTTTTTAGATTGCATCATCCCTAAGGGAGCTACCCCAATTTTAAGATTTTGTACCAAGATCAATTTCTAATCACCTCTCCTTTTTAATATCTACAATCCTTTAAGCAAACACGTAGCAGTATTAACATAAATTAAGCATGCGAAAATTTAATAATATATTTTATTCGATTTACAGTTTAATAAACTAATTACAATTTTTACAAAGTATAACATTATTTCCTGTGTGTAGCCGAATCCAAGTAGTTTAACCTGTAACAAAAAAAGATTAATGTGTTGTTTAAATAGACCTGTAATAAAAAGATTAATGTAAAAAGAGGAAACGTGTTTTCGGTTAATAAGACATATTATCGTTAATCTAACAATATGTTTTACCGTCCAGCGACACCACGTGAGTAAACACATTCAATGTAATGGGTTTTAAATATGAGAATGGGAAGGTCAACTTTACGTAATCATCGCGTGGTTAATAATTAAAGCTGTATATAATTTCTTTTTAAACGTGTATATCTTCTCCAAACAAATGCGGTTATTATAATAGGAAAGTACGCTAAATGCAAGTCAATTAACAGCAATTAAATAGTGTTTACTGACCTACCTTAATTGTTTGTACAAGGAAACACAATAAAATATATACAAATATGGTAAGTACCTTATATATTTATGCCCCATATGTAGGTTGCTGTACTATTAGGACCAGGGCATGCAGACTTTAACACCTCCATCTCGCACGCTTTACACAGATATTGGTTGTTTCGTACAAGACCCTTTAACAACTGGTGGAGTTGAACGTTTACTGTAATGACATACCGTGCTGTTTTCCTTGTGTTGCTGTAAGCTATTCTTGTAAAGCGATACTGCAAGACCCAGAGTTTAAGTACTTTGCTGCCGACGGATGTATAAGCAACCGTGGACGATGTTACACCACGACATTTGTTCTGGTGCCGTTTGAGACATTTTTCAGGTATAGGAAGCACCGCAAGAGTTGCGCATAAAACGTTTGCAGATACCATTTTAGTACAAAACAAAATCCGCACTATAGCACTTTGGTTAAACTTGTAAGCGAACTAACTAAAAAGCTTACTCGAGCGTACCTGATTTATGTTCCTTATAGAATGCATACCGAAGGTTTCCGAAGACGACCGAACGATGTTGAGGATTCAGCGGGGAACTAAATGACGTCGCAAATCCTCGCTGCTCGTCCAATACATTTAGCGCCAATGCATGCACCTGGTTCGCTTCGTCGATGGTGCGAGTGCAGTTAGTAAAAACATCGGAAACGTCTTCCATGTTATACGGATCGCGTGCATATTAAAAATCCAAAAGGGTGGTAGCACACGCACACAAATTGTATGCAAGTCGTGCTGTAGAAGATGCAGTGCTACTATAACCAAAAACATTTTAAACCATTACTAAGGAAATACCAACTTGTTGCCTACAGGATACTTACTAATAAAGCAATTTAATTTTAAATAACTTCTACGTCATACTTTAGGAAATGGAGGGCTTGAATATTTTCTAATTGAATCACCAAGCGAAAGTATATGCTTAGCGGTATTCAAATTATCCATTAATTTCCCATTTTTACGAGCGTGGTTAATTATAGATTAAAATTTAATTTGTGCACGTTCGAGCTTCCCGTAAACTAACATATTTTAGAGCAACAATGCGCTGTATAATACATGCATACCCCTTCGCCGCACTACTGCTATTCTTGTAATTGCTAGAAAAAGTCACTCTCCTCTTTACTGTTAGGACCGATGCTAAGCACCAATTTTTTTATACTTTCTATAGCACATCGCGCGCTTTTTTCGTATGATAATTAAATTTGCTTCTGTAGGCTTTTACACTTTCGCATAGCGGTCAATCGCACGCAATGATTTCTAGAACCGGTAGGTACTCGATATCGTCCAAATAGAGAAATAGATGCTCGATGTCCGTCAACTTCCAATTCCCTCGTAAAAGGTAGAAAAAACTCAGCCAATCATCCATTATACTTCGACCCGCTCCTGTTCTGATAATTTACAAACATTTTTCAAACAACAATGGGCTGAGAATTTTTAAACCTCCGAGGGATCTTTAAGTCGTGATCAATTACACATCCGAGCTACGCGTAAACTAACATATTTTATAGCAACTGTATAATACATGCATACCCCTTCTCTGCGCTACTGCTATTCCTGTAGTTGCTTGGAAAAGTCAGTCGCCCTTTTTACTGCTAGGGCCGCTATAAAGCACCATTCCATACTTTCTTTATAAGTGTAGCACATCGCGCACTTTTTGTCGAATAATTAAATTTTTGTTTATGTAGGCCTTTACACTTTCGCTTATTTAAACATCTAATACGATTGATTAACCACTTTCGATTATTCTAACGGAGACCACCATACATCCCGCCGCACCGTTCTTTTTGATTCCAACGATCCTATGGGCTTCCACGCACTAACACCTGACGTATCTTTCTTACCATTTGTTTAACAAAAACTACCGGCATCGCTATTGTGGACGTAAACAGATGTTTGTGGATGTGTACGAGAATATGTAACCATATACATTAACCAGTCTAAGCTATTTTATTTAGTCCACGAAAACTACTATTATTTTTCTAAACCATAATTAATAATCGCCTTTATAGGTTCCACATTTTGACCATTTCCCAATGACTGGTGCTACGTACATGGAAACTTAAATTTCTTATTAGAGAGAATTCTTATTCTCCCACGCACTGCTACGTAGTTGCATACCCATTCCTTTTGGAGGTATATGCTCGTTATAGGTTGTAAGACCCTCGGTTTTACTTAACTACAATTCGTGAGACCCCTTTAATCTTTTTAATCGTATCTTTCTCGCCTGCAATACAGTAGGACTTAACATTACTACCAACAAATTCTAATACTGGACCCCCCATTAAATATGTCTTTAATTTTCCCTACAACTTTTTTTGTTGACAAGTGTTATATTGTATTTATTATACGCGGGGTAGTCACTCTTTTAAGATAAATATATTTTGCTAGGTATCAACTAACATTAAATTTTTCTAGGGACCCCCAAACCTGTAAATGGATTTTAAATAGAACAACCTCTTACAAAGTTATGCGTTTTAAAGACCCAAATCACTAATTTTTGCTCATCTTTATTTAACACCATTTTTAAAACCTTTTTCGCTACCCAAGACATATGCCTTAGCCAACCATCTCCCGAGAAATCTAAAACCGCCGTGTCCCGCGAATACCACGTGGAGATAACACGTATACTCTGTCAACCAGGATAGAAGCCGAAAGGATTTGGAAGGTGGGAGAAGAACTTAAAAATTATGGAATCTTAAAACTAATATATACAATAGATTTACAAAATCCATACAAATATAAACAACTATCTTATATCTTTACACCCCCATGCGTAGATTGTTGTACTATTAGGAATGATGTACCTTTGTCATCTTCCCTCGATAAACTAATTTTATTAATAAGCTGCGTATGCAAATCGTATTTTACTCCGGATACATACGCAGGCAAGTACTCGATACCATCCAAATAAAGAATTGGATGCTTGGTGACTGTTAACATCCGCTTCCCTCGTGTACGCCCAGACACATCCCAGCCCATGAGCACCCTGCGCAAGCACACCTTGCCCATGCGCACCCCTGCGCGTACGCACCCTGCCCATGCGCGCTGCCCATGCGCACCCCTCTCTGTGCGACTGCTATTTCGGGGTAACGTCACAGCCTTTATAAATAAAGAACAATGTTATATACTATTATAAAATGTTTATTCTGACATTATACATAACAAATTTAAAAATATTTAATGCCAAGCATGGAGTCATTTAAACTTAATTTTAATACAAAGTTATACACAGAAGACAGTCCTTTCTTTATGTTTGTTTGCAGCGGTTTTAATTTTATCTAATTTTATTCGCAGCTTAAAATTTAAATCGACACCCAAGTCTTCGTATCTCCTTTTCTAACCAATAGTTTGATACATAAAGACCGTCTAGGTTTTCGAATTGTAAAATGTACCGAAGTTTGCCTCTATATTTAAAGTCTTTGATTCCGCCACAACCAGATCCATTCCTTCGTGTAATTCTTGCAGCTTGTGACAATCTTTTAATCGCAGCTTTCCACTATATCCTGCATACGTATCTTGTTAGCTGATCGACTTCTTCTTGTCGGTATTGGAGAAATCCTTTTTCTCCCACACACCGTTGTGTAGTTGCATATCCACCACTTTTGGGAATATATGGTTGTTATAGGTTGTAAGACCCTCGGTTTTAAATGATCCGAAAGGTTCTTTACTAGGTAAATATACAATGTTTAGCAAAACCCTTTGCGTGTGGTGTACGCAAGGTTACGAAACCCGCATTCCTTAGTTCGTCTTTGTTATCTGCCATTTTGATAAATACGTTTTAGAATAACCTTTTAAAAGTATACGGATTTAGTACCATCCTTTTCTGCAAGAACACCTACATAACTAAAGAGTCTTTCTTACTAACCGCAAATGCATACAGCTTGTACAACCGGATGTATCTAAGTCAGTCCATCGACACTTAAAGAATCTTTTAATTCTTCCTCATTTTCTCTAATAAGATGTTCTTTGTCTAACACATCTTTGTATTGTTCGCGTATTGTCGCAGTGTTTTCCATGTAGCCCAATTTTCGCCTTTTTGCATCCATTTCCTCTAATTCCAGTTGTCTTTTCCTTCCACTTACAGCGTATGGTATACATAATGGGGTAATTTCCTTTAGCGTAAACGGATAGAGTTTACTACCAATATTTGCGCGTTGTCGTACAACCTCTGGGCGAATGTTAGGTGTATTTATCAATCCCAATTCCGAAATGACTATTTCTTTTGGAAGAATTGTAGAATATGGTGTTGCAGATTGTGTAAAATATGTACTACCTGCTTTAATGTAGCACTTGTGTAAGCTTTTTATTTTATCTTGGCTGTCTTCCTCCTCTACTATCTCCAAATAATTTACGGGTAAATAGTTAAAACTAAAGCCAAAGCACATACTTTATCAATGTTTCCCTTTCTTTTGGTTTTCGGACAACTTAATTTGCAAGCCCGTCAATTTCTTTGTATTACCATTCCCCAATACACGTACTGTAGTAGGCTATTGTACACTAAACAGCAACTATTTTGTAGCTTGTCCGATAGCTTACTCCACATTTTGGGAAAGTGGTACCGAGTACATTGGCGCCTTTAGGAAGTATAACTTACTATCTTCCAATAACGTTAAACAGTCTTTTAAGGGATTATACACCCGTTCCGCACTGACATAGCTTCCAATTGCACAGTTGTATATTGTCGCTTCCAATCGCGTAATACCATGTTCTTTGGCCAAAGTAGACGCAAATGTTTCCCTTAAACGTACATCTGGACAACGTAAAAAATCTAGTATATGATTGCCAAGTTGTTTATTAACACCAGGACTTGTTATCTGACACACAAATTTGTTGTATATCTTAATTCTTGCATTGGTTGTTAGCCATGTTAAACAATCAATTCTTACAGTTTTATCGTTGTCAACTATAATATTACACTTTTCTTCGTATTCGCCCTTTTAGCAAAAGTTATGGTTTGTAGTTAAATAATTACACATCTCCATCTTGCTAAATATACCTGCAAAATCTTGGGTTACATCCATGTCAAAAAGATAGAAATAATCTTTTCGAGTTCGTCTAATATATCTGGTAGTTCCTCAATAAAGTTTCCAACTTAACATCTGCTTGTTCCACTTTGTATGGAACACATATAGGATTTTGGAATTTTTTATTAATGCATTCGAGGTCTTCTTTTCCGATAATTTCTTTTACTCTCTGGCCCATCTTGTTAGTGCTTTCCAGAGAAAACGGAAGCTTAGCTTTAACACCATGCCAGCGGAAACAAATCGGTCAAACTTTCTTCGTAGATAGCTGTTAAATGCACCACAAATTTCTTTTTAGGATAAACATCCTTTTGCTTGCAGATGGTTTGTTCGGCGTCAGAAAAGTCGCAAATTTTAGCCAACATTATATTGTCACAAAATGGTTCTGTAATTGGTGTGTGTAGTCCACCAGTCAGCATCTGCTCGCCTTCGACATAACAAATATTACCAATATCTGTTACCAGATTATTGTTGCACATATTTTCTGTCAACAGCCATAACCCAAATCGCTCATTTGTCGGTTTCACTTTATTCCCAAGAAGTTGAGAAACGTTAATCAACTTGGAGACGCTCATGTTTACCGTTCTAGCTACTATCGAATACTAAATTGAATACGAAAAAATTGTTCTCTTATGTATTCTACAGAGTGGGGACGTATATTGCCGAAGATAGTCGAATATGTTGTTATCCAACCTAAGCCGACATATATCCGGATATATGTAAGATGTTAAGTTAGGGTGAAATTACCCCATAGGGTGAAATTGCCCCATGACCACATGACCATATGACCACATGACCACATGACCATATGACCACATGACCACATTGACCACATGACCACATGACCAATGACCACATGACCACATGACCACATGACCACTGACCAATGACCACATGACCACATGACCATATGACCACATGACCACATGACCAATGACCACATGACCATATGATCTAATTGCTTTTTAAAGAGTTTTCTCATTGAAAACCCATTAGCACTAATTGCTTTTTAATGAGTTTTTCCATTAAAAACCAAGTGTGGACCTAGGTTAGATAAAGGAAAAATTAATAGGTTGGGTCAGCGCCGCGGCGCGGCTAACCTGATTATCGCTATCAACCTGGAGTCCCGTGGAAAATCTACGTGCGGTGGTCTGTGATCTGAAAAGATCATGGTAATGATCGCATGTGTCATGTTCGATGTCGTCGGTATGGCGTCGTCAGTGTCGCTGGTCACTGTCGTTGGTAGTGATCGTCATGGTCGTATGGTTCATGTGTCGTAATCATGGCAGTGCATCTGGGTGTTCACTAGGCATCTTGTTGTCCGGATATGTCGGCGAGACTGGTGTCAAGATCTTGAATGAGTGTTTTTTAGTACTCGTTAGCTATGCGAGTAGAAAATCTGATGTGTAAAAACATTTTAAAAGAAAGATAAGGAAAAATAGACGTCGAATTCCGAGGTCCAATGATATAGAAGATGATTAAACATACTAACAATCAAAAAGTGATATATACACGTGAAAGATTAGCAAACAAGAAATAACAAAATTTGGTTGAAAGCTGGTTAAAACAACTGCAAATTACAGATTTTAGTTGTCGTGCGTTAAGAAAATTTTTATGGCAAAGACATGTATCGATGAACGACATTATGTAATTGAAGGTGAGGGTGTACTAATTTTAACGATGAATAATTAACCCTAAGCAGACGCTTTGCAAATTGATATATGAATCAAAGTCTTTATTAATATTATTATTGGGAATTTAGAATCGCTTCAAATTAAGTCGAACTACAGGAAAATTGAAAAGAGTGCTGGCTGTTTTATTTTACCGAGTACGGAATAGTGAGGGTGACAAGGAAATAGTGTTGCTGTTAGCGGAGCGTGTTAACACACGAACCCAATTTATGTGTACGAGTACTTCGATTGATTGATAAAATGATTCTCCGAGTTTAAGGATTGGAATCACGTACATAGCAATGACAAATCCTACGTGTAAAGTAAGAAGTAATAGGATTTTGAAATTGATAAGTCAAATTTAGTTATCACCACTTGTCGTCAAGTTACTTTTCAGTTGGGAACCGTTTTGATATTGAAGGGTCTGAGGAAAGGTTAAATGGTTAAATAGTAGCAATAGGTTTGGTAATCGAATTAAATTTTAAAATTTATGAAATAATATTAGGATACAAATTTTCAGTGATCCGTAAATTTACTTGCGAAAAAAATTGGAATAAAGATATAAGGTATGAATGTGTAAAGTTAGCTCTGTATGAGCGAAAGATAGATAAGATAAGGTCTGAATATTAAAACGTCTTACAACCATAAAGTATCCAAGAATGGGAATCAATTCCGAAACGATCCTATAGATTAAGTTCATGTACGTGCAAGGTCATGGGAAATGGTCAAAATTGGAACATAAGGCGAAAAATATGGTTTAGAAAATAAGATTCTGATAAATGAATACTTAGACGGTTATGTATTGGTTACAACTGAACCATATTTTAGTTCAAGGATGGGTATTTGGTTTAAACAATGGTAAAATGATACTAGAGCGTTGGCCCTCGGAAAGAAACGGTGATTATGTTGGCTGAATAATATGTTTCAAGGGAAATTTAAAGATGTAAATTTTTTAAACTAAGACGAAAGGGCGTTTGTAAGAATGTGTTGCTAAAGGGTGGTGGGCGGCTTGAATGTTTGGATTGCGGGAGGAGGGTACGATGTTTGGTGCGAAAAAGGTATTTTGCGATAAGTGAAGGCTTTCCTGATTTAAATGGTTATGAAAATGCAAATTTAACCAACATTATATTGTCACAAAATGGTTCTGTAATTGGTGTAGTCCACCAGTCAGCATCTGCTCGCCTTCGACATAACAAATATTACCAATATCTGTTACCAGATTATTGTTGCACATATTTTCTGTCAACATGCCATAATCCAAATCGCTCATTTGTCGGTTTCACTTTATTCCCAAGAAGTTGAGAAACGTTAATCAACTTGGAGACGCTCATGTTTACCGTTCTAGCTACTATCGAATACTAAATTGAATACGAAAAATTGTTCTCTTATGTATTCTACAGAGTGGGGACGTATATTGCCGAAGATAGTCGAATATGTTGTTATCCAACCTAAGCCGACATATATCCGGATATATGTAAGATGTTAAGTTAGGGTGAAATTACCCATAGGGTGAAATTGCCCCATGACCACATGACCATATGACCACATGACCACATGACCAATGACCACTGGATGACAATTGACCACATGACCAGACCAATGACCACATGACCAATATGACCACATGACCACATGACCATATGACCATATGACCACATGACCATATGACCACATGACCACATGACCATATGACCACATGACCATATGATCTAATTGCTTTTAAAGAGTTTTCTCATTGAAAACCCATTAGCACTAATTGCTTTTAATGAGTTTTTCCATTAAAAACCAAGTGTGGACCTAGGTTAGATAAAGGAAATTTAATAGGTTGGGTCAGCGCCGCGGCGCGGCTAACCTATTATCGCTATCAACCTGGAGTCCTTGGAAAACTTCGTAGGTAAAGTTAATTTAAATGACCATCTTGGCTTAAATATGTCAAATTTGTATGTAATGTCGAATGACTTTTAATGTGTACTGTTCTTTTATAAGCTGTGCGTTCCGAAATGCGTCACGGTGTCGATGGCGGCCTGGGCAGTGTTCACCAGTGCATGTGTCCGGATAGTCGGCGGGTGTGTTCGCTGTCTTCGAGGACGGTTTGTCACCAAGCCAATTTTTGTGATGGTATCGATTGCTGGTATGGTACCTGAGAGAACGATTGATCGCAGCTTATTAAAAATTAGTTACAGGGAAGTGACAAAGGACATTTCAGATGTACAATCATGCTGGGGTGTAAAGATAAGATAGTTGTTTATATTTGTAGGATTTTGTAAATCTATTGTATATTAGTTTTAAGATTCCATATTTTAGTTCTTTCCCACCCAATCTTCGGCTTCTATCCTGGTTGACAGAGTATACGTGTTATCCACGTGGTATTCGACCGTTCACCGGTTTGTTTCGGGAGTTTTGGCAAGGCTGCATGGGTAGCGAAAAGTTTTAAAAGGTTAATAAATAGCAAAATCTAGTGATTCGGGTTTTAAAGCAATGTTAAGGTGGATCATTTAAATCGATTGAATTGGGGTCCTATTATGGATGATACAGCGAATTGGATGAAAGATGGCTACCACGCATAATTGCTATAGGCGATTACGAAAAGATGTAAAATATGACATTAATGGGGGTCAGTGAATTTATGGTAGTAATGAAGTCTCTGTATTGGGAGATACGTAAAAGATTAGGGTCACGTAATTGTGTATAAACGGGCTTAGCGCCTATCGTGCTATACTGCAAAAGATTGGCGACAATACTGGACGGTGAATAAGTTCAGTAGGCGTAATTTCACTGTTTAACGATTGGAAGATGGTGATGTAAAGGCAAGTACTGTAATATGGTTGAAAAATGTAGTTTTCGGACAATGAAATACTTAGACTGTTGTTTTGTACTGTTGAGAATGCAAAATTGACGGTACAGATGCGTCCGAGAAAGTTTGTAAAATGGTAACTCGAGTTACTGTTGCCGTGGTTGGAGATGAAGGAGGGAAAAGAAAGCGGGTTTGGTGCACGTTGAATAATCGAATGTTAATCAATCTTATGTTTCATGACGTTCAAAAAAGGCTCATTCGAGAAGTATTGATTCAAAGTGCGCGGTGCAAGTTAAAGCAAGTGAATGGTGCTGATGCCCGTAGTAGCAAAGGGCATGACTTTTGGAAGGAAAGACAACTGGAGAGATGGAGGGTAATGGTATATAAGTGCTCAAAGGTAGTTACGGTGTGGACAGGCTAATTATGATGAAATGAGGAAGGAAAATTCTAGCTCGATGGACTGACTTGAAAAGTCCGGGATTCATGCAGGTTGCGGTGTCGAAAGACTCTTTGTGATGTTTTCTTCGAGGAATTGAAGTATCCGTATCAGGTTATTCTAAAACGTGTTTATCAAAATGACGAATAAGACGAACAAGGAATGCGGGTTTCGTAACTGTACACTGCAAAGGGTGTAAACATTGTTTTCCTAGTAAGACCTTCGGATCATTAAAACGAGGTCTTGACCTTACAACCATATGTTCCCAAAAGTGTGGATTGACTACGCACGGTGTGAGAAAAGGATTTCCTCATACCGACAGAAGAATCGATCAGGCTAACAAGTCGTATGCAGGATATAGTGGAAGCTGCGATGTGTCGCTGCAAATCGCGAAGAATGGATCTGGTGTCGGAATCAAGACTAAATGAGGCAAACTCGGTATATTCGAAAACCTGAACGTATGTCAAACTATTGGTATGAAAAGAGATAAGACTTGGGTGTCGATTTAAAAAGCTGCGAATAAAATGTAGATAAAATTAAAACCGCTGAACATAAAGGGACTGTCTTTGTGAAACTTTGTTTAATAGTTTAAATGACTCCATGCTGGCATTAAATATTTTAAATTTGTTGATAATGTCGAATAAACTTTATAAAGTATATAACTTGTTCTTTGTTATAAAGGCTGTGTACGTAGACACGAAGTGCGCATCGGCAGCGCGCATGGGCGTACGCGGTGCATGGGCAGGGGTGCATGCCGGGGTGCTCGGGCTGGGAGCGTACGAGGGAAGCGGATGTTCGCCAAGTCAATTCTGTTTTGGATGGTATCAGTCTGCTGCGTGTCCGGGTACGCATTGCTCGCGCATATAAATGGTTTATCGAGGAAGATGACAAAGGTCATATTCTAATGGTACAAAATCTACGCGGTGAAGATGTAGATGTATGATGTTTGTGGTTTTGTAAATCTATTGTATATATGTTTAGATTCCATATTTAAGTTCTTCTCCGCTTCCAAATCTGCTATCTGGTTGACGGCGTGTTATCTCCGTGGTATTGCGCACGGCGGTTTTAGATTTCTCGGGAGATGGTTGGCAGAGTTGGTGAACAAGGTTAAAATGGTGTTAATAAGATGAGCAAAATGTGTTGGTCTTTAAAACTGTAAGGTGGTCTATTTAAAATCTTTGTTTGGGGTCCCTGAAAATTTAATAGTTGATACCCAAAATATATGTTATCTTAAAGTGACTACCCGTATAATAATCATATGTCAACAAAAAGTGTGGATAAAGACTATTTATGGGGTCCAGTATGTAGAATGTTGGTAAGAAGTCTGACTGTATGAGCGAGAGATCGTTAAAAGATAAGGGTCTCACGGTGTAGTTGAATGAAACCGAGGGTCTTACCTAACGCATACCAAGGAATGGGCATGCAACTACGTGCGTGCGTGCGAGAATAGAATTGCTCATAGAAATTATTTCCATGTACGTGCACCAGTCATTGGGAAATGGTCAAAATGTGGAACCTATAAAGGCGATTTAATGTGGTTTGAAAATAATAGTAGTTTTCGTGGACTAAATAAAATAGCAGACTGGTAATGGTATGGTTACATTTCTCGTCACATCCCAAACATCTGTTTACGTCCACAATGCGATGCCGGTAGTTTTGTTAAACAAATGGTGAAAGATCGTCGGTGTTAGTGCGTGACAGGATCGTTGGAATCAAAAGAACGGTGCGGCGATGTATGGTGGTCTCCGTGAATAATCGAAAGTGGTTAATCAATCGTGAATGTTTAAATAAGCGAGTGTAAAGGCCATGAAATTTAATTATTCGACAAAAGTGCGCGATGTCTAATGAAAGTTGGAATGGGCTTATGCTGCGTAAAGGGCGACTGATTTTCCAAGCAAGCTACAGGAATACAGTGCAGAGAAGGGTATGCATGTTATACGGTTGCTATAAAATATGTTGGTACGCGTGCTCGGATGTGTAATTGATCACGACTTAAAGTCCTCGGAGGTTTAAAATTCTCGCCCATTGTGTTTGAAAATGTTTGTAAATTATCAGAACAGGAGCGGTCGAAGTAATGGATGATTGGCTGAGTTTTTCTACCTTTACGGGTGAATTGAATTGACGGACATCGAGCATCTATTCTTTTGGACGATATCGTAGCTTACCGGTTCTGAAATCATTGCGTGCGATGCCGCATGCGAAAGTGTAAAGCCTGAGCAAAATTTAATTATCATACGAAAAAGCGCGCGATGTTAAGAAAGTATAAGAAAATTGGGCTAGTTAATTTTGTTTATTCCCTTGTTTTACAGAGTTCTTTAACTCGCACCATCGACGAAGCGAACCAGGTGCATGCATTGGCGCTAAATGTATTGGACGAGCAGCAGGATTTGACGTCATTTAGTTCCGCTGAATCCTCAACATCGTTCGGTCGTCTTCGAAACCTTCGGTTGCATTCTATAAGGAACATAAATCAGGTACGCTCGAGTAAGCTTTAGTTAGTTCGCTTACAAGTTTAACCAAAGTGCTATAGTGCGGGTTTTGTTTTGTACTAAAATGGTATCTGCAAACGTTTTTAAGTGCAACTTTGCGGTGCTTCCTATACCTGAAAAATGCTCAAACGGCACCAGAACAAATGTCGTGTAACATCGTCCACGGTTGCTTATACATCCGTCGGCAGCAAAGTACTTAAACTCTGGGTCTTGCAGTATCGCTTTACAGAATAGCTTACAGCACACAAGGAAAACAGCACGGTATGTCATTAAGCAGTAAACGTTCAACTCCACCAGTGTTAAAGGGTCTTGTACGAAACAACCAATATCTGTGTAAAGCGTGAGATGGAGGTGTTAAAGTCTGCATGCCCTGGTCCTAATAGTACAGCAACCTACATAGGGCATAAATATATAAGGTACTACCATATTTGTATATATTTTATTGTGTTTCCTTGTACAAACAATTAAGGTAGGTCAGCAAACACTATTTAATTGCTGTTAATGGACTTGCATTTAGCGTACTTTCCTATTATAATAACCGCATTTGTTTGAGAAGATATACACGTTTAAAGAAATTATATAGCTTTCTTAATTATTAACCACGCGATGATTACGTAAAAGTTGACCTTCCCATTCTCATATTTAAAACCCATTACATTGAATGTGTTTACCTCCACGTGGTGTCCTGGACGGTAAAACATATTGTTAGATTAACGATAATATGTCTTATTAACCGAAAACACGTTTCTCTTTACATTAATCTTTTATTACAGGTCTATTTAAACAACACATTAATCTTTTTTGTTACAGGTTAAACTACTTGGATTCGGCTACACACAGGAAATAATTTTAAATATTTTAAAAAAAATTAATTTTATTTATTTAAGTTAAAGGTAATTGAAATAAATGGGCTGGAAAAAAATCAATGGAAATTATATACAAAGGTAGCGGTAATATGGGGAGTTTATAGTTTAAATCAAACGGCTGAAAACATTGATCGGTATCCGAAAATCAGCCAAATATGTTATGTATAGGCGGCGATATCCGGTTTAAGTTTTAGCTCTTTTCTGTGCATTCATCCGTAATAAGCTCGATGTCTACTGAATAAAGAACGTCAAGCGCTAGTAGACATTGGAGTCTTGTGAATCAATCGTTCGTGTGAATTCATATTATACAAACGATGGTGTGTGTGAAATTGGGTTACTCAGTAAATGCGGTGCCTAACAAAATGTTGGTAAAACCAACAAGGGGATTCTCCGTGAGATCACTCTTTCCTCCTTGGAATTTCATGGTAAATTGCAGATGATTTGGTCTTTAAAACTACTGTATGAGGTTGATTCATAAGTTCTTCTCCGCAAATCCTATTTGACAGGTTTGGTGGTCGCCTAGGGGAAAATTTAATTTAGTTGATACTAGCAAAATATGTTTATCTTAAAAGATGATACCCGGTGATAATTAAATGCAATATAATCTGTGTCTTAACAAAATGTGTGGAAAATTAAATGACGTATTTAATGGGCAGTATTAAATTGGTAATGTGTAATGAGTCTACTGATTGAGGCGAGAGTCGATTAAAAGTGTAAAGGTCTCACGTGTAGTTTGAAACCGAGGGTCTTCACCTTAACGGCAAACAAGGTGAGGTCATGCGAACTACGGCGTGCGTGGAGAATAAGATTCTCAGTAGAAATTAGTTTCCATGTGGCACGCAGTCATTGGGAAATGGTCAAATGTGGAACCTATAAAGGCGTTTAATTGTGGTTTGAAAAAATAGTAGTTTTCGTGGACTAAATAAAATAGAGACTGGTTAATGTTATGGTCATTCTCGTCACATCCACAACATCTGTTTACGTCCACAATGCGATGCCGGTGGTTTTGTTAAACAAATGGTGAAAGCGTCGGTGTTGTGCTGGAACAGGATCGTTGGAATCAAGAACGGTGCGGCGGAGTATGGTGGTCTCCGTGATAATCGAAAGTGGTTAATCAATCGTAGATGTTTAAATAAGCGAAAGTGTAAAGGCCTAAACTTTAATTATTCGACAAAAGTGCGCGATGTGCTATAAAAGTGAATGGGCATGCTGCTAAGGGACTTTTCCAAGCAACTCAGGAAATAGCGGCAGAGAAGGTATGCTGTATACGTTGCTATAAAATATGTTGACGCGTGCTCGGATGTGTATTGATCAGACTTAAAGCCTCGGAGGTTTAAAATTCTCGCCCAGTTGTTTGAAAATGTTTGTAAATTATCAGAACAGGAGCGGTCGAGTAATGGATGATTGGCTGAGTTTTTCTACCTTTACGGGGAATGATTGACGGACATCGAGCATCTTTTCTTTGGACGATATCGACTTACCGGTTCTGAAATCATTGCGTGCGATCCGTATGCGAAAGTGTAAAGCCTGAGCAAATTTAATGTGATCATACGAAGCGCGCGATGTATAAGTATAAAATTGGTTAGCTGGTCTAACAGTAAAGAGGTGTTTTCTGCAATGTACAGAATAACGTGTCGGCAGTTGATTATACAGCGCATTGTTGCTTAAAATATGTTGTTTACGGAAGCTCGAACGTGCAGCAAATTAATGTTTAATCTATAATTACCACGCTCGTAAAATGGAAATTTGAATCGTTGATGCTGGTGATTCATGGTAAAATATTCAAGCTCCATTTCTAAAGTATGACGTGAGTGTTTTAAAATTAAATTGTTTATAAGTATCCTGTGAACAAGTGGTATTTTCATAATGGTTTAAATGTTTTGGTTATATGCTGCATCTTTCGACGACTTCATATTTGTGTCGTGGCATCCCTGGATTTTAATGCGCGATCCGTATAACATGGAAGACGTTTCCGATGTTTGTACTAACTCGCACCATCGACGAAGCGAACCAGGTGCATGCATTGCGCTAAATGTATTGGACGAGCGCGAGATTTGCGACGTCATTTGGTTCCGCTGAATCCTCAACATCGTTCGGTCGTTTCGAAACCTTCGGTATGCATTCTATAGGACTAAATCAGGTCGCTGGTAGCTTTTAGTTATCGCTTACAAGTTTAACCAAAGTGCATATAGTGCGGGTTTTGTTTTGCTAAAATGGTATCTGCAAACGTTTTTAATGTGCAACTCTTGCGGTGCTTCCTATACCTGAAAAATGCTCTAAACGGCACCAGAACAAATGTCGTGGTAACATCGTCCAACGGTTGCTTGATACATCCGTCGGCAGCAAAGTACTTAAACTGGGTCTTGCAGTATCGCTTTTACAAGAATAGCTTAACAGCGACAGGAAAAACAGCGTATGTCATTAAGCATAAACGTTCAACTCCGACCAGTTGTTAAAGGTGTAACGATTGAATACGATAGCATGAACAATATCGTGTAAAGTCCAAACAAGATAGGTGATCTCGTGGGTGGAAATGTGGAGAAGATTTATCTCGCAGGCTGTCCGATAGAAACGCGATGATGCGACTAACAAAATGTTGGGTATAATAATTCTACTAGTGTCTGTACAACATAGGAGGAGTTCACGAAATTTTTTGCTGTTAATGGACTTGCGTTTTCTATTATAATAACCGCATTTGTGAGAAGATATACACGTTTAAAGTATTCTTAATTATTAACCCGCGATGATCGTATCTCTTTAAAACCCATTACGAATGTGTTTACCTCCACGTGGTGTCCTGGACGGAAAATTGTTGATTAACGATATGCTTTACCAAATTTCTTTTACATTAATCTTTTTATTACGTCTTTTAAACAACACTTAATCTTTTTTGTTACAGGTTAAACTCTGGATTCGGCTACACACAGGAAATAATGTTATACTTTGTAAAATTGTAATTAGTTTATTAAACTGTAAATCGAATAAAATATATTATTAAATTTTCGCATGCTTAATTTATGTTAATACTGCTACGTGTTTGCTTAAAGGATTGTAGATATTAAAAGGAGAGGTGATTAGAAATTGATCTTGGTACAAAATCTTAAAATTGGGGTAGCTCCTAGGGATGATGCAATCTAAAAAATTCCTAAAGATTCGGGTAGCTGAGAAAATTTAATATTAATTAATACCAAACAAGATAGGTTTATCTCGTGGGTGGAATGTGGAGAAAGATTTATCTCGCAGAGGGTATTGTGTAATTTTGCAGGGCGTGGTCCTATTTCAAATCTGTTTACAGATTCGAATTCTGCGTAAAATTCTAGACTAAAAGATGTATTGCACGACAAAAAATTTATAAGGACGGTTGAAATCGCTTCCGGTAAAATCTTAAAATGGGGTAGCTCTCTGGAGGTGATGATATCTAAAAATTCCTAAAGATTCGGGTAGCTGAGAAAATTCTAATATTAATTGATACCAAACAAGATAGGTTTATCTCGAAAGATGCATTGCAGACGAAGAAAACTATTTGTTAGTTTTGCTTATAGAGCAAAGAGCGAAATTTAGAGGTTCCGGACTTTAAAGGGGTATAACTTTGCAGGGCGTGGTCCTATTTTAAATCTGTTTGCAGATTCAAATTCTGCGTAAAATTCTAAGCTAACAAGATGTATCGCATGACTAAGAAAATTTATAAGAACGCTCAAAAGTCGCTACAGGTAAGAAATCTTAAAATTTGGGTAGCTCCCTTGGTGATGGTGCAATCTGAAAAATTCCTAAAGATTCGGGTAGCTGAGAAAATTCTAATATTAATTGATACCAAACAAGATAGGTTGATCTCGTGGGTGGAAATGTGGAGAAAGATTTATCTCGCAGGTGGAAAAAATGCGGATGCGACGTAATCAAAATGGTTGGGGTAAAAAATTCCACAAGGCGGTCCACAAGGAGGAGATTCATCTCCTCCTTGTGGAGATTCATCTAAATTTCATCTCCACATTTCCTCCTTATGGGAATTTACATGTAAATTTGGTCCAGATGTGTGAGGAAATGTGGGATTCTGGAGGAAATGTGGGTCTGATTCGTAACTAAATGCACTACTGGCAAAAATTCACACCAAATTAGAAATAAAATTTCCAATTATATTGGTTCTTTAATGTCTGGCGCGGGCTTGAACTTTCAGTTGCCGGATCTGTATTTTGCAATGAAAATCTGGCAGGCGAACGTTATTTAAATTTAATAAGAAGTTATGCGAGGGGATTCAGTTAAAGAAAAAGTGTACACCAGATTGCACATGGCAATGAATGTAAAATGATTGCAAAAATTATTACTGATTGCAATGCGGTTATTAAAATTGCAAAGGATTGCATTCTGATTGTAAGGGCTACATTCTGATTGCAGTGATTGCATTCTGATTGCAAAGAAATTATTATTTTTGTTGATTGCAGATTGCACATACTTTCCAATGATTGCACAGATGAAAGTGTAAGATTAGAGAATTCCCTTCGAACCTAGAGAATTCCCTTCAAACCTAGAGAATTCCCTTCAAACCTAATAGGAAAAAACACATTCAGATAAAGGTTATAGCCCATGAAAGAGGACATACATTTCTGAACACAGTTCTGAAAATTTTTCAGTAGTCCTCAGAAATATAGAAGTTACATTTTTTTAAATAGAAAGGGATACTTTTATTTATCGCATCGCATAGCCCATAAAAATGCAATATTTAAATATGACATATCAGTAAACCTAAAATTAAAAATAAGTTTTCAAAATTTCAATAATGTGCATGAATGGCTAGACGTGATTCTGTAAAAACAAGCATCAATTCTTCTCACGAGTTTGTTAATACTTGTTCATTTGTTCTACATCGTACCTATATCTATCGGACAATTAGTTGAGATAGTTCTTCAACAATTAAATAATTCTGACTTCTTTAACCAACTAGCAGTTATGTACGTTGAATGCCGTCGCAATTTAAGTGAAACGATGTCTATTTCAATAAGATATCCGACCAGACCAGATCTCTTGCCAAAATCTTGGCACTATTTTTCAAAATAACGTTCATTTCTGGAACGGCAAAAATCCACGCCAAATTAGAAATCAAATTTCCAATTATATTGGTCCTTTAATGTCTGGTGCGGGCTTGAACTTTCAGTCGCCGGATCTGTATTTTGCAATGAAAATCTGGCAGGCGAACGTTATTTAAATTTAATAAGAAGTTATGCGAGGGGTAATTCAGTTTAAAAAAAATGTACACTAGATTGCAGATGACAATGAATGTAAAATGATTGCAAAAATTATTACTGATTGCATTGTGGTTATTAAAATTGCAAAGGATTGCATTTTGATTGTAAGGGTTACATTGTGATTGCAATGATTGCATTCTGATTGCAAAGATATTATAATTTTTTGTTGACTGTAGATTGCACATACTTTCCAATGATTGCACAGATGAAAGTGTAAGATATCGGAAAAAACACATTCAGATAAAGGTTATAGCCCATGAAGGAAGACATACATTTCTGAACACAATTCTGAAAATTTTTCAGTAGTCCTCAGGAATATCAAGTTATATTGTTTGAAATAGAAAGGGGTACTTTTATTTATCACATCGCATAGCTCATAAAAATGCAATATTTAAATATGACATATCACTAAACCTAAAATTAAAAATAAGTTTTCAAAATTTCATTAATGTGCATGAATGGTTCGACGCGATTCTGTAAAAACAGGCATCAACTCTTTTCACGGGTTTGTTAATACTTGTTCATTTGTTCACATCGTACCTATATCTATCAGACAATTAATTGATATGGTTCTTAAACAATTAAATAATTCTGACTTCTTTAGCAAGCATTTATGTACGTTGAATGCCGTCGCAATTTAGGTGAAACGACGCCAATTTCCATAAGACCAGACTCTCTTGCTAAAATCTTGGCACTATTTTTCAAAATAACGTTTATTTCTGTAACGGCAAAAATCCACGCCAAATTAGAAATCAAATTTCCAATTAGATTGGTCCTTTAATGTTTTTCAGTTGCCGGATATGTATTTTGCAATGAAAATCTGGCAGGCGAACGTTATTTAAATTTAATAAGAAGTTATGTGAGGGGTAATTCGGTTTAAGAAAAAATGTACACCAGATTGCAGATTGCAATGATTCTAAAATGATTGCAAAAATCTTTTACTGATTGCATTGTGGTCATTAAAATTGCAAAGGATTGCATTCTGATTGTAAGGGTTACATTCTGATTGCAACGATTCCATTATGATTGCAAGAATTTCATTCTGATTGCAAGGTCATTATTATTTTTTGTTGATTGCAGATTGCTCATACTTTCGAATGATTTCACAGATGAAAGTGCATAAATTATAAAAAATTCTAGATAACATTTTATCGAGGGGTTAACCACTAGGGTAAAAACGTACATGTATTTCGGAAATCATTAAAAATTTGCATGATTTCGGTGATTTCGCCGAAATCAACTGGTTTTTTTAAAGATTTCGGCGATTTCGCCGAAATTATTAAAATTGTTTGTGATTTCTGCGATTTCGCCGCAATCAACTAATTAATTAATTTATTAATTTTTTGTTAAAATTTTGTTACCGAATTTTTAGTAATCTTAAAATTAAGTATCTACTTTTAAAACAGAGTGTGTTGCTGTTGATTTAAACATACCATACCTTATAATTAGTATTTAGCTGGCTGGAGTCAGCGAATAGTTTCATATTAAAAAGATCACTAGAAAATGGTGGAAGTATCACGAAGACGTTCAAGAATTTTAAAAATTAAATCTAAAGTAAGACATTTATATATAGGAAATGTAATAAAACAAGCTTATCTCCATCATTTACCAGGTATACGCTACCTAAAAAACCCGAATACATACGTAATAAAATCAGTATTTTATGGGAATTTTCATAGTGTGTGATTCTGTATGGTGCTATACTACCAGGACTCTCCAGCAAGAAAAGGATTCCTCTTTTCATTGCTTTTCGGCGTTTTTGTTTCGTTTAATAGATGAGAAACTCTATGTTGCGGTGGATAAGGGGACATACGGTGTTTTTTTTCATTTTTACTAGGAGCATCTTGAAAACTGTTGGAGACAGAGAAATGCTCAAATGGGAAAGTAAAAGTAATGTGTTTTTTCTGCTGATCCTGCACGTGTTTTTATATTTTAGAAGAAGTCCACGGATATTTAGATCGAGATCTAGATATTTTGGAAAAAACTAAATATTTCAATGTTTTTCATTATCATCTGTAAGTTTTACTATTGGCATTAGAGAAATAATATAAAGAGAAAACTTGTAGATATTTTTATGCTGAATAAGAGCGAACGGTTCAAAATTTTATATTTATTTTAGTTTTATAGATATGTACTCCATTTTTGTAAATATACTTTTTCAAAAATATAAAAAGCACATGGGAGATCAGCAGAAAAGGCCGCATTACTTTTCCCATTTGAGCGTCTCTCTAGCTCTAACAGTTTCCAAGATGCCCATAGTAAAAATGAAAAAAGCTCACCCTGCTGTATATAACGAGATTAATAGGTTTACCAAAAAGCTCTTATTGATTAAGTAATTGTTAGAATGAAATTAGTATGATAAAGTAAATAGTAAATACATACTGCATAATTTTTTATTTTTTGGATCTTATGGTTTTAAATAACTTATCAATTATAATTTTATCGTATCTTTTTAATGTAAATGGTCCACTTCCTAAAAGATTTATTGGCCCATAGAATATATATTTTTTCTTAACAATTTGTATATCGTCCTCTTTGGGCCAAACATACAAATCCAAATCATTTTTAAGGAATTTAATTTTGAATGTGTTGGTTTCTTCTAAAATTTCTATTATTCTTCCAATGTACCATGTATCATAATACTTGTATCCAGTGGTGTTGTGCTAATTTTTTTTTTACCGGAACGCGTATATATAATTATATAGACAGGGCCGATCCTGGGTAGGTGGCCGCTCTGTGCGGTATCATGTCCCAAATTTAACGACGGACGGGGCAGGGGAGATTTTCCATGATAATCCTGGCGGCGAAGGTTTTTTCTTTAGGTCTCATGTCCCCAATTTAACGACGGGGGGTAGATTTCCCCCAATTTCCGCCCGTCGCCAGGATTGACCCTCTATATAGCATAAAAAGGAAAGGAAACGAAAATCATTACGAAACCCATTTTGTGTATATGTGTATATATATATATATATATATATATATATATATATATATATATAAATTTTAATTGTGATGTTATTTCTGGGATGCACTCGTTCGTAAAGCAAAAACTAATCAGTCAATTGTAATTTATTTTCTAACGTTTCGGCATTAAATTTATGCCTTAATCATAGAATAATTACTATGACTTAAAATTGCTATTAATTGGAACACTTATTCATGACACAGTTTTGAGTGATTGCAAAAATTTTTTTTTTTTTTTTTTTTATTACAATTGACTGATTAGTTTTTGCTTTACGAACGAGTGCATCCCAGAAATAACATCACAATTAAAAGTTTATACCTACTTTCGTTCGAGAAAAATACAATAACTATATATATATATATATATATATATATATATATATATATATTTTAATGGTTTTAAATACTCAAATTCTTACACTAAGGGTGGAGGATGCACAAACTACAAAGATGGGAATTTCCCAGCAATGTACATTTCAGATGAAAATCGGTACGTTTGTCGGCATTTTTTTTAGCATCACTGTAATAAACTAATAAAGTTTAAAACATCTACCAATACTGGAAACCAACATCTGGAAATTCTAGTTCACAACAATGTATAATAAAAATTCTTAGCATTAGCCGCAGACCCATTTGGGTATGGCAATAAACTATGCCAGGGATGAGTAACGTACGGTGCGTGGGCCGCTTGCATTAAAATTTATGTATGAAATCTTTACTTTTTTAAAATTTTATATATTTTTCTTCTAATGTTTATTATAAATAAAGTTTAATTCCCCTTGAACCGGTTCAAAAACCGGTTCACGTATTTGTTTCGGTTCGGTTCGAGTTCCGGTTCATCAGAAAAAAAACGTTCCGGACTCCGGTTTTCGGTTCGGAAAAACAAGCCGGTTCGTTCCGGTTTTTGTTCCGGTTCGGGTTCGGTTCAAACCCTTGTTTATAATAATACATATAAAAATTTGTCAAAAATTAGAAGAAAAAAATCAGCAATTCTTTTTAATTTTTTTTTCAATACGTCAGCCAATTCTCGTTATCAGAAATCATCTTTAGTTCCGGAACGCGTTCCTATCCAAAAAGGAAATACCGGAACGAGGTTCCGGAGCGTTCCGGCTCGACAACACCCTTGCTTGTATCATAATATACTAATATCGATTTAGCAAATATTTCTAAACTAAAACTATAAAGGAGGTTATGTAAAAAATATATAACCTGACATTAGATGCAAACCTTAGTTACATTTTTTTTATACTATATAAAGAGATATGGATACACAAATAACGTCAAGCGGTATTAACGAAAACGTTATTTTGATAGTTAAGATATGCGCGATTCGATATTTAACACCCGCTTGCGTTATTCACATTATCGCTAGAGAGTAGAGAGATATGGGTACACAAATAAAGTTAAGCGGTATTAGCTGGAACGCTATTTTGACAATTAATATATGCGCGATTCTATATTTAACACCGCTTGCATTATTAACGTTACCGCACGGTGTTATTTACGGATACGTTTGGTCCAGGCGGAACGTTAATAACGCAAGCGGTGTTAAATATCGAATCGCACATATCTTAACTGTCAAATTAGCGTTCCAGTTAATACCGCTTGACGTTCTTTGTGTACACATATCTCTCTAATAACGCAAGCCGTGTTAAATATCAAATCGCGCGCATATCTTAACTGTCAAAATAACGTTCCCTTTAATACCGCTTGACGTTATTTGTGTACCCATATCTCTCTATATGTCCCTCTTCCTTCAATTCTACCGGACTGAAATGTGAATCCTATGATCTATTAAAATAAAACACGAGATATATGCAATAGCTTGAGTTACGGATTGATTTGACAGATCGGAGATAGGATCGAATTTCGATCGGATAGAAGCGCCGAGATAAATGCAGTCTGTATTATGTCTGAACAAAACCCTCAATTAAATACAAGGTATAATGAACAAATTGATAGAAATTACACAACCAGCAAAATGCTGATGAAGAGAACGTAATGTTTTGTTAATCACACATCACGTTGAATAGAATAATGTCGAAGTCAGTACGCAAATTCTAAGACCAATAAATATACAAAATCGATTTCGGCGCGAATTCGATGGCGATTTCGGTAGTGATTTCGAGATTTCGATGGTGATTTCGAGACTTAGATGGTGATTTCGGGATTTCGGTGGTGATTTCGAAATTTCGGTGGTGATTTTGAGATTTCGACGGTGATTTCGGGATTTCGGTGGTGATTTCGAGTGAAACGTACGTGTATTTCGGGAGTGGTTAACCCCTCGCATTTTATTATTACAAAAAACGTAACATTACAAGTTTAGAAGCTGCAAATATTATAAGAAAATAATAGAGATATTGTCCATTACGTTTCTAATTTTAACGATTTATATTTTTTCAGAATTTCAGTTTTTTGAAATACATTAATTTGAAATATACCAGAACCCATTAAATTTATAGGTCCGTAGAAAATAAAGTTGTCATCAACAATTTGAATGTCATCTCTTTGTGGCCACAAGTAACTTCCCATATTTTCTTTTAAGAATTTTATTGTAATTTTGGATTCATTCTTATGTAAAACTCGTGCAATATACCACATGTTATCATAATATACTGCATAATATTGTTTAAGGTGAATCACACAGTTGGTACTAGAGGTAGTATCATCTGACTTATGAGTAGTAACATAAAATCGTTGCAGTCTATCAGTAATCAATCAGTGTTGCCCTTGGATAGAGACCAACAGTAAGAACTAATTTTTAAAGGTCTATTAAGCTGTCTGAGCCAAATTATCAGAACACATCAAAATATATATAGTAATTATTTGCTAATTATTTGCTTTTTTTGCTGATAAATCCAATTTTTTTGCTATATCTGTAAAAAAGTTACAAGTGGCTAGATAGCTTAATATTAAGCTACCTAACCAACTAAAAAAAAATACCTGCACAAAATCAAATTAAAAAATTAACAATATATAAATTATCTGCTATTTTTTTGCTACCATTTGCAAAAGAAAAAAAATCAAATTTTCAAGTAATAAAATAAATATCAATATCTACAAGAGTAAAGTATATTAAAGAAATTAATTGCTGGCATGACTAAAGAATACCTACGTTTTACGAATTATTTACTCTTAAAATATGCAACTCCCAAATTATCAGAACACATCAAAATATATATAGGAATTATTTGCTAATTATTTGCTTTTTTGCTGCTAAACCAATTTCTTTGTTATATCTGTAAAAAAAGTTACAAGTTACAAGTTACAACTAAAAAAAATACTTACAGAAAATAAAATAAAAAAGTTAACAATATATAAATTATTTGCTATTTTTTCCTACCATTTGCACAAAAAAATAATCAAATTTTCAAATAATAAAATAAATATCAATATCTACAAGAGCAAAGTACATTAAGGAAATTAATTGCTGGCATGACTAAAGAATACCTACTTTTTATGAATTATTTACTCTTAAAATATGCAACTCCCAAATTATCAGAACACATCAAAATATATATAGGAATTATTTGCTAATTATTTGCTTTTTTTGCTACTAAAACCAATTTTTTTGTTATATCTGTAAAAAAAGTTACAAGTTACAAGTGACAATTAAAAAAAATACTTACACAAAATAAAATAAAAAGTTAACAATATATAAATTATTTGCTATTTTTTCCTACCATTTGCACAAAAAAATAATCAAATTTTCAAATAATAAAATAAATATCAATATCTACAAGAGCAAAGTACATTAAGGAAATTAATTGCTGGCATGACTAAAGAATACCTACGTTTTATGAATTATTTACTCTTAAAATATGCAACTCCCAAATTATCAGAACACATCAAAATATATATAGGAATTATTTGCTAATTATTTGCTTTTTTTGCTACTAAAATCAATTTTTTTGTTATATCTGTAAAAAAAGTTACAAGTTACAAGTTACAACTAAAAAAATACTTACACAAAATAAAATAAAAAAGTTAACAATATATAAATTATTTGCTATTTTCTCCTACCATTTGCACAAAAAAATAATCAAATTTTCAAATAATAAAATAAATATCCATATCTACAAGAGCAAAGTACATTAAGGAAATTAATTGCTGGCATGACTAAAGAATACCTACGTTTTATGAATTATTTACTCTTAAAATATGCAACTCCCAAATTATCAGAACACATCAAAATATATATAGGAATTATTTGCTAATTATTTGCTTTTTGGCTACTAAACCAATTTCTTTGTTATATCTGTAAAAAAAGTTACAAGTTACAAGTTACAACTAAAAAAAATACTTACACAAAATAAAATAAAAAAGTTAACAATATATAAATTATTTGCTATTTTTTCCTACCATTTGCACAAAAAAATAATCAAATTTTCAAATAATAAAATAAATATCAATATCTACAAGAGCAAAGTACATTAAGGAAATTAATTGCTGGCATGACTAAAGAATACCTACGTTTTATGAATTATTTACTCTTAAAATATGCAACTCCCAAATTATCAGAACACATCAAAATATATATAGAAATTATTTGCTAATTATTTGCTTTTTTTGCTACTAAACCAATTTCTTTATTATATCTGTAAAAAAAGTTACAAGTTACAACTAAAAAAAATACTTACACAAAATAAAATAAAAGAGTTAACAATATATAAATTATTTGCTCTTTTTTCCTACCATTTGCACAAAAAAATAATCAAATTTTCAAATAATAAAATAAATATCAATATCTACAAGAGCAAAGTACATTAAGGAAATTAATTGCTGGCATGACTAAAGAATACCTACGTTTTATGAATTATTTACTCTTAAAATTTGCATCTCCCAAATTATCAGAAAACATCAAAATATATATAGGAATTATTTGCTAATTATTTGCTTTTTTTGCTACTAAAATCAATTTTTTTGTTATATCTGTAAAAAAAGTTACAAGTTACAAGTTACAACTAAAAAAAATACTTACACAAAATAAAATAAAAAAGTTAACAATATATAAATTATTTGCTATTTTTTCCTACCATTTGCACAAAAAAATAATCAAATTTTCAAATAATAAAATAAATATCAATATCTACAAGAGCAAAGTACATTAAGGAAATTAATTGCTGGCATGACTAAAGAATACCTACGTTTTATGAATTATTTACTCTTAAAATATGCAACTCCCGAATTTTTTGCTCGCGAAATTAATATAAAAGACGACAAAATATCATATACCCACTTCGAATTTACAAGAATGGAATACATTAAAGAAATTAATTGTTGGCATAACTAAGTATATCATTCATATGTTTTATGAATGACTTGCGTTTTAGATATGCAACTCCGGAATTTTTTGCTCGTGAAATTAAATGTTCAAACGATAATAATGACCTTTTGTCGTTTTTTATATTAATTTCGTGAGCAAAAAATTCAGGATTTACATAATTTAAGAGCAAATAAATCAAGCTACGTGATTATGAAATTATGATAGAAGCAATTAATTTTTTAAAAGCACTTTACTCTTGTAGTCTCAGACCAACTTATATTATTATTATCGCTTGAACATCTAATTTGGCGAGCAAAAAATTCGAGAGCTGCATATCCAAAGAGCAAATAATTCATAAACAATGTGAACGCTATAGTTGTGCCAGCAATTAATTTCTTTAATGTATTTCATTCTTGTAGATTCGAAGTGGCTGGATGACATTTTGTCGTTTTTTACATTAATTTCGCAAGCAAAATATTCAGGAGTTGTATATTTTAAGGGCAAATAATATATAGAACGTAGAAATTGTAGTCATGCTAGCAATTAGTTCCTTTAATATATCTTACTATTAGATCGTGTAGAACATGTTGATATTTATTCCATAATTCGAGAAAATTGATTTTTTTCGTTTGCAAATGGTAGCAAAAAATAGCACATTATGTACGAATTGTTAACTTTTTATTTTATTTTATGTAGGTATTTTTTGTGAATGGCTGGATAGCTTAATATTAAACTATTTAGCCAATTAAAAAATACCTACACAAAATAAAATAAAAATTAACAATTCATATGACATTCGATGGATTTTAGATACATATCCTACAATTTTTTCCTGTAGCGTTTTTTCTAAAATACACAGGGGGCCAATATTTGCCAATTATTGATTTTATATGTTATTTTCCGATTATTTCCTTATGTCGCAAATTTCAGTCAACACGCGGTAAATTTAAATTGTGATTATTTCTAACGTTCACAATTTCCTGAATTTTTTCTATCTAATTTATAATTCTATTCCTCGTTCTATTCTAAATAATTAAAAAATTTACACACTTTTACATGTGTGTGAAGTTAGCACCCCATTTTTTAAAAATAATGATTTTGAAAGGATTTTGAATGGAATGTCATCCAAAGCGGTTATCACCGAAGATTCTATAAACAAGTGTAATACTTGTTGATCGTTTCTCATCACATTTGATACATTTAAGGTTTGAAATTTTTCCCTCCATTATCGCATCAACAATTTTTTCGTAACCGTGTTTGTGTAGTATATCCACATTTATGGGTAATATGCATTTCTTAAGTATTTTCATGTTTTGACAAGACTGACAAGTACATATTTCTACGTAGCTATAATTTTCGGCAAATATATATTCACATATATTAGCGATGTTCGATAATGCGTCGATTGTTTCAACATCAGGCATTGTCGAATCTTGTAAAAAATAGATGACACTTTTTAAAATTTGGGCTCTCAGTTTATAATTTTTTTTAGTAGGACCTGATTGTACGAAGGACTTTATATATTTAAAGGCGTTTGTCGTAGCTGTATCGACAGATTCTTTAAATTTATCATGCACGCATGCCACGGCAAGAATTAGCACAATACTATCAAAACCACAAGTGTTTTTGACGATTAAGCAACTGGATCCTATTTTTAAAACTGAAGAAATATTGCCATTTTGTAACACACCTAAAGTAACATGTTTTTTATTAATGTTGAACGTGTCTCAACCAGGACATGCGTCTAGGTAAGCACGTTTAGCTTTTTTAACGTTCTTATTTCTCCAGTTTTGTTCCGCCGCTAACTCACAAGATTCTTTATCCGATTCCTTAGAATTTAGCGGTATTTGAGTATCTGATTTCGGATATTCGAAAATTTCAATTGAATCTAACAATGGTATCTCGAGATTCGTATTAATTTTTGATATAGGTGGTGATATCGGTCTGTTAACTTCCGACATAGCCAGCATTTGAACAAAAAAAGGAGGCTATGTTTACTCTTGACGATATAGTAAAAACATAGATTTTTGGGAGAAGCGCTGGTGATAGGAGATTCATACTGCAGAACTATGTTTTCTAGGCTTAGAACAGTTCAGAACAAAAAGTTAGCTATTGGAACAAAAAAGGATGGCTATGTTTACTCTTGTCGGTATAGTAAAAACATCGATTTCTTGATAGAACCGTTGGTGATAGGAGATTCATACTGCAGAACTATGTTTTCTAGGTTTAGAACAGCTCAGAACAAAAAGTTATCTATTGGAGCAACAAGGAAAAGGTATGTTTACTCTTGGCCCGACTGTCTTGTTTGTTTTTTTCTGTTTTTTGAAGAATCGTTTAGATACGGAATTGTCTTTTTGGAACAATGTTTGAAATAATTAGAACAATCTTAATCGAAGGCCAAAATTTCTTTTTTTGAAAAATGGGGTGCCAGCTAAAAATGTTTTTTGCCGTTTTTTCGAAGAATCGTTTAAATACGAAACAACTAGAGCAATCTTAATCGAGGGCCAAAATTTCGATTTTTGAAAAATGGGGTGCCAGCAAAAAAAGTTTTGCCGTTTTTTTTGAAGAATCGTTTAGATACGGAATTGTCCTTTTGGAGCAATGTTTGGAACAACTAGAACAATCTTAATCGAGGGCCAAAATTTCGATTTTTGAAAAATGGGGTGCCAGCAAAAAAATGTTTTTTGCCGTTTTTTTGAAGAACCGTTTAGATACGGAATTGTTCTTTAGGAACAATGTTTGGAACAACGAGAACAATGTTAAGCGATGGCCAAAACCGCGATTTTCGATAAATGGGGTGCCAGTAACAAAATGGGCTTTTTCAAAATTTTCGAGGAATCTTTTGGAATAAAGTAATGTCGAATTGGAACAATGCGCTACAAGATTAGAACAACCTAGAACAACTTTCTAAATCATGAATTTTAAAAAATGGGGTGCTAACTTCACACACATCACTTTTACACCTAATTTGAACCTAACTGCAGTTTAACAATATTTTGAAAAAAATTTTGTGTACACATTACTGTTAATGTTTGTTTAAACTAGTAAAACTCGAGTAAAACCGAGAGTAACACATCGCAATTCGTTCACAACTCGCACCAAAGCTTCTTAATTCAATATTACTAAATATGTACAAAAATATGTATATACCGAGGTATGTAGATTGTAATATATATGTACATGAAAATAAATGAAAAATAAGTGAAAAATATACTCACCTCTTATTTCTCTGTATTATACTGATTTACAAAAATTATATAATAAGCACGCACAACAGTTTTCAATATAATCTCGAATATAATGAAATTTCGAGTGAAATCTCAAAAGTCAAGCTCTGATTACCATAGCTGATTTCATAATGACATGATGCTTCAAAAATGATGTGAACAGGAAAACGAAAGCACTCGCAAAAGCACTTTCAGAACAATAATAAGAGATAATCTCGGAGATAATTAAATAACTATAATAAATTTCAAAGGGTAATAAAATGCAATTGGGCATTTAATGTTCTTCATATTTGTGCTGAGCTAATGCAAGTCTGCTATTCAAGCGTGAGTTGCCACTAGCAAACAGTTCCAGATATGGAGCATTCAATAAAAAATTAATCCCAGCAGAACACCTAGGTCATCAGTAACCGTCAGTAACTAACTATAATAGAAATTGAAATACAGTAAATATTTTAATTTGTTCTGAAAATGAATTGCCGATCTCAAGATTGAATGTGGATTGCAGAGTTTTCCATCTAATTGTAGGTGGGCACTGCTAAGATTAGCCATTTGATTGCACAGATTTCATGTAGATTTCAAACATTACATGAAGAATGCTATGATTGCAATGATTGCATGCAGATTGCAATGATCATGCAGATTAAGATTACATTGTTAGCATGCAGATTGCAAGTGATTGTAGGGGTTTTGTACATTAGATTGCAATACTGAATTACCCCTCGAAGTTATGTGACCGACTATGTGGACAATCTACCATTGGCGGAATTTCAACAATTTTTTTTCCAATAAGATGGTGCTCCTGCTCACAATACGCGAGATGTTAGCAAAATCTTATACCATATCTTTGCAGATAGACGGATTAGTAACGAAGGTCCTGTTTTTATGGGCACCGAGATCTTCAGATTTAACACCGCTCGATTATTTTCTCTATGGGAATATCTTAATAAGGTTTATGAAATAGCGGTAACAACCGAAGATGACTGCAAATACAGAATTCCGCAGGCTATTCAAGATATAAATCCAGAAATAATTAGAGCGGCAACATCCAAAGAACTGCTGAAAAGAGTAAATATTTGTTAAGATCAAAATGGCGAGAAGTTTGAACATTTAATGAATACCTGTAAAAATTCATGTTCTATCGTCGTTTTTGTTTGTTTTATGTTTTTTGTTGATTGTCATCTTCTATTTTTATGTAAAAAATCTTAATTTTGTCACTGAAAAAATTGAAAATTACTTAGAAAAGATTGCTAGCGATGGTTTATTTGAAATCATAAACTTTTAATAAAGTTCTATTTGTTTCCCCACTTGTGGAATGAGTACAGCTCGCCTCTGTAAGTAATACGTTAGTATTTAAAACTTGCCTTGTGTAAAAAACTACCTAAAATATTTATATATTTTTCATCTTTCAATTACTAGCTCGATTTGAAATGATCATTTGGGCTTTGCATAAAAGTTTAAGTTATTATTTCATCTTATTCACTGTAATACGATAGTATTTATCAACTTACCTTGTGTAATTAACTACCTAATATATATATATATATATATATATATATATTATATATATATATATATATATATATATATATATATATATATATATATATATATATATATATATATATAATAAACATATATAATATATACCTAAAACCCATCAATGCCTTTATTTTATAAAGTGTAAGATATAGGAAAAGACACTTTCAGATAAAGGTTATAGCTCATGTAGGAGAACATACATTCTGATTGCAATGATTGCATTCTGATTGCAAAGATATTATAATTTGTTGCTGACTGCAGATTGCACATACTTTCCAATGATTGCACAGATGAAAGTGTAAGATATAGGAAAAAACACATTCAGATAAAGGTTATAGCCCATGAAGGAGTACATACATTTCTGAACACAGTTCTGAAAATTTTTAAGTAGTTCTCAAAAATATACAAGTATCTTTTAAATAGAAATGGGTACTTTTATGCAATATTTGAATATGACAAATCACTATACCTAAAATTAAAAATAAGTTTTCAAAATTTCATTAATGTGCATGAATGGCTAGACGCGATTCTGTAAAAACAGGCGTCAACCCTTCTCACGGGTTTGTTAATACTTGTTCATTTGTTCTACATCGTACCTATATCTATCAGACAATTAATCGAGGTGGTTCTTCAACAATTAAATAATTCTGACTTCTTTAACTAAAAGTTATGTACGTTGAATGCCGTCGCAATTTAAGTGAAACGACGCCAATTTCAATAAGATATCCGACCAGACCAGACTCGCTTGCCACTATTGACACTATTTTTCAAAATATGAACATTAATTGAGCCATGACGTTTATTTGTGGAACGGTAAAAATCCACACCAAATTAGAAATAAAATTTCCAATTATATTGGTTCTTTAACGTTTGGTGCGGGTTAGAACTTTCAGTTGCCGGAACCGTATTTTGCAATGAAAATCTGTCAGGCGAACGTTATTTAAACTTAATAAGAAGTTATGTGACCGACTTTGTGGACGATCTACCATTAGCGGAATTTTGACAATTTTTTTTCCAACTAAATGATGCTCCTGCTCACAATATGCGAAATGTTAGCAAAATCTTATACAATATCTTTGCAGTAGATGGATTAGTAACGAAGGTCCTGTATTTATGGGCACCGACACGGCTGAGCCAAGGGTATTTGCCACCCGGGTGCAAGATATAATTTGCCGCCCCTGTAGACCATAAAAACAAATAGTGTTAAGGGCTGGATTTTTTTATGCAGTTTTTTGTGACACCCACCTGAAAATCTACAAATACTTACTAAAAATAGTTTGAATGGAACGAATTGAGAAATGTTAAAAAAGGTGGTGAAGAATTCTCACCACATCATGTAGCACATTTATTAAAAACCTCTTTCGAAGTTGGGTAAGAAATATGATTTTATAACCTGGCACCTTGGATGTGCACAAAAGAATAACGAAACCGTATCCACAATCCACTGAAGCCAGAGTGTTATTACCTAATTAATCTACTATCATATTACACGAAATGTATATTGTGGAAATTTATAAACGCCATTGCATAAAAAACAGTAGGTACCAGATTTCGAGCATCCAAAGTGATTTGTAGCGAGAATTCCTCATCACTTTTTTAAACCTTTTCAATTGGTTTCCATTCAAACTATTTTTGGCAGATGTTTGCATATTTTCAACGGAATGTCACAAAAACTGCTTAAAATGTATCCAAGTTTTTGTAATAAAACGCCAGTTTTAATTGTAAAATTCTACATTTCCTCCGTAACTTTTAACTTGTTTGAAGAATGAAAAATCATCAAGGTTGATATGAACTTTATTACTGATATAAATAGAAAACAGAATTTAGAACAAAAGTACACCTTATTATTACTGACGAGGGGTATACCGCTGACCTGAATTTTGTACACCAATTGCACTATTGCTCAGTTTGGTACAAAATTTGGTGCATTGCTCAACAAATTTTTTCATAGCACCGTATTTTACACCATTGCTTAGTATTGCTTTACATTGCTCACATTTTCTTAGCATTGCACTCTAATGCTCGAATTTTCACACATTGCTTTTATTGCTTCGTATTGCTTTCGAGGGTAATTGAAAATAAAACGCTAAAATGTAAAGATTAAAACATTTTGAACTTTAACTACTTCATTGAGGAATGGAAAATAAACTCTATAAAAAACAAATTTTTAATTTCAATACATCACCTACTAATACAAGTCCGAGTACAAGCCCTAACACGTTTTAGAGTAATGAACAAACAGGAATTCCAAACTCCAGCTTTATAAATGGTTGGTGGTAATGTATAGAAATTAAAGGTTGATTGTGTGAGTGTGTTTAATGGAACTCCCTTTATATCTTGACCAGTAATCAAACTCGATGACATTATCTGGTATTTAGGTTATTTATTAAGTCTTGCAATTATAAAAGTCTCGTATAATACTTCAGCGTCGAGTGCAGCATATACAGGGTGTCTTGTTTTGGAAGGTATTGTTAGGTTAACTTTGTTATCTGAGGAGATAGAAAGTCGCTTAAATGGGCAATACTTTTTAGCAGTTTATTACCGGTTTATTATTATAGTAAATAAATAGAAAAAAATTAATTCAAATTAGTGTCAATGAAATACAAAACGGAGCCATTTATAATTCAAAAATTTCAAAATTGGGACTATTGCAGGTTTAATATCCATATTGTGATACACTGTTGGAAAGAGAAAAAAGGAGAATTGAAAACTGCAGAAACCAATATGGCGTTTATAAGAAATAAGAAAGTTGGTGTGTTCAGCTCGGGAAACTTAAATTCAAAAAATTTTTGTTTAAATATTTGACCGGATAGAAATTAAAGTTTAATTGTGTATTCATATTGCAGCGCCCTATATTTTTTGACCAGTAATAAAACACGATGACATAGTAGCTGCTATCTCGGTCTTTTATTAAATAAGTATAGTAGACGTTACATAAATATTTACAAAATAAAGACAACCGTAATTATATTTTGTAATCAACAAATATTAAATATACAAATGCTTAAATGTAGCAACATATCAAATAAGTTCGTTATTTCAAAAATTTCCTTTTTGGAAGGAATAACCAAGTAATATTTCATTTCCTTATAAATGGGAATCATGTAAACATGTTGGAGTTCTTTAACAACCATCAGGTTGCTAGTATCTATGTAGAGCCAGGTAGATAGGAAATAGATAGAAGATTATAGGAAGACCTATTAGTCAAATTATTAGAAATTTAGGTTGTGATTGTTATGTAGAACTTTTTAGATAAGCACAGAATAGAAAAGAAGTTAGAGCTACGTCAAACCGGACTTAAGTAAGGTCGAAAACAAAATGATGGTGATTTCAAAAATGAAACTAATACTACTTTAAAATTATTAAGAAAATGTAAACGTTGTGTTAGCTATATAATTAAGCTATTATTTTTAGTAAGTTTGTATTTTTTGGTTATATTGCTAAACTAGTTTGAATCAATGTAAAATGGGTCACTACCGTTTAGTATAACTGGCCCATGAAAGATGAAATCTCTTTCAACAACATCCACATCGGCAGAACGAGGTCAAACAAATTTGTTTAACTCATACTTTAAAAACTTCATTTTAAATTGTTTTTCATCCAAAACTTCAATTACTCGACCAATAAACCATTGTGTTTCATAACTGACAGCGTGATAGTTTTCTAACATTTAAGGTATGTTAGATTTGAATTCCATTTCATTTTTAAAATCATTATCTGAATCATCTTCCACAGAGTAATCACCGAGGCTTTCGCTCTCTTTGTCGAACTTTGATTTTTTCCTCGATTTCTTTTTCTGTGGATTTTTGTATTAACCTGTACTTGTAGAAGCCATAAACCTTTTTACTCTATCTGTACTGTGTCGTCCGGTTGGCGCTCGTCAAGAAGCCAACATAAAAATGATTTTTTCACAACCATTGTTTTGTCTTGAAAATTAACTTTAACAAATGGCGACATAATGGGCACATCTGTCACTTCATTAGAAAAGTCTTTTAGTTCCAGGGAGGTTCGTTCTTCATTAAATAATTCTGTATCCAGATACTGAAGATTATGCCCTGAATCGCTTAGAATACTATGTACGCATTCATCCATTTCTGCATCCGATGATTCCTCTATTCCTTCTGTAATCAGTAAGTCTTGTGATGCCGGTAAGGAAATGTCAGGGTAATCCCTTTCGTCGTTATTTGAGATAAATTTACTCATTTGATCTACAGCGGCACTATGAGCGCGCATCACAATTTTTTTAATGTCTATATTTATTAACTCTGCTTCACTTAAAAGTTTTTGTTGTAACATATATGAAGATTTCTTTTGCTCACGTGGGAAAACATAATCTGCCCCAATTTCATGAATGATGTTGTTAATAACATGAATGCGACCTATACGATTAATTAACTTTTTGATACTAATGTTTATGACAGTCGAGTATGTAGAAGTCATGGATCTTGCAGTTCTAAATACTTTTTCGCATGGCTGGCTACTCATCAGTGGCAAAGGAAACATATTTGATTGAATGCCTTCAATTTGTTTAAATTAAAAAGTACAACACGTTTAATTAACGTGTGTGCATTTAATTCGATGCGCACATAACTATTGGTCGACAAAAAATATTTTTTAATTTGCAACTTTTGCTCTCTTTAATAAATGATCTCTAAATTCTAAGGCAAAAAACAACAAACCAAGTTTTAAAAATTCTTTCCGAAAGCGACGTGTTATCTCTCAAAAAAGTAGCAATAATGTTTTGCATAATTGTTCAATATAAAATAGTTGCTTTTGCTTCAGGTACATTTTTTAAACAGTGAATGACTTTTTCCGAACACATTTTTTCTGTAGACAAGTAATTCATTTTGTCTTCAAGCTTAAGATCGCTTAATGTTAAAAGATTTTTATCTTTTGAAGTATTGCGTATCATATATTGTAGATGCTCCCGTGATATGATTTTATGCCCTATTTTTAAACATACTTTGTCATTCAACATTCTTGTGCGAAATTTTGTTAAAATATGCACAAAATCTTGGATATAACAGCGGATGTTTAATTTCACGACCATATGAAACCATGGCC
Source organism: Platerodrilus igneus (assembly GCA_036346225.1). Classification (NCBI taxonomy): domain Eukaryota; kingdom Metazoa; phylum Arthropoda; class Insecta; order Coleoptera; family Lycidae; genus Platerodrilus; species Platerodrilus igneus. Next base: position 3,408,005 of record JARFIW010000488.1, on the reverse strand, counting down.
GATCAATATCGTTCGATGTAGCAGAAATACCTGATTGGAGACGCATGGCTCTTAATAGCCGTGTATCTCCATCAGATGAAAATCCAACAATAGTTATTCCAAATTTTTTTTGCAGCTTCTATCATTTTGATGCTACTTTCTTGAAAATATCTATTTAAAGTTGATATTGAAGGAAGGTTGTTTTTCAAGTTAGCATATAAAGTTTCACATGAAAGGCGTCCTGCAGTGTAACATAAGTAAATAGATATTTTTTTTGTTAACTCGTCAAACATGTTTTTATTAGAAGGATGTTTACAATTTTCCAAAGCATTTTGCATAAGCTTTTGTAAAAAATCTGACATATATTCGTTTTTCTTTTCTAAAGTGTCCAAAGTTAAATCATATGAGCTGGAAACAATAATTGTATCAATCATTCCGCTTGGCATGTTTTTAGAAACTTCTTTTACAAAAGAAATGAAGTTGGTCATGAAGGTTTGATTTTCGACACCTGTTTCTCTTTTTCTTCTATCTCGTTCGGCCCTCTGATATTTCAAAGATTTCCACTTTGAAGTGTTACTATTTAATGGTGGTCCGTAGTGACTTTCAAAATGGTTTTCTTCGTCAGAATATATTGTTGTACGTTCAGATATTGTTTTAAACTTTTCAATTTTATCGTACTCTTCAGATATGCCCCCAATGCTATCATAATTTTCAAAATCTATACTATTAGTTAAAAGTGATTGTTGACAGTTTTGTTTAACTAAAACGTTTTTCTCTGAAAGTACATTTTGTGAAACAGGCGGTATTATTTTTAAATCAGATATTATATTTATTTTAGTAGCCCTGGGAGATGACTAAACTCCGGATAATGCACAATCATCGTCTTTAGTTTTAGACACGCGCCAACAGAAACTGAGCACAGTCATTAATTTATTTTACACTCAACGGTTACCAACATTTTCTAAGCATTGCTCATACTTTCTTGATGTAGTGCCTATTGCTTTACATTTTTTGGCATTGCTTGTATTTTCTTAGTATTGCGTATATTGCTTTTCACTTTTTTGCATTTCTTGTATTCTCCTAGCATTGCTTTTCCATTTTTTACCCTTGTACACCATATTGCTTCAGCGGTTTACCCCTCGATTACTGATTATTATTAACTTACAACGGAACTTAGATGTTACAAACTTACGAACTAACCTAGATAAATTCGAATTTCAAAAACGACTTTCCTTGCTTTTTTAATCGCAAATTTTCTAATTAAATCCGTTATATCTCACGTCTCGCAGATTTCTTCCTCGATGCTTATTACAGCCAAATTCGTAAGTCTATTCTGACTCATAGTAGATCTCAAATAATTTTTTATTATTTTCAGTTTTGAAAATGATCTCTCACCATGAGCAACAATGACGCAACGTTAGAAAGATTCGTATGGCTATAGATAAATTTGGGAAGGTGCTAATTAAATCATTAGCCACAAGATATTCTGAAACATCTTTGCTCGAATTAGGTTTTTATAAGTTGACAATATTTCAATTTCATTGCACAAATCAATTGCAGTAACATCCATTTCTTTTGTTGTTGAATCGGTTAATTTAATTTGTAAATCCGTACAACATTTCATTAATTTGTCTTTATCTATAACTAAAGAGTCTAAATTATTTAAAAATCTAAAGTCGTCATTGCACTCGTTCAATAGTTGAAATCTATCATTTAATTTTGATACCACGATATCAAGAATATAAAAATAAAAATCAACTTTAAAATTCAACTCAGGTGATTTGACTGGTTCATCTCTATGTTCAAATAAAAACAAAAACTGTTTCTTTCTCGGTCTAACCAAGCCTATAGCTGGAAAAACAGTTTTGCAGTCTATATCTCCAGCAATTTCTTTTGCCTCATTAAGCATTGCTCTGAAACTACTATCAGATCGTATTTCAATGAAAAATTCTGAATTTCTTTTAACATTTTTACAGCTTCTGGTAAAATAATATTAGACTTTTGCATGAGTTTACTTACAGGATTTATTTTTGATAAAATATTGTACCAAATTACTAGAAAATATACAAATTTATATGATTTGATTTTATCAATTAGTGACTTTGCAAGGCTTTTTGTATCGTCGTCCCTTGTTGTATCATTATTAAGAAAAAAGAGGGCATCATAAATTTTTTCTAAATTAAATCTAAGGTTTTTAACGGCATCGATTCTACTCTCCCACCGTGTATCAGATAAAGGTTTCATAGTTAATGTAAAAATTTCCTTTATTCGGATATGCCAACGATAGGTAGATGCGGAAAAAAATATATATTTCTTGAACAATAGCAAAAAAGTTTGTTACTTCAAGAGAATTTTTTGTAGCATCATTTACAATTAAATTAAGGCTATGAGCTGCACAAGGGACAAAAAAAGCTGTAGAATTTTTATTAAAAATTCTTTTTTGTAGACCATTATGTTTGCCTTTCATATTGGCGCCGTTGTCATATCCTTGCCCTCGCATGTCTATAATATCTATATTTAATTCTTGTAAATAATTCAGTAAAAAGACTGTTAATTCTTCACCAGTGGACCGAAACCTAAAAAATGTTCTCTAATTTCTATATTCTTTGATATATCATTAATCAAAACAAATCTGACAACTACGGTTATTTGTTCTTCGTGACTAACATCAGGAGTACGTACAATATCATATAATTGAATAATATTTATATAATTTTAATGTTTCGATTATATTTGGTTTAACTTTTTCACCTATCAGACAAACTAGTTCATTTAGGATTTTATCACCTAAATAATGTGGCATATTATTGCTATCTTTTTGAATTCGGCCAATATGTTCCGCCATTATATTATTCAATTTTGCAATCGATCTCACAAGCTTCAAAAAATTGCCATGACCTTTTTCAAAAAGTTTTTGATTACTTCCTCTAAAAGTTAGACTTTGCCCTGCTAAATATTGAATGATACAAATGATTCTTTCGATAATTGACGTGCATATTTTTTTCCAACTGAATTAAATTTTGGTTGACTGAGTCAACAGTTGTACCTTTGTCAATAGATTTTTTTAGCTCAACCCACTTCTTAACACTTTTAAAATGTCCCTTACTTTTTCGTGTCTGTTTAAATTTTGCGATTAATGTCGCCAGCCAGTATAACCATTATCATTACTAAAAAAATTATTATTAGATTGCAACAAAAACAAAATACATAATTATTTGACTTGGAATAAACTAGCCTAGGAACATTTTCATTATTGCTTAATTTTTTGTCATAAAAAGTAAAAAGATCTATTTGAGTCGTTTAATGGAAATGCAATATTTTTCAATTGTACTGGTCCTATTTCTAGAATAAACATTTTAATATTATCTGTTAAAACCTGCGGCCAAAGAGCTGGATCTTTCAAACTTTCCATACCAGCATTCTTGCAGCTTTTGTTGGTGAAGGTGGATCCGTCGTGTTATGCGCATCCGCCTCAGATTTCTTATTTTCTTGCCGCAGTCCTATTTGTAGATTTTCTATATACGTGTCCTTGTTTAACTCCAGCTGTTCCTCCACTTCCAGGCTTGATGATGGTTGTGCTGCTGCAGCCGTGGTAGATACAATAAATTTTTTTAAAGAGCCAGCCAGTTCTTTTTTTATTTCTTCTTTCTCGAACTTTCTTTTCGATACTGAAAGCCGGAAAGTTTTTTTCTATCATCAGCCATCTGAATCAAGCACAAAAACTTTAAGAATAGGGAAACGGACAAATAAAAATAAAAGTTTAAACGTATAAAAGAGGGAAAAACGAAAAATACTTACGTTTTAAAACTTTAAAGAGCATGCAATATACTTAGTCTAGAATCTAGAACACTAAACTTGATTGCAACTTCCAGCCCTTTTATCTGCTTATATTAGTTCAATATAATACGATATTCAATGGTAAACTAAACTATAACTTCAGCTTTTCAACGAACTTCGTTCGTTTATGAAATCGATTTGTCGTCCGTCTGTCCGTCCGAGGCCTTTCTAATGGTCGGACATCAATGTGTGATACATCAATCGATTCAGCTCGGTGTCCTGAGCTTAAGTTTTAATGTCAGTTGAAATCGGGCCACGGGGACGCCGTGCCCACGCGATATTCCGTCGGGAAAATTAAAATTTCAAATAGGTCCAAAATTAATGTGCGATACATATTTGGACTCCCCTAACATAGCTGAGTCGAAATATGGTACCCCCCACAAAATCTGACCACGGATACCCGACCCCCGGGAATTAATTTTATCAAAATTTCAAATAGGTCCAAAATTAATGTGCGATACATATTTAGAATCCTCTGAAAAACTGAATCGAAATATGATGCCCCTTATTTACACACACACACACAACACACATACATACATACATACATACATACACACACACATATATAGCTTTTAAAATATTTATTCAATAAAATAAAATATATTAAAATGTCTCTTTTGTTGTTTATAAATTTTTGTATTTTATCTGAATACTTATAATTATTACAACATAATAATTTTAATTTCTTTAAATTGTTTTAAAGTAAGTCTACATTTGGAAGTTCGTTGCGACAATGCCTTGCATTTTCAACTTGTTTTTTATAAATTTCAAAATTTCTTATCATAAGATGCCGTCTGCAGGTACAGAGCAGAAATGTTCGACAAAGCACAAATACAATACTTCCTTATTGTTTTTGTCTCTAAAGTGCGCCGCCTTATGTAGCTGATTTCACCCAATCTATATAGGTTCGTATTTCATAATACTGCACTATAGCGAAGCAATAAAGCGATAATCTTGTGCCTGCAGCCGCCACTGTCAGCATAATCACTGTATATAACTCTTTTTTGTATTTATAACAGCAATCGGCACGGATCTGTTTATAATAAAAATAAATTATAAGTAATAAGTTATTCTATGCTTGCCCACTTGCAAAAAATGCAACATATTGTATATTAAGTTCCCGATATATAAAATAAGTCAAAACATATTGAGTGATATGAGTATAATGTAGTAAGCGCTTTTATTTAAAAAATTTAAAGCAGACATGAATGTGCATGTATAATTTAATTTGAAAATAATAATAGAGAGTAGACTAAGACACAACGTTAGTAATGGCGATTTTTACTCTTTATGTATAAGTACATGGCCTAATTTTTCTATTTTTTATTTTGCCGTCCCTAGTAGGTTGTCGCTCGGGTGCTGTGCACCCTTTGCACTCCCGATACGGAGCGGTCGTAGGCACCGAGATTTCAGATTTAACACCGCTCGATTATTTTTTCTATGGGAATATCTTAAGAATAAGGTTTATGAAATAGCAGTAGCAAGCGAAGATGACTATCCTGGTTGATCTTGCCCTCTCAGGGCAGGTCTAGTAGTCAGCATTAACCTAGTGGTTTTTGCTGTCTTGTCTGTATCGTTTCGTCGTGAGAGTGTTCTAGGTGTCTGTTTTTACACCTAGTGGTCTGAATCTCGTGTTGTGTCCTAGTTTTTTTTTATTTAGCCAACTAGTTCCGGTCTGGAGTGCTTGTCTGATGTTATGTCAGACATCTAGTAGTCGGCGTGGTCGTTTTTTGATTGTCTGCCGTGTGCCTTGTGCAGTGAAGTGTATATATTACTTTTTTGGTTATTATACAAATTTTGGTAAGTTCGTTTATATCATTCAAGTAGGAAAGTGTTAGAGAAAAATGGGGTAAAAACTTCTTTGTTATCATTCCCTCGTGCACTCTCTGTGGATTGAACTGAGCTAGTCGAGGCATATAAAACGAATTGTGTTTAAAATTTAAATTTGAGGTTATTTAGAGACACAGCGGTGGCTGGCAGAAGGAAACTGAACGTTTACTACATCGGCGTGCGGCGATATCATACAAGGATATGTGTCGATATTCATAAAAGTTTTATTTGTACAACCTAAATTATTTTCAGTACTAGCAATTGTATTAAATGATTCTAGTAAATTTTTTGCTTGTGAAAATTGTTCTACATGTTATTTGGATTTGGGAACCGACAAGATTTACTAAAAAATCGTTGCTATCTGTATAATGGTTGGTTGCGTTTCTTCACATATAAGTCACGGATTTATTCTTGCCCGTCTTCGATGAACTCTGTTGCTGCCGCTATTTGTGGAGTTTCGTTGATTATTTTACGCGCATTGCCGTAACTACGAAAAATACATTGTGTTACTATTTCAACATATTATTTTTTAGGACTCAAGTGTAGGATTTACGAAAACCTCCCGGATTACTTTGATTTTGCTTCGAATTTGATAGTAAGCCTACACAACATTCGTCATGGCTGCCGACGTCGGATCCTTTTCCTTTCCAGTACTTTATCTGTGGACGGCATCGCCGTGCATTCTAGTTATTGAAATCTAAGCACCGTCGATGGTCGAAGGTGGTTTGCATCCTCATTTGTTATATCACACTAAATCTAATTAACGAAAGTAATCTTATCGTCTGAGAGAATTTTGGGTTCTTATGTGAGATATAGTAACTCGCTAAGTTCTTTGATTAAATCCTTGTGGTTGGGTTGACTTTATATTTGATTAAGTCCTTCCTTTCTTCCAGGACTATTCGATGAATTTTTTCAATAATTTCAGTTGTTGCACGGGGCGTCCAGAACGAGGCTCATCACACGTGATCGTCCGCCCATTTTAAGCTCTGCAACTCATCTTTTAACCATTGAATGTGATGGGCAGAGTCACTTAGTGTGCTGTCTATTTCCTCCTTGATTTCTTTAGACTCTGTCCCTTCAAATTGAAGTATTTTATTACAGCTAGTTTTTCCCAATCTTTCATTTTCGTGAAAACTTTAAAATTGTTTTGATTTAAACACTGTTAATCAAACACTAACCAAGCTACTGACCTGAAATTGTGGGCATAAGCTAGTAAGGGATAGTACTATTTAACGATAGCATATAAATGCCCCAGTGGCGCTATCTCTGTGTTGGTCCAGAGCTTTTCAGCCGACCCTTGTGTATATATTTCTGTGTAATTTGTAGGTTAAAATTGATTAGATAAGTCAGGTAATAAGTTATTGCAGGTTTACTCATGTAAATACAACCCATTAAAAATTGGAGACGATTTTCAATACTCTAGTGTAGCAATTAACAATTTTAAAGTAAGTTTAGAGTTAATTTTCCTTCATTTTTAGCGTGTGTAAATATCCTCAAAGAACTTTCACAATGTTTAAATGATAGGGAGCAGAACCATTTAATTTTAAGTATTAATTGAAAATAACAGGGGTTAGAAATGTAAATATTCTAAACGTGCAGTTGAAAAGCGAGCCTATTAAATTATAGCAGATTGGATGTATAGTAGTCGAAAGCTTTTCAGATTCTTTTAGCGTAAAATTAATAATTCTTACGTCATAATCAATGAGAGTGAAATATTAATATTCATGAATCAACAGGAGTTATAAATGTAAATATTCTTTGCGTGTATCTTTTATCATAATTTAGTAGGAAGCTTTAACATTTGTGTAATCTTTCAAAGTTATAACGCATATTGTTGAAAACAAGTTCCTCGTAGTAGTAGTTTATTTCAAGGTTTTTTCGATGGCGTAGTAGTATTGAATGTTTTCTGAATAGTGTTGTAAACCAGATAACTGTTGCTAAATTTCTCGGTAGGCAGACCGAGAATGTGCTCAAATAATATGTCTATTCTACGAATGATAGTTAGCAGATAAACAGGCAGGAATCGATATAAGATAAGGAGAGATTATTTTTAGCATGCATTAGAGTGGGATAAAAGATATCATATATTAAGGGTTCGTTTGACTTTGTAAGAAATTGTCGGACAAGGAAAAAGTAAAGTTTATAGGTATGAGTGAGATGCCGCATGTTTGTATAAACATCGTTTGAAATGTAAGGAATAGATATCGAGTTTATAGGCAAGCTTGCATATGAGGAACGGAGATAAAGTATTGGATTTCACATATAGAAGAGGGACAGAAGATTGTTTAGAGGGATAAACGAACTTGCAAACATGGTGAAAAAAGGGCAGAGGATGTAAAAGACATGGTAGACTTTTATAGAGATAACTCGTGGTCGAGATATAAAATAGAGTGTGAGTACAAAGTAAGAAAGGGAAAATGTTTTTATGTAGGCTAGAGTGAGACGCTATTAATACGCGTATTATGAAGGCGTGCTTTAGACGCTAAACTTATTTTAGTGCAGGCTAGAATTCTGCGAATATAAGATCCGTTGAGAAGCTAAACGAATATTTTCGTAGTAATTGTTTGTTTGTATCGTTCATAATTCCAAGATTTCGAAGACAGTTGGTGCTCGGATAGAACAATTAGAGGCAATTATTAAAAGTTAGCTCGTGTGTTGTGGGAATTGAGTGGCGGTTGCAAATTTAGTTTGGTGAAGTGTTGTGACCGTTTAGAAAATTACCAAGAAGGCAAGTTTGTTGGTGGTGGTGTATTTACGACAAATTTCGAGTGCATGGGGGTCAGACTTGGCTATATAATCACGAGGAGGTGGTGATAGAGCTCTCCTTTCCTGGTCATTGACGCGTACACTAGTATTGGCGAACAAAATTACTGTTGGTTCTTAACAAGTGATTTTAGTATTTTAATTGATAACAACATACACAAGAGCGTATAATGTTGTACTAATAGTCTGAAAAATTGTTGAAATACATTTTGAAACATGCGAAGCTTGTGCAAGTAATGTAAGTACAGACTGCTTTATTATTTGGTTATTAGTGCAAGTTATACACACAAATTGAATAGAGTTTATTTATCGATTGATTTGGTGGTTTACCTATGGTAAATGGACCAGTAGAGTAATTGGAGGAGTTGTATGTATCGTAAATTGGTTTGAGAAAATTGAGTAGCAGATTGCCATTATGGATAGTGTGATTCAACTTGGGGGAGGTTCCAGAACGTGCAATCATTGATGAGGGCAACGTCATCGATGGTTTGATTGTTGATCCATGTGCGGTGGTGCATTTTAGGTAACAGATTTTTGTGAACCATTTCTTTTATGTTTTTATTTTGTATGTTATGACATTTTTGTACCTTATGGGTATATTTTTATAAACTCTGTGGACTAAGGAGATACCTATTGAGTGTTGATGATTTATTATTTAACAAATGCTTGTATGAATTTATATTCATAAAATAATTTTTATAATATTTGGTTATGTACAGGATAGGAGGGACTTTTGGGTAATTTGCAGTGCAAAGTTTAGCACGAGTGTTTAAAAAGTTTTATGAGCCCGTATTAAACCATGATACCTAAAGTTACTTTAAATTGTTTTTTTATGGACAAAATGTTATTTTGAAAATATTTGAAAGAAAATGAACTATTTCAAAACCGAGGTTGGATGTAATTTACTGATGTGTAAAATAACAATTGATAAAGATATTGGGTGTTAAATTTTCTGTCTGAATAAATCGAGGTGAATTTTTTAATTAGTCGAGTTTTCTTTGGTAGGATAGTAGGCTAGTATTTTTTATAGGTATAAGCAGTAGAGCAGCCGTGGCAAACTACATCGTTGGAGTTATTACACATGTAACTTCGCTGCTCCAAATCGTGGAGCCTTATTACAAGGGTAGAGTACGCAACAATATGTAGCCCAAGCGTGGGGATTCGATCCAGGTAAACTTCAGAACAATGTTTATGCCGTCCCAAAGGTGGGGCTCGACTTAGTGACTCAGCAGAGCAGAACAGGGAAACTTCGCAACAATATGACGTCCCAACAGTGGGTCTCGAATTAGCGATTCAGCAGAGCAGCACATGGAAACTTCACAATATTTATGACGCCCAAAGGCTGGTGCTCGAGTTAACAGGCCCTTAACTTTGCGTGTGTGTTTCCGCGAACGCTGTTTACTTCATCTATTTTCCGGGTATTATTGTAGCTGGCTGGTTATGAAGTAAACCGCTTGTCAAATGTCGCCGAATTTAGAGCGGTTTACTTCATAACCAGCCAGCTAGAATAATACCCGGAAAATAGATGAAGTGGACAGCGTTCGCGGAAACACACACGCACTCGCACACGCACACGGACACGCACACGCACGCATACGCACACGCACAAGCACATACCCACACGCATACGCACACGCAGACGCACACGCACACGGACACGGACACGGACACGCACACGCTCACGCAAAGGCACCACACACACACAATTATTTATATATTCCTAAATAATAGTAATGGATAATGGAGTCTAATAAAGGTCTCATATCTTTTAATACACTATTACATCAGATAAAGATAAGTAATGGTACTTAAGAGGTAGCGTAACTTGAAGTGGAAAATGACACGTTTTAATCTTCGCTTTCATTCAACAAGAGTTACATAATCAAATATACCTTAACATGTTTAATTAATATTACGTTATATACCATGTAAATATTTATTTGTTTAATTTACGTTGCCCTATGTGTGTTTTTATCTAATCATGAACGCAAGCCCAAGAAACCAACACCATAATATTAATACTAAATCTCAGTCAACAAATCCTTCTAAGAACTCAAGCAATAGAACGCATTCGAGAGGTTTTTCGGGAAAATAGGTTCACTACATTTACAGCGTTTCCTTCAAAGCGCTTATATTAGATATACTAATTTATTGCCCGTCTATCTTCCTCCAAATTGCAGCTCCAAAGAAATTCCGGCAAGTTCTGAAAACAACCAGATGAATGGAATTTATAAACAAACGAAGTAAAACGTTTTATTCTTTGTAGGACTGTTTCTATAGTTCTTACTGGTATTACAAAACAATAATATTGTGATAAGGTTTAACCTTATCTATTATTTATGTCGGATTTATAAGTACTTTATAGCTCGATGAATGACCCTCGTTATGGAATTGAATATTTATAGCTATGGGTGATTACTTGGGAAAAAATGTATGCGAAAGTTTTCCAGGAAAACTTGGCGACAGGTCGGGGTCAGTCGTTTACTGAAGTCCAGCAATAAAATCTAACATTTTTGTACGCGGACAATTGCGTGTTATGGAAACTTACGCCCCAACTCATTAGTCAATAACAAAACATCGATTAGCGACGGTGTGTCAAAGTCAAACTGTGGTGCTGCAAACCTCTAAACTATAAAGGTCCATTGTTCAAAAATTCCTCGTGAACACTTAAAAGGTTTTACTTTAAATAAGATGGTATAGAAAAAACGGAATCATCAATGTTTACGATGCTTTGATTACCTCAGCTAAAAAGACTTAAAAGTATCACTCTGTTCGTAACTCATGATGCAATAAACCAAATATGTAGTTGTTAAATTTTCCATGTCTTTTGTGGTTTTACATAGAGTACTTTCTCGTTTAACGCTATCAATAAAATTGTACAATCATATTGTTTCGGCGACCGAAGATTCCGTCAGTTTTGTATTTTTTCTGGACCATATAGAGGGTGGTGATAGGGTTTTAGAGCTTTATTAAACAGCAAAAGAGTTTGCTGAGGAACTAAAGATCTAATAAATCATCCAATAAGCATCTAGGATGAGGAGAGAAAAACAACAATTTCGGAACATTTCTAAAGATGAATCGCTTTTTAACTAACAGAGAATTTAAAGATAAATATTCTAATTTACTTGTTGACGACATTTAAAGTTCTCCAAATAAAAAAGCCGATTAACAAATTAAGTTTACTCAAATGCGAGATTGCTTATTGAATATAAAGAAAAGCAAACGGTGTTCTGATCTAAAAACGTAATACATGAAAGTGAAACTTCTTCAATTAGAAGATCCTAACTGTGCGATGAATTTATTGAAACAAATTCATTTTTGTAGAAAAATATCTATCGTAGGGGACAAAGAATACTACTCTAGTAAGCCTGCTTATCATCAAAGGCGATTAAAAGGCGCAGCAAGTGGCAGGAGCCTTGCTGGCTAAAAAATATTGGAGGAGGGTCTGTTTGTCTCGGGCGATCCTCAATAATTTACAAGGTTGTTGGGGGTTGACCGTGACAGATACGGCTTTTTGCTAAACTTTTAATAACTGCGTTGTGGAAAGACATGGGAACCTACCACAATATTTCCCAGGTATGTGTGGCCTAAAACACGAACTATGTATGATGGAGAGCTCACAAGTAAAATTCTTGTCCGGAGGTAAAATACCCCTTCATTCGGATCTCCAGGAGGGGGTACTTGGGGCACGTCATCGTAAGAATTTAAAACAAAGGTTCGATTTAGTGATAGGGACTTGGAATGCAAGGTCATTGCTTAGAGTAGATAAGTTAACGAATTTATTAGTTGAAATCAGAAAAGGAAAGCTGGACATTTTAGGTATTAGTGAGGTGAGATGGCCAGATAGTAATGACTTTTAAAAAGATAATTATAGAATAATTACAACTTCTTCAACTAATGGACAGGCAGGGGTAGAAATAGTGTTAGGTAAAAGATTAGGACGTAAAATTAAAGAGTACTTACAATTTAGTGATAGAATAATTATGGTTAGATTGAGTACGAAACCCACAGACACTGTTTTAGTACAGGTTTACATGCCAACAACTCAGTACGAGGATGAGGAAGTAGAACAGGTATACGAGGATATAAATAGTATAGTGAGAAAAGTAAAGGGAGATGAGAATTTAATAGTTATGTGCGATTTTAATGCGTCAGTGGGAGAAGGTATTGAGGGAAAAATGGTAGGAAAATTTGGGTATGGTAGACGAAATGATAGAGGAGAAAGATTAGTTGAGTTTTGTCAGGAACATAGATTAGTAACTGTAAACACCCTATTCGAACAACATATTAGAAGAAGATATACCTGGGATAGCGCCAGGTGATAGGCCTAGATACCAAATAGATTATATTTTAGTTAAACAATGATTTAGAAATCAAGTTAAAAACTGTCGTAGTTATCCAGGGTCTCACATAGATGGCGATCGTAACTTAGTTAAAATGAAGTGTAATCTAAAATTCAAAAAATTGAGAAAGGCTAAAGGAGGGGGATGGGATCTAGGTAAGCTTAATGATAGTGAGGTAAAAGAGAATTATAAACAAGTATTAAATAATAAGATCAAAGAGATAGGTATAGAAAGGAACGTAGAAAATAGATGGAAAGAAATAACAAGGGCTGTACATGATACAGCAACACAGACTATAGATAAGGAAAAAGTAGAAGCGAGAAAACCTTGGGTAACAAAGGAGATATTTGATTTAATAGAGAATAGAAGAAAGCTTAAACCTTTCAGAGAATTGGATAGTAAAAGTAAGCAAAAATATAATAGAGTTAAAAATAAGATAGTACCTGAGTGTAGAAAAGCTAGAAATAAATGGTAGGAGAATTGTAAGGAAATACAAGATGATTTGAGAGTAGAAAAGACAAACAGGGCTTACAGAGCAGGTAAAAGTTTTTCGGGGAAGATAGGAAAAATCTAATGGTATTAAAGACGAGAATAATGAGCTTCTAATAAATAAAGTTGAGGTAGCAGAAAGATGGAAAAGATATGTAGAACATTTATATAAGGGAGACGATATGAATGAATTAGAGAGCAACCAAGAAGAGGATGTAGAAATAGAGTTCTCAATATTAAGAGAGGAATTTAATAGAGCTGTTAGGGATTTTAAACTAAATAAAGCGCCGGTGATACACCCGCAGAATTAATAAAATGTTCAAGTCAGAAAACTTTAGGCAGGTTATATGAACCAGTAAAAGTAATATATGACACAGGTGAGGTACCAATAGATTTCGAAAAAAATATTATTATCCCAATCCCAAAAAAGGCAGGAGCTGATAGGTGTGAGAATTTTAGAACGGTTAGTTTAACTTCCCACGCTTCCAAAATACTAATAATAATAATTAAAAATAGAGTAGAAGCTTTAACTGAGAATTTTTTAGGCGAAGACCAATATGGTTTTCGTAAAGACGGGACTAGAGAACCGATACTAATGATTAAGGCAATTATCGAAAAAAGCTTACAAAAAATAAAAATACTTATTTTGCGTTTGTAGATTTAGAAAAATCATTTGATAGGGTTAATTGGATGGTTATGTTCAGGATTTTGCGAAAAATAGGAATCTCTTATAGAAAAATTATTTACAGTCTATTTAAGAACCAAAGCGAGTTAAAGTTCGGGCCTTTGGAGCTGGTTTTTTAAAAAAGCTTTTGACTTTAACACATTTATTTTACTTTGAAACAGATGAACTTGTACATAATACTAAAATTAATTATTGACTAGTGAGTAGCTTGAACAACGAAGTATGGAGTTCGAAGACTGACTCGGTTGAGTAGCTTGAACAACGATGTATGGAGTTCGAAGACTGACTGCCGGGCATTGAGCTCCCGGGCCTTTTATAATAACCTGCCCCTCACACGGCTGTGAGAACTTGCAGATCTCATGTCTGCGTTTCTCCTTAATTGTACACTTTAATACAATGTAACAACTTAATTCTAAGTAACTGCGGTATGTTGACCGCCTGTGACCTGCCACCTGCAGTATCACTGCCCTCACGGATGCAATGCTGCATTCCGTTCTCATGAACTGTCGATAACCTCTCTGGGTTATCCTTGTGTTACAATGTTGCATTGAACTTATACTTTTACTTAATAATTTCTAATAATTCATATTAGATTCAATACATCAATATATATAGGTAATTGGGGATACATAACTCCTCCACCGTAAATGAAAAATTAAGGTTTTTCTTAATTTTTAAATACATAAAATACATTATTTAAATTCATTTAAAATTCATTGTTTCTAAGGGTATACTTATTGTTTCCTTTTTTCTCTTTGTTTCCTTATATCTAGAACTGTTTCCTTCATTCTTATCTCTAAGGTACATTTTGTATAATACACACATGATTACAAAAATTATTAAAATGATTAATACAATTGTCCAAACACTTATATTATTATAATGTAACTTTGGCGTTTTGATTTCACTTAATTGTTCTTTATAACTTTCCACTAATTTCACGGCGTGGTTGAGATCGTCTAAGTCTAGATGCTCTAGCTTCATAGGTTTCTTGATTATTTCTTCGTCTTCTTCTTGTATCTTGAACTGTAGTTCCGGTAGGTTTGCAAGTTTCTTTGTTGTTATGGGATCTTGATAAACTCTGATAACTTCATCTTTCAATTTCACATAACAATCTTCTTTGAGGGTAATTAGTTTGCTTCCGATTAATGCTTGGTTATTTTCATCTTGGTTGCAGTGGATGGTTGCTATTACTTCTGTTGGGAAAATGGCTATCCATTTGTTATCTGTAACTTTTTGAATTTTCATATTAGTTATTTGCACTTGTTTGGTTTCACAGTTTTCGTAATGATTTGAGAATTTTAATAGTTGTACTTCACAAGGGCTGTCTTCTTGAATGGTTGTTGTCGTCATCGATTGACATAAATATTGATTTGGTGTTACTTCAGTACACTTTTCGTTTGTATAACCATATCTCAGTTCATTTAGGGATAGGAATTTGGTTTTGGGTATGATTACTTGGTATGTGCTAGTAACTTTCGTTGGAAAAGCAAATAAATGATAATATTGATAATTGTTACTTTCTACTATCGGGATTTTTATTAAAAATATCTTAATGTTGCTAAAATTTGTTACATTAAAGTAAGGGTTGATATTATTTGAGTAAATATTGTAATTTTGTATACTGCCTAGTTTATTGGTAGTATACCGGGGTTGTTTTTATATGTTATATTATTACTTGGTTGTCCGTTCTACCTGGGTGGAGGTTGACGGTAAGGGTGATGATTGTCCATCTGAAATTACAGGGTGTCTTAGGTTTTTTAAATGAATGTATTTCGTTATTTTACCGTTGTCTACTACTGCTATGTTTTTATCTGATATTTTCTTTATTTTAAATGGTCCTAAATTTCTGGGTGCTGTTTTATGTCGCTTGCTTTGAAAGTTTTTCTCATATACGGTTTGTCCTATTGAAAATTTATTTGAGTCGGTATTTTTGTTTCGGTTTGTGGTGATACGTTCTTTATCGTTTTCTAATTTATCTTTTACTTTGTCATAAGTTATTTTTAGTTTTTGTTTGTGATCTTTCGCATATTGTTGATATACTTTTTTATTGTAGTGTATGTCATAGGGATTTCGTGAATCTGAATGTCCTAATGTTAATTCTAAGGGTGTAAAATTTGTTGATGAGTGAATAGTGTTATTACAGGCGATTAGTGCGTATGACATTAAATTGGTTATATGTTCCTTTTTATAATTTATTCTTAATAATCGAATTTGTTCTAACAGGGTTAAATGTAATCGTTCAATTAGTCCGTTTGATTCAGGGTGGTTTTCCGTTATGAAATGAATTTTTATTTTGTGAAGTTCTAAAGTGTTTTGTAATGTCTCGTTTTTAAATTCGCTACCATTGTCTAAAGTGATTGATTCGGGTGTTCCGTAAAATGTGAAATATTGTAAAAATCCTTGGGTCACGTCAATGCTATTTTTGGATGTGATTGGTATTGCTTGGCCTATTTTTGTGAATGCGTCTATAATTGTTAGATAGTTTTGCGCTTCTACTACTAGAGTATCGGCATGAAGTTTTGAAATGGTTTGTCGGGTGTTTTGGTTAACATTAAGGGTATCTTTGGGGTTTCCTATCGTATTTTGCTCTGTCACATAGTTCGCATTGGTTAATGAAATCTGTGGTCAAGTCCTTCATGTCTTTAAAATAATAGCGTCTTACAAGTTGTTTTATTGTTTCGTTAATTCCACGATGGTTGGTTTTTCCTTCGTGTTGATTTCTAATTACATCGTTTATTTCGTCAGGGTCGTCTAGTGTTATTAGTTTTCTAGTACATCTGATGAGTTCAGGTCCAGAGTTATTGAATAATTTAATGTATAATTCTGAAAATCTTTGGTATAAATGTTCGGTATTGAAATAGAAATAAAATCGTTTTTTCTCGGGGGTGTATTCTTTTAAAATTTTAATTATTTGTTCCTCGTTATCATCTTTTGTTATTTGAATTTGATATATCTTTTTGTTATCTACTTTTGTATATTTTACTGGATTGGGGTTATTTAAAACTTCGGTTATTATAAATTGGTTGGGTTTCATATCGATTGCTTCATTTAAAATTTTAATCGCGTTTTTAGGTTCTTCGTTTTGTGTCGAATGTATCGTGTCGATCTCGTCTGGATCTTCCCTTATTTCTGCTTCGTCTACGTTTCCTATAATGGATTCCGTTTCTAATGCATTGAGTTGAATTCTGCTTAAAGCGTCTGCGTTGTTGTTATAAATTCCCTTTTTATATATAATTTCGTAATCATACTCTTCGAGTCTGATTCTCCATCTCTGTAATTTTGAATTTGGTTCTTTCAGTTTGCATAACCATACTAGTGGTCTATGGTCGGTATATATGTAAAATTTTCTTCCGTATAGGTAAGGTCTAAAATATTTTGTTGCCCAAATTATGGCTAATAACTCTTTTTCTATAGTGCTATATTTTTGTTCGGTTTCGTTTAGGGTTCTGGATGCGTAGCTGATAGGTTTATCGCTACCTACTTTTCCTTGGCTCAATACTGCGCCTAATGCTACATTCGATGCGTCTGTCGTCAGTATAAATGGTTTTGTAAAGTCTGGGTATTCTAATACAGAGTGATTAGTTAATATGTTTTTAATTTTGTCTACGGCCTTAACAAATTCCGGGGTGTGTTCAATTTTGTTTCCCTTTTTTAAACAATTTGTCAGGGGTTTGGTTATCTGAGCGTAACCTTTAATGAATTTGCGGTAGTAACCACTAAGTCCTAGAAATCCTTTGATTTCTTTGTTTGTTTTGGTAATGGGTAATTTAGAACTGCATTTGTTTTGTCTGGATTTGGCATTACTCCTTGGGGTGTTATTACATGTCCTAAAATGATACTTCTTTTGTAAAAATTCACTTTTGTCTAATTGTACTTTAAAATGTGCTTGTCTAAGTCTTTCAAATACTTCTTTCAATCTTTCTATGTGTTCTACCAGTGATGTGGAATAAACTATGATGTCGTCAAGGTATACAAGGCATTTCTCATTGTGTATTCCTCGTAGTATATTGTCCATGACTCTCTGGAAAGTAGCGGGTGCGTTCTTTAGTCCAAATGGCATTCGTTTGTATTCGTAATGTCCTCTAGGTGTGCTGAAGGCTGTTTTGATATGTCTTTTCTTCCATCTCTACCTGATGGTATCCTGATGCTAGGTCTAATGTTGTAAAATATTGGCATTTGCCTAATTTATCTAAAATTTCGGTTATATTTGGTAGTGGATATTTGTCATCTACCGTTTTTCATTTAACTTTCTATAATCTATTACCATTCTGTACTTTCTCTTTCCGGTTGCGTCTAATTTCTTGGGTACTATTAACACGGGGCTGCTCCATGGTGAATTGGAGTGCTGGATTATGTCTTGGTCTAATAAATCTGCTACTTGTCTGTCAGCTTCTTCTTGGCTTGCATGAGGTAGTCTATATGCTTTTGTAAAGATTGGTTTATTGTCTGTTAACTCGATATTATGTTTTACTGTGTTGGTGAATGTCAATGGTATTCCTTCACAATGGAATATGTCTCGGTATTCAAAACATAAGTTTTTAATTGCTCTTTCTTCTTCTTGATTGATATCGGTATTAAAGCGGATGTTAGTTAAATTTTCTCTTAACATTTCGTCATGTTCCATTGGGTTGTATTCGTTTTCTAAATTTTCGTCTATTTCCATTTCGTTAAAATTTAGTTCTTCTACGTTAATTGGGTCTGTCAATGATGATTCTACGGGATAGTCGTTTGAATTTAATATTGTTGTGGTTGCAAAGTTATCTTTTATTTGTAGTAAGGCAGTTGGGGTTTCTACTCCTTGTTGAAATGTCATATGATTTATTATTCCTAAATTTTGTTAGATTTTACTGGGATTTTTATTTTTCTTTCCGTTCGGGGTTCTATAGTGTATTTTGTTCAATTTGTGTGTTTTGAAATTTAATTGGGATTTTTCCGTATTTTGTCCTTAATAAGCGATTTTTAATGTCAATGTTGGCTCCTAATTTTCTTAGAAGGTCCATTCCGATTAATCCGTCATATTTATCGTTAAATTCGAATACACAAAATTTATGTTTCATTTTAACATTAAATGTTCTCGGTAAGGGTATATTTGCTACGAATTGGTGTAGTGTTGTTTGATGAGCTGTTTTGATTTTGAATGGTTCTCTTTCTACATAATCTAAATAGTGTTTTTGTACGGTTCTGGGGCTAATTAATGTTTTAGATGATCCGGTGTCGATTAATAGTTTGAATTTGGCGTGGGGTATTTCTATGTATGGTAATACTAAGTGGTTTATGTTATTTAAGTTTATTAAGTTTGGTTGTCTATGAACGGGTCCATTTGAAAATTTGAGTTCGAGTTTTCTTCATCATACTCCTCGTATGTTTCGTATTGTTCGTCACGTTCGTAAGTTTCTGCATGGTTTGTTTCATTGTTTGTGGGTGTCTCAATGTCATTATTCTGGTCAGTGTCAAATTTTTCTATTTCTTGATGAAATAATTCTTCCGATGTAAAATTACGTTTCTGATGAGGGTTTGGTCGGATATGTGTTATTTTTGTGTTTTGTCTGGTGTTACCAGATGAGGTGTCCATTGGTGTTGGTTTGTAATAATTGTTAGGGTTGTTATGAGTATTAGTCATTGGTGTATTTCTATTAGGGTTTGCATTGAATGCTGGTCTTTGTTGGTTTAGGTTTTGATTGAATCTCGGTTGGAATGCGGGTTTCGTAAAAGTTGGGTTGAATGTTGGTCTTGAAAAATGTTTATATTGATTATTAAAATTGGTATTGTTAAAACTTGGGTTGTTACTTCGCGGTTGATTTGTTTGTGGGTTAAAGGGTGTGAATTTTTGTTGAGGGATTGTTTGTCTTGTAGCTTGTATAGTTTTTGTTGGTGAATAACTTTTATTCGCGTTGGGGTTGTATAGTCTGTTGCGGTAATACATTACATTTTCTTCTTCTATTACTAGGCTCATAGCTTCTTCTAAATTTTGGGGTCGTTGGAATCTGATTTTATCCGATAGTCGTTCTGGTAAAGCGTTTATGTATGTGTCTAGTGTCATTTCGTCATACATTTTGTTTTAAATGTCTAACGTTTTGATCGGGTTCTTCGATTTTAATTTTGTTAAAATTAAACTTCTCACGTCTTGGCATTTCATTCCGAATTGGTAGGGGATTGATTGTGTTCCATTCTAAGGTTTATTAGGTCTCGTACCAGGCATTTTATATTACGTTGGTCTCCAAAATATGCAATTAGTAGCTGTTTAAACTGGTCCCATTCCGATAAGTCGTCCCTACTGGCGATTAATGTTAGTGCCCTTCCGGCTAGTTTACTTATTACTAAGCGTATAAGCAATGAATTTCTTGCGTCATCTCCGGGTTTGTAAAAGGTTTTTAGGAACATTTCACATGCTCCAATGAAATTTGAGAGATGGGCCTGCGTGCCATCGAACGTCTGAATTGTCTCTAAATAGAGACGTAAGTCTGTGTTACTCATGTTGGTTAAGGGTTGTTTTCGATTTTTTGGAAATTTAAAAAAATTTTTTTTTTTTTTTTTTTTTTTGAATTAAGCTTTATTTCGTTATTTGTATGGTTACTTTTGCTTCGGATTTATTAATTTTCCGTTTGGGTTGTGAAATTTCAATTTTTGTAAAAATTGGGGTTGATTTTCTATTTGTAACGTTAATTATGCTTTGGATGTATTAGTTTTTTCTTTTGGATGAAATAATTTCGAATTTTGTAAAATTGGGGATGATTTTCCTTTTTATGACGTTATTTTTGCTTTGGTTTTTTAAATTTTCCTTTTTAGATTGGATAACTTAGAGTTTTGTAAAAATTGATGTTGATTTGGCTATTTGAAATGTTAATTATGCTTTGGATGTATTAGTTTTTCTTTTGGATGAAATAATTTCGAATTTTGTAAAAATTGGGGTTGGTTTTGCTTTTTGTGACGTTATTCTTAGTTTGGAATTGTTAATTTTCAGTTTAGATTGGGTGGATAAAAATTTGGTAAGAATTTGAGATTAATTTCGTACTTGTAGTATTAGATTTATTAATTTTAAGTTTATATTGCGTCGAGTTATTTTTAAAATCGTAGTTGCTGTTATTTATATTTAATTACACAATGCGGTATTTGTAATTATGAGGTTTATCTTCAATAACGTTGAATTTATTACCGTAGTCTTGCATTAATTGTTTTTATGCAACTTTTAATTCGTCTTGAGTTCCTGTTTCTTAAGGAATCTTAAATGGATGGATTTATTCTCGTTTAGCTTTGTTTTGGTTAAATTCTGTTAATTAATACTCTTTCCGTGGGTTTTACTGAGTTGCGTAAACGTACAGTTCGTCTGTCTTGTGTTCTACTTATAACTTAAGGTTGATTACTCTTGTACTTCATGGTTGAAATTGAATACTAAAGGATGTATTCTTGTTATTTAATTACGTACGTTGAGTTAATTGCACTCACAGGTGTTAGTTTATAGGAATTAGATAATTTACTTTCCGTGCTTGCGTAAAGTGTTACGTCTATTTATTTTTAGATATCTCGGTGTTCTCAACTTGTAATTGAACTCTTCGTAGTTAGTTTTCAGGTTTACAATTATGAGCGTTTAGCGTTATTCTATTTTCGTATTGAAATAATGCACGTTTAGATTTTATTGCAATTGTACACGCTTTTATGGATTGTAGGTATTAATGTAGAAACTGCGTCGATTTTATTATCCCGTGTATGATGCAAATTGCTTTAGTACTGAAAGTTCCTGAAAGCTATTTCTTTAGTACTGTGCAAGGATTCTGAAAGCGATTTTCTCTGAGTTTTAATTGTATAATAAGGAATGCTTTCTTCGCGTATTTATCTTAGGTGGTTTTAAGTTACCGTATTTTTTAGTTAATGCAGAATGTTCTTGTGATTTATTCAGTATTATAGAGGTCAATGGTTTAATTAAACGTTCTGTACTGCTTGTTCGAATTAGCTTTGAAATTAAATTGCGTTCTGTGTTTCTAGTTTGCCGGTTTATAAACGTGCGTTGGATCGCGGTGATTGATGTTTCTTATTTTTGGTGTTTAGTGAATGTGCGCCCGTTATTTTTTGGATTATTTTTGAGTTCGTTCTATTTATTATGGTAAGGATCTCTTAATATTAATTCTCATTTACTTTTAAAAAGAAAATCTCTTTTTAAATTCAATTCTTATTTGCTTTTTTAAAGAAAAAAATATCTCTTTGTAAATAATCAAGTCTCATTTGCTTTTTAACATTCAAGTTTCATAAAATGTTATACAGTCTCGTTTTGAAAATAATTCACTTTGAACTATTTTCAAAAATATTCATAATATAAAATACATAAAACGATAGTAATCAATAGTTATAATACTAGCATATATCAATTATAATTTGGTTAAAAGAAAATTTTTATGGAAATGAACTTACATTAGTTTCATCTGTTTCTTTGGTGGGTTCGATCGATTCTGTATCTTGTCCACCTTGGTTTGTTTTGTTGGCCTTAGACGATTCTTGTTCCTTGTCCAACTTGGTTTGTTGCTGGATTTAGACGATGCTTGTTCTTCCTCCAACTTGGTTTGGGTTCTGCCAAAATTTCGAATAAAAATTCTTGGTCACCAATCTTCCGATTTTTGGATTTTCAGTGCCCTTTTGACATCCGTTACGACTGCGCCAGTTAAAGTTCGGGCCTTTGGAGCTGGTTTTTTAAAAAAGCTTTTGACTTTAACACATTTATTTTACTTTGAAACAGATGAACTTGTACATAATACTAAAATTAATTATTGACTAGTGAGTAGCTTGAACAACGAAGTATGGAGTTCGAAGACTGACTCGGTTGAGTAGCTTGAACAACGATGTATGGAGTTCGAAGACTGACTGCCGGGCATTGAGCTCCCGGGCCTTTTATAATAACCTGCCCCTCACACGGCTGTGAGAACTTGCAGATCTCATGTCTGCGTTTCTCCTTAATTGTACACTTTAATACAATGTAACAACTTAATTCTAAGTAACTGCGGTATGTTGACCGCCTGTGACCTGCCACCTGCAGTATCACTGCCCTCACGGATGCAATGCTGCATTCCGTTCTCATGAACTGTCGATAACCTCTCTGGGTTATCCTTGTGTTACAATGTTGCATTGAACTTATACTTTTACTTAATAATTTCTAATAATTCATATTAGATTCAATACATCAATATATATAGGTAATTGGGGGATACATAACTAGCGTAGTAATTAGATTTGATGAAATAGAAAAGGAAGCTAAGATTGGAAATGGTGTTAGACAGAGCTGTATACTATCTCCCTTGATTTTTAATGTTTATATTGAGGAAGCTTTAAACTTAGCTAGAGAGAGAAAGGGAGAGGTATTAGTGTCTAGGGACAGAAAATAGACATGTTACGTTTTACAGATGATATAGCCATTATAGCAGAGTTAGGAGAGTTTTTACATATTTTAGATGAGATACTACAGAGTAACTATAGTATGAGAATTAACTCGAGGAAGACAAAGATAATGACAAGCGAGTTACAGCTTAGTTCTAAACCAAAACTAAAAATAGGTAATACCGAGTTAGAGGAGGTAGATGAATTTTGCTATTTAGGTAGTATAATTATAAGGACGGACGTAGTAGAAGGGATATAGTAGCTACAGTAGCTCAAACTAGAAAAATGTTTTTAAAAAAGAAAGACTTACCAATAGCTGATAGTATTAGTTTAGATAATAGAGAAAGCTTTTTAAAGTCGTACGTATTGAGCGTTCTATTATACGGTACTGAGACTTGGACAATTAAAGAGGTAGATAAGAAAAAGATAGAGACTTTTGAAACTTGGTGTTATAGGAGAATGTTAAAGATTAGTTGGACAGATATAGTAACAAATAAGGAGGTTTATACAAGGATAGGGGAGGAACCCTGTATGTGGCAACAATTAAAAGTCAGGAGAGATAGAATGATAGTGCACCAGTTTAGACCTGAGCTACTATTTAGTAAGGTCTTAGATTATAGACTACCAAATAAAAATAGAGTAGCAAGACCTAGACAAAGCTATATTAGTCAAATTATTAGAGATCTTAGGTTGTGAAGGATATCTAGACCTCTTTAGACTAGCTCAGAATAGAAAGGAATTTAGAGTTGCGTCAAACCGACCTTGAGTAAGTTCGAAAACAAAACAAACAAAGAAAAATATAAATAAATCAATAGATGTTCTGACATCTTTACAACAACAACAACACCGATCACGAAATTCCTTTTGGTGTAACTAAACCTAGCACTTCTTTCTGGGAAGTTATGCAGGGTATAGTTCTAGACTATCACACCACTTTTACTCCCAACACCGTCTTTACATACACAAAATTTACAAAATCTTTACTTTCTTGATTATATCGGGTATAGATTTCTATTGACGACCCTGTTTATAGCTGCATTTAGCGAAACATTATTATTTTGAGCTAAAATCTTGCAACAAAGATAAGCTTTTAGATGAGGCAAGTTGTTACGTTCCATATTGTAGTTTGAATAATTTCGGCATGTTACACTATATACCCTGCTTTTAATAAATGTTTGCTTTCACGTTTGGAAAATTGCTCAAATA
Organism: Platerodrilus igneus; assembly: GCA_036346225.1. Lineage (NCBI taxonomy): Eukaryota > Metazoa > Arthropoda > Insecta > Coleoptera > Lycidae > Platerodrilus > Platerodrilus igneus. Next base: position 3,383,507 of record JARFIW010000488.1, on the reverse strand, counting down.
TACGAGCCGCTTATGATACGTTATTACTCAATATTTATTGTAGTGAAATGATCTAGTTTAATTGTTATTAGATAAAGCCACTATGTTACTTTTTAGTGTTAGGAATATGCTCAAAATTATTTCTATTTTATAATAGTTTTTTTCACGAGTATTGTTAGGAAACAATTTTTACAAAAAGTTCGTGAAACTAGTTGCATACATCTCGAGTATTGGTTTGCGTGGGTTTTTTTGTGATAAATATTATAAATTCAATCGTGAAGTTACAAAATCTTTATGGCGAAAACTTGCTTTTTTATGTAACTGGTAGATATTTGAAAGATGCTGCTTCTTTAATAAAAATTTTAAACGTTTTCAGCGCAGCTTTTAACCCACATTCTTAGGTTGCTTACTCGACTTTAACACAGAAATTTCACTTTGTCGTTACAACACACTTAGTCTGGTTGCAGTTGAACGCATATTAAGCTATGATGAGATAAGCATATTGCACCTACCATAAACCCTTAGCTACGTGAGGAAATACCATCGAGGTTGATAGGTAACGATTGCTTTATTCACTTAGGGTATGTGAGTTATACTTGCGTTAAAGAAATATTAAAAATTTAATGAGCAAACTTTTGTTAACTATTTAATGCTGTTATTATCAGAATAAGGACTTAGTGTAGGTTTGTGTGATATTGTTTTTTATATTGGATAATAGTAGAGGAGAACACTGACTTTCGGACAGCGCCACCACCACAGCGCCACGGTTACAGTGACATTAATCGTTTTTTAAGGAATTTTCTAATTGAAAATGAGTTTTCTCATTAGGATCCCATTAGTACTGATTATATTTTAATGGCAAATAATGGGAAAACTCATTAACGCTAATCGGTTTTAGTAGGTAAACTCATTAACACTAATCATTTTATAATGGGAAAATTCTTTAACACTAATGGCTTTTTAAGGGGAAAACTCATTAATTATAATTCCCTTTTCTTGCGTCATTCCACCATTTTTCTTCCGTCAGTACGCCATTTTTTTAACGCCTGGTGCACCCTGTATATATGTGGTACTCTTTCATTGCTCCATCCTGTATATATATTTTACCACAAGTTCTTGGAGAAAAAATCGACTCAAGCGGAATTCGAACCTGTACTACCTGCAAACCAGACACCGTAACCACCATACCATCGACTCATTCGATATTATTACTTGCACATCCCGTATTATTGTTTAATGCACAGATTGCATTTTAAATTAATCTGTAATTTTACTATGAAACACATAATTTTTACTCCAAGCCTCAGCGTCTTCTAACGCCTCCCTTAGGACTACCACCTTAGAATAAAAACAACATAACTTTTACATTTATTGATAATAAGTTTTGCCGGTGTTGGCATTACCAATAAGTAAAAACAAATTTACGATAAATATAATAATTTTATTAAAATATATACATGTATAACTACATGCTCAATTACAAAATTATAAATTTGGAAAATTGCGTATCAGAGTAATCCAGTATACGCCGGGAATCTGTTAATAGAAAACGTATTAGAAACATTAAAGTAAAAAATGTGATATTATAATTAACAAGAAGGATAAGGTCTAAAGAAGTGTGTTGTTAGCTAACTAAACATTTTTTCACCAAAATATGCAATTGCTCAGCAGACACCACGTGGAGGTCATACTATGCCTGCCTGAATAAAAGGGTAGCAAACTAGGATTGGGATAGGTAGATGATAGAAACTTACAACTAATGTATACATAATTGAATACTTCCTGTTTCTATTTAAAATCTCCATTTCCAAACAGTCTTAACCAAGAAATATCAGTATGTAATTAATGTGCATTTATTTTTAATAAATTATAACTGGCAGATGCTTTTGTACCAAGATCATTTATGCCGAAGATCGTTTAATTTTCGTAGTTTTCATCAAAATAATTACACTTGTTAATTATGCAAAGTTCTATGTTACTTGTGGAACGTCGTAAAAAAAGATTACAAATTATTCGTAACGTATATGTTGCTGGTCATAAAATAAATTAAAGAATTAGCTTTTATTTGAAAATTACATATTGCTGGACGTTATGATGAATGAATTAACGAATGACCCGTTCTAATTCAATTCCTATTTATACACTAAAATTCTAAAGTCTTCATTTTCCACTGCATTCTTGATTTATTTTGAATTCCGACACATCCTGATCATATATAATTGCGCTAATTTCACACTTTAATGAGCTAATTAAGAAAAGTTATGGTGGTCGTATAATCTTCATTCTTTGCTAATAAACAAATCGGATCGCTGCTGCTTCTCTCTTAGGGGCTATTAAACGCGCTATCTATTTTATCTTATAGCTTTCCCGATAGTAGAGTTTCTTGGAATTGGGCATTTATTCATTGTTACAAAATAATTAGCTTATTTAATGGCTTTTAGAACATTTTTAGTAAAATAAAGTATATGATTTGTGACTTTTCGAATTCTCTTAAAGGAAATACCGTATTCTTTTATTAAATAACGTAAACACTTGAAAATTCTGGAATTAATTCTAAACTAACTTCTCTGAGAGAACGATACATTTTATTTAAAACTCTTAAAGTGATATTTTTAACGAGAATGAATATTTTATTTTTGTTTTAAATGATATATCTACACACGGAAAATATGCTTTGCTTTAACGAAGATGCAATGAAAACTTGTTATTACAAAGTATAGAATGATTATTTACACCACTGAAATAAATGGCTTTTGTATTTACATTTTGTATTCGTTTCACGATCTTTCCATTCTGCAGTAAATACAATACACGGAATTTAATTACATAATTAATGAAGGCTTCGTTCTTTTGCTTCATAAATGCAACAAGATAAAATTTTTTCCGCTAGAAAATTATTGTTTACACGGGGTTTAAAGTTGGGCTTTTTCTTAAATGGTATAACAATACTATGTATCCCTAAAGAGTGTTATTTTACATGGGAGTCTCATTTTATGTGCTAATGGAATACGTTTATATTTATATAGGGTTGAAGATCAAATATAAAGAAGTTTTACTTTTCTTCGTTTTTCTGCTCTTTGGATGGTTTTTTCATACAATTTTGTGTTCAATGACTTCTTGTGACCCCATTATCACATCATTTCCCCAATATTAAAATATAAAATTCTAAATTCGAAAAACTCGTTGCACAAAACTTTTATCTTTTGTTGATTACACTTAATTGTGATGCAGTATATTATTTTTTAAATTGGGTTTCATAAAAGATGCCATAATTCGATTAACGAACAACTTTATGTAAGATCGGGTTAATACAGCAACAATAGTTATTTACGTCCATATAGCTGAAGGCCATAGATATATCTTGCGATAATATGCCACAAACGATATATTTCTTATTTAATATTGAGAATGGAGGAAATTTGGAATTGACCTCTTTCAGTATTTTTTAAAATTTAATAGTTACTACTTAAAACTTCGGGGGTGGACTGCTTTCAACCAGAATTATATATACAAGTGTCTCTGACTTACAAAAATACACCTTTGCTCATATCCTCTGTGGGAGTGTTGTCGCACAGGTTAAAGATCCCCTACCTTACTTCGTACAACACGGTTCGGCTGAATTCTAAATTTCTAGGTATTAAGTTCGTCATCTGGCATTCCTGTAGGTCGAGCATTGAAGAATTCAAATATGGTCCTAAACTGTCTTTTCAATTTAGCACTAGCTCAACTTTTTGGTTTTAGGCTTAAACTAGTGTAGATGACAAACCCGCAAAATAGGTCAGGAATCCTGAAACATTTTATTCTTAATTGCAGGATTTTAGAACAAGTATTGGTTAGAAATTTTTTTGCATATTTCATGACTACTTATTTCAGCGATTGTAGCCAGTCGCAGACTCCAGAAAACGGAAATAAACTTACCTGTGAATACGAATATTTCCGAATTCTTTCGGTTTTAGGCACTTTAGAGATACTTAATGTTCAACACAGCAACACAACTTATACGCGGATTCTACAGACTCAAAATCTATTCAAAGGGTCACATTATATTTATTTATTTATTTATTTATTTATTCACATATACGGATTACACCTTTAATATTGATAAATAATGCTTTAAATGCTATAAATAATTCAGAATATTAAAAATATTAAAACTAACATGAATTATAAAATATATGTCAAATTCATAAAATACTTAAAATATATAAAAAAACATAAAAAACTTTAAAAAACTAGTGAAGCTCACTGTAGGTTTCTAAACAGCCCATTATACTCCCTTTAAATTCCTTTTTAAATTCTGATTGTGAAATTCCTATCATCTTAAAATCATGCGCATTAGCAGACCTAACCATCCTAGTTAGGGGGCAGAAATAAGTATAATTAACCCTATGATAGGGCACAAAAAATAATGATGTGTCTCTAGTGTTACACAGTGGTATCCTAAGACTAATCAGGCTAAGTAATTCGGAACAATCAATATCTCCTGCCAAAACTTTATACAAAACTAGAAGGTCATTATATTCACGTAGGGTTTCCAGAGGTGGTAATTGCAAAGCCTGGCGAATGAGGTCATAATCACAATTAAATTTACTGAATACTGTTCCAGTCTTATATGCACAAAATCTTAGGAACCTATTCTGCACTGCTTCAAGAGTTCGAATGTGTACATTATGATGGGGAGACCAGATCGGAGAGGCATACATAAGTATACTCCGAACGTAACACAAATACAATGTTCTAATCGCTGTCACTGAAAGGTCGTGCGCGTGTCTTGAAATAAATCCTAATGCTCTTAGAGATTTTGAAGTAATAGTATTAATATGAGGAACAAAAGATACCTTACTATCAAAATAAACACCCAGATCACGAACTGTATCAACACTTTTCAAATGCGATCCATTGATAGAGTATACATACTTAATGGGGTTTCTAGAATATGAGAAAGTTATACTGCAGCATTTGGAAATATTAAGAAACATCCCATTATTCTCACACCAATTATAAAATGAATCGAGTTCTTTCTGAAGGTCATGACAATCAGATTCACTCCCAACTACTCTGAACAATTTACAATCGTCAGCAAATAGTAAGAACTTGCTGCCGGGAAGAAACAAGCCAATGTCATTTACAAATAAGTTAAATAGCAGGGGCCCTAAGTGTGACCCTGAGGCACTCCAGATAAAACTTCCATAGGTGCTGAAATAACATTTTTAATCTTTACCGACTGTGACCTGCCACTGAGATAACTCTTTAGCCATTGAAGTAAGTAACGCGGAAATCCTATAGCTTTCAATTTTCCTAACAATATGGAATGGTTGATTTTATCGAAAGCTTTAGAGAAATCTGTATATATTGAATCAACCTGCAACCCATTCTCCAAAGCAGTAGTAATTGTGTTTTGATAGACAAGTAGGTTAGAAACTGTCGATCTTTTCTGAGTGAACCCATGCTGGTTATCACATATTAATTTACAACAATACCAATTTAAGTACACAATTAGTAACCTTTCAAGTAGTTTAGGTATAGAAGACAACAGACATATTGGCCGGTAGTTTCTAATATCCTCTTTATTGCCACTTTTAAAAATGGGTATGACATAACTTGTACTCCACATCGATGGAAATTTTTGAAGTTTAAATGTCAAGTTAAATAGGAATTGAAGCGGTTTACACAAAGTAAATATACACCTCTTTAGAAAAATAGGTGGAATCCCATCAGGACCCGTTGACAACCTATCAGGAAGGGATCTGATACCATTGAATACCTCCTCCAAGCAAAATTGTATAAATGGGATATCAACTTGTGAATCGGTCATAGAGATTAGTATCGAAAGCCTTGGGTGTATCATTATAGTTTCCTACGAAGTGAGAGGCGAAGAGATTGGCAATATCATCGCCATTATTAGCAGTAATATCATCAAGAAACAAGCTCTCAGGTAAATGTTCCCCTTTTAAACTATTAACATAACTCCAGAATTGTTTTGGATTAGAACAAATCCTTTATTTACATTGGACATATAAGTAAGATAACTGCGTTTCGTAGCCTGTTTACAAAGATCTCGTAAAGTACTAAAACGTAAATAATCAATCTGGGAACGGGTTTCCTTAAATATAGCATGTGCTCTCTTTTCTCATGTATTAATGATATCAAGTCCCTGGAAAACCATCTAGGATAGGTAGATAATCTACGGTTGATTACTGGTACAAATCTATCAATGGCAACATTGATTGTTTCATAAAAGTCCTAACAGACTCATCAATATCCAAATTACTCAAGAGAGAATCCCATGCAATTTGTCCAAAATATTCATTTAATGCGATATAATCAGCATTTCTAAAATCTCTATACGTTTCATTGAATTGTAAGGTTCTACACTTAGTAGTAAGAGATAGTTTGCATTCGAGAGCCTTGTGGTGGTAATTGTTGGGCAAAAGACAATCGTTAGCAAGCGACACATCAATTGAGTTAGATACATTAGCAAAAATTAGGTCTAGAAATACATTGTGGTCATTAGGTATATTATTAAATTGTTTAAATCCCAAGAAATTGAAATTGAAAGATGTTTGAGTTTATTTTTTCTTGGTTATGTGTTCAACCGGAGATTGCGTGCTTACTCTTCTGTGCGTATGATATAAATTCTCTATGATGCTATAGTATATATTTTTGATACCTCCTGGCTGTTGAGGTCGAGGAGGTTATTACCTTAATGAGAAACTGGACCTCATGTATTATAACTATCTTTCTTAATGGATAGAAGCAGTTCATATTTACACTGGAAAACTGAATACAAGTCCCTTAATCATAAATTGCATTCAAATTCATTTTTTGTGACGCTGTATAAGCATAGGACCTATGGTCAAACAAATCACTAATTTCGTTTGACAACGTCTCCGTTTAATGATTTACAAGCTACTATTTATCCAAACACAATTCCTTGTACAACATATTTACATATTAAGGTAAACACTAACGTCCTTGGTAATGAGTAATGCACATATTGCTATTTGAATATCTACTCTTTAAACATGCTGTTTTGAATCTCTTTGTTCTACTACATATTGTCAACTACTATTATCAATGCTATTGTATGTATCTCATTGTCACATCCTGGAGGAATACTTCAAGAAATGGAGCAATGACTATGTATTGGTGGAGCAAATTAACATTTGAATTGTTATGTTAGAGCTCGCTTCTTTTTTTAAATACACACTGAATTTAAATGCGACATTAGCTAGACAATTGCTGAAACTGCAGGTTTATGTAAATGCGCGGTTGAAGTAAATTTATAGGTTAATGAGACACGATACCTTTTTTATAAGGTTGTCCGAAACGTCATGAGACATTTTTTCAATGTTTTAAAAGTGTATTTAGTAACATATAAATATTATGTCAATCGATGATATATTGTCCATTTTGCTCGATAACTTTTCGTCATCTTTCAGCAAGTTTCATAATTCCTCGTTCGTGGAAAAGCCTGCTTTTATCAGAAAAAAACTGAACAAGGTGCCGATTCACAGCCTCATCTGAATCTAACTTTAAGTTACGCAATGAATTTTGCAGAGATTGAAATAAATAAAAATCTGATGAAGCAAGATATGGGGAGTATGCTGGATGTAGCAACACGCTTCATCTAAAGTCCAATTATTTTTGCCGAGTAATCAAACTTGTATGTGGCCGAGCGTTGTCATGATAGAACACAACTTCTTTCAGATTTTGAGTTCTAGACGTGACATTTCTGTATGATGCATTCATTTAAACTATTCAATTGTTGACAGTACACTACTGGATTAATGGTTTTGTTCTTTCGTAAAGTCCCGAAATATACGACCCGTTTGAAATTTCATCACACTGATAATATAGTTTTCCCCTGGATGTCGTTTGAGGAAGATCGGACCGGGTCCGAGATCGTTTGCAAACCACATTCTTGTAACCAATAACAATGTACTTTTCATATGATTTCTTAATTAATTAATTAATTAATTAATTAATATACACGGGGACCATATTCAGATCAGAGAAATTTTCGGAAAAAGGAACTAATGAATTTTGTAATTCCGACAACGGACTGCTTGTTTGAGGCTAGAAATTGCCTTATTGAGCTTACAGACCTCTTTCTCGTCTCCTTTATCAACAAAGTCTTCAGGTTGTTCCATAAAAATGATCTCACTTAAATCACCATTAAGGAAGACAGTTGTAATGTGGTCTATTTTTTAACTGAACGGCCAAACCAAAAAAAGTCTAAGAGAAAATAACCGTACAACACGACAAATGGTTTGATTTTAATCTTGACCTGATTTCTGACAAAAACCTTTCACAACTAAGCTTGCTTAGCCTCTATTTGAATTGTCAGTTCCCCCTTTTCCCTTGTAATCCCACTTGTATTTAACTACATTAAAACTCGTAGGTCTGTTAATTAATTCCCAGGTATTATTTCTCGAAGCCTCCATTTTTCTTCCATAGCATTAGTTCAGTGAACATTATCCGTTCTTATAACAGTCTCCTCATAAGTTTGAAGATATTGGGACCTACAACTAGAAAAACATTCTCAAATTTATCGAAACGGTTGTTTTCGTATAGGAGCAGGGTATCTTTCCTGAGTTGGTTGTACGACTCATTCAGAACCAAATTCTCCTTATAGGAGGATTTCTGGTCATGCGTGCTATAACTGTTCATGTTCTGAGTAGATTATCGATTAAATGATAGTCCGGTAATATTTGCAAAATATCAGTATCCTCATTCTCATTTGTAACTTTTTTTTCGATTTATGACATTAGACACATGTGCTTGTACATTTGCTGGTACAATACACTTTATCAAATATATTTTCATCACCTTTAGTATCATAGTCATTTTTACCAGGAAGTAAGTCAAAACCAGCATTTTATTCCATGAATTTCACATTCCTAGCAATTTGGGATCCTTTTTAGAGATTAAACGATAACCTTTGGTATCCGTACAGTAACCAACAAAAATCAGTGATTATGTTTGTTTATCTAGCTTGCCCTGTTTCTCCTCAGGAACATGAACTTGCGCCTTACAGCCAAAAACGCGCAGGTGTAAAATGTCAATTCCCTCATCTCGCCACGCTCCTTCAGGTACGATTCCACACACAGCAGCAATAGATGACAAATTTTTCAAATAAATTGCTGTGTCTATGGCTTCTGCCCAACAGCTTTTTTCAAGATTTGATTGAAACAGCATGCACCGTTCCTACTCAAGTAAAGTACGGTTTATGCGTTCCACTATACTATTTTGCTGAGGTGTATAAGGTACAGTTGTCTGATCACGTATCCATGCGTCTTGAGTTACCTTATAAATTGGTTGTTGATATATTTACCTACATTGTCCGGTCTCAATTATTTAATTTTGTTACCGGTTTATTTTCGACTGAAGTTTTGAACTCTATAAATTTAAAAAAACTTCACTCTTGGCTTTTATCACAAAACCAAAAACTTTCCTTGTAAAGTTATCAAGAAAGATTAGAAATAGCGGAAACGCCCCTCGACGGTGCACCCGTAGAACCACAAACATAGGAGTGAACTAATTATAAACTGACTTTAGCCCTTGTAATGACCATTACCGACGTCAACGTGACATTTCTAGTTATAAGTTAATTGTATGCCTACTACATTTTATACCGCTTTTTGGTTAATAAATACGCAAATCAAGTCGACCAAGCAGCAGTATAAATCAGCGCCCTTTTGCGAGAGAGACCAGTCTGCTTTGCGGACTCGCTCTGAAAGGTCAAAGACTCTTTTACAACTGTGCCTATAGCCAGTGTTAATTGGTTAGTATCTACCGCACCGTGCCCATAACCGGTGCCCCGATCCCATAGACGTCGTTTCCATAGCCGATGTCTACTTTTTTTTCTCGTGCACCCAACGCCAGCTATTACCACTGACGTTAGGCGCTCCGTGGCGTAGTGGTATGTGTGTGACTACTACGCCCAAGGTCCCGGTTTCGAATCCCAACACGGTCAGCTTGAAAAATGTTTGGTAAGCATTTTTCACAAAAATACATCCTCGTTCGGATGAGAGGTAAAATGGAGGTCACGCGTGTGAGTGTTGTCACGCATGTTAAAGATCCCTACCTTGCTTGGAATAGCAAGGACTCGGCAAAATCACAAATTTTCCAGGTAAAAACTCGCTTCCTGGCCAATGTAGTACCTTTGGGTGGAGTATTGGAAAATCACATGTAAGTATTACCACTGACGTGCTCATAGCCGACATTCAGCATCGCTCGGTGCCGTGCCCATTGCAGACGTCCATAACCCCGGTATGAGGTTTGCTGTGCCCACTGTCGGCGCCCTTATACCTTCCTTCACCTACCTTTGTTTCCTCTTGTCACGAAGCGCGTCGGTAGACCTAGACTCGCGCAACGGAGCTGGTAGGTCTAGCAACGGCTAGGCCACTGCAGTATCATACTGGATAGTGACCACTGTCTACTGCCACGCCGGTGCCTTAGGACAGGGACATTGTACCATTTTGCCTCTGTTTTGAAAGGATTTTACGGTTTGTGTACTTTTAAAACACGTGACATACATTTTGTTGTCATCGTCATCGTTTTCTATTCCTCTCACCAAACCATTTTCTAATTGTTTGATACCTTTACGGGAAAAATGACCGAGACGTTTGTGCCAAAATTCTTGCCAAGACAAATCAGCAGACTTTCAGCACGCATGACCCTCACTAACGCTAGTGCTGGCTTGTCGATGATATAAAGGTCCTCTTTTTTAGTACCAGTTACTTCAACTTCTGTAATGGTCCTAAAGCTTGATTTTGTATTAGCGTTGTATTTTTATATAATTATCGTTTTAACTTGTTCTACCAATTTCATAAACCTAATTTAGTTCCCTTTGTATTGCCATGACTACCATTACATGTTTTTTGACATATCATTCATTATGGTGTTTCTTGAAATTAAATTTAAAGAATCTACCAAAGCATCAATATACATTGTTCAAAAATTTCAATAGGTTATGGGCCCAGGAAGTAAAAAGTATTTTAAGGAATAAAGAGCATTAACGTCTGTTACAGGAGCCACAAACGAATGTCCAACGAGTATAATGTCAACATATGTAAGTTCCACCCCAATTATTATTAAATTATAAGGGATCGAGAATTATCAAAGTTGTAAGTATGATATGGAACTATATTTAATGCATGATGATTTATATGTCCGTATAGAATTAGATCCATTTCAAATGGACCTGCACCTTGCCGAAGTTCTAGATTACTAGAACAGATGAAATGGCTTGCGTGTTCTAACGAGCTAAAAAACCAAATTACAGGTCCAACCAAAATAGTCAAACTACCGCGATGTGGAAAGCAACATGAAACCACCACATTACCTCCCAAGTACACAGCGTGCTTAAATTGTAATAAACATGGTGGCATTCTCTGGGGTAAAAGAATCCGGAATTAAAATAGTCCCCAATTCGGATCTCCGGGAGGGGACTAATTCGGAGAATGCGATTGGAAGGTACAGAATAAGAGTTGGGAACATTTTGCGAGTCGTAGCGTGAATTGTTGGAAGTATGAGGCAAGTAGGTAAGGTAGCGAACCTGAAAATTGAAATGAATAGGAATCAGCGAAGTTGGGTGGCCAGAGGGGGATTTTTGGATTGTAGACTTCAGGGTAATTCATAGGGGAGCAGAGGATGGAAATTCGGGCGTGGGGATAGTTATACGAAAAAGATAGGACACTGTGTAGAAAATCACTTACAAAAGAACGAAAGAGTACTCATGGTTAGATTAGAATTTAAACCCTACATGCCGATCTCTAGCTACAGTGACGAATAGGTAGAAACGATCTACAAAGATATCGAAAGACATACTAAGATACGTAAATCATCATCATTAAGTCTTCAGTCCTGGAACTGGTTAGACGCGTACCATCATTGTTTCCTATTCTGAACTAACCTACAGATTTCCCTGAAATTTGCACAGTCTGCATCTATAACTATCTGATCTAGGTCCACATCTACCTCTTTTTTCCTATCTCTGCTTGTAATAGATCCGATACTATTCCCCAAAAATGCCTTAGAACGTATTCTGCCCTTCTATTTCTCTTATCTTTTTCCCCAGATATCCTTGTTCCCCTACTATTTCTATAACCTATTTATTATTGTCTCTGTCTGTCGATGCTATCGTCCTCATACATCTGAAGCACAGCATTTCAAACGGCTGCTACCGTTTTTCTGTCTGCGTTTCAGACCGCCCGTATTTCATAGGCATACTATGCTGTGCTCCACACATATGCTTTCAACAATTTTCTTCTTCTTCTATGTTTGTTTTCTTTCCTCATAGGCGCTGATCTTTCTTGTTAGATGCAGTTCGGTCCCCTTCTATTGCTTTACAATTATATATTCTATTTCTCCGACCTTCAGTGGTTGTGAAGGGAGGTAAGCAGCCTGTGGCTGCCAAGTTCCCCCAACACTTAACCATTTACCGATTTAATATATTTTCATCAGCATTGCTGCTCCCTTTTTCTTTTTGGTAATCAGACTGTTTATGTGAAGGGTCTCCGCTGTTATAGCAGTGAAATTGACTCCGTTTACCCCTTTTGAAGTTCTGGACTGGATTCTTCGGGCTGGAAAACAAGGCAGCGGTGCTTGACATAGGCTCATTAGCCCCCACTCTCCGTCTTTCACTATCATTCAGCAGAACCAATTTTATTTCTTCAGAATACTATCTTAAACCGGTTGATTAATCGAAGATATTCAAGCTTTATAATCTTGTGACGCTCCATTGATCATGACGAAAGCCATCCATTTGTCTTCAATAGGGTGCCTAATTCAACCAACTTTTGCGCGGTAACTAAAATATGAGCGTTGTGAATTAGTTGCCTTCCTAGGCCCCTGCTACTTTGTACAAATGAATCCTTTTTCGTTGTTACTATAGCTTTATGTTATTGATACTACTTGTAGTATTTCTGTAAACTAGTAGTATCATCTTATTGCTGAATAAAGCCTAATTTAAGGTTCATACTTCAATGAGTAATGTAGGTTTTCATTGATTGCAAATTGTCTTGCTTTGTGTTGAACGGTTTATGGTTTAGTTCAAACATTGTGGTCATAGCACTACCTTCATATGCAGTCTTAAGGCTGTCCCAAGCATCTTGCGATATTTTTGCCTTTTGGATATGTACAAAACAATTTGACTTGGCAGAGAGAAATATTTTTATTATGCACTCTGTTCGCGTATTATATTATAGAAATGCTTAGTTGTTGAGTACTATCTACATAACTAAAATAACTTACAACTTGAGGTATATTTTTATGGAAAAGTTTCTACTTCCACTTTTCTAATGTGGGCACAGCAGTAGAAAGATCGACAGTTGCGTTTGTAGTATTTACAGCAGTAGAGACACTTTCAGCAGTGGAACCAGTGTCCATCACGAAAGAATATTTTTGTTAATTCAAACTAGTACTTAAGGTCTAAGTTGGTTTAGTCCTATGTTCAGTACACATCACTTTTCAGTGCTCTCCATTACTTTTCTGTATCAAGTCAAATAGCACTCACTCACGGCCTTGGGCCCATAACCTGTTGTGAAATGTAATTAGAAGCCGAAATAGTCGTGAATGTGTTTATTGTATGAACATAGAATATTACAAAATACTTTATATTAACTTGCCAGATTAATCTCTAATACAAATAATAGGCATATTACAACAGTATCAAGTTTGCTAATGTAGCCTAGCTTCGTTAGATGGTCATGAAAGGTTTAATGATGGATATTCAATCTTTCAGAAATCTCTCGGTTGTATAACGCTGTTTTGATTCAATTAGTGCTTTTATTTGATCGTGATCAACTAGGGTTGGCCTTTCTGACCGATGATTATCTTTAAGCACGGCATTTTGTGAATCACCGTTGGCACTGATGTTTTTGTAAAGCATTATCACTATAAACATCACACTACTTTTCGGAAGTAAAACGATAAAATATGTTGAAAGTGCAAAGTGTGATCTTTCATTTTCAGCTAGTTGTTAAACTCACAGTCTACTAAAATAAATAGATTAATTTTTCGCAAATACAACCCTCAAACCTTTGACGGTTAAATGATAAAACCATAACAAATATACACCACTTTACTTCTACAAAAATGAACAATATTTTACAAAATACATCATAATTTTTCGGACAACCATTTATATAAACAGTATTTATGGATAATGGATTTATACGAAGGCGTAGAAGGGCCACAAAAATCGCTCTACTTATTTTAGTTAAATTTCGACTTCGATGTCGAAATTTAGTTAAATTTCGACTTCGATCTCGAAATTTATTAAATTTCGACTTCGATCTCGAAATTTAGTTAAATTTCGACTTCGATGTCGAAATTTAATTTAATTCCGACTTCGATCTCGAAATACCAACAAGAATAAATTTTTGACTGTAAGTTAAAAATTCAGCAAAATTTGAGATAGAAGTCGAAATTTAAGTACATTTCGACATCGAAGTCGAAATTTAATAAATTTCGAGATCGAAGTCGAAATTTAACTAAATTTCGATATCGAAGTCCAAATTTCATAAATTTCGACATCAAAGTCGAAATTTAAGTAAATTTCGAGATGGAAGTCGAAATTTAACTAAATTTCGACATCGAAGTCGAAATTTAACTAAAATAAGTGAGCGATTTTTTGTGGCCTTTCTACGCCTTCGTAGATTTACATTTATATTAGAGCTATAATCTTCCTAGGATTTGTACTTTGTGCTGTTTATCTCGTAGTTATTGCATAAATATTGTGATTAATGGGTTGAACCAAAAAAGTGCACTAAAAAACTTATTAGATTTAAAAATGAGTTTATTGAAGTAGATATTCCTACGCTCACAAGTTATATTTATTTGCAGGATATTTAGTATATTCTTGTAAGTGATTTAAATATTTAGTTGATTGAAGCAAGTATTACTTTGAACTAAAACACTTAGTTCAACAATCAATGGAAACGTTATATTGGGGTCAAATCGAAGTGTCAACTAATTAAGATAAAAAATTGAGTTGGTTGAAATAAAGAATTATTTAATCCAGATAAAGGTATTTGAATAAGATAATAAAAATTATTTAACCTAAACCATATATACTTATTTTATACAAATAAATTACTTCATGTTATCAAAAGAGTTATTAACCCAAATAAAAAATTGCTTTGATCAAAGTAATAATTCATACGATTAAGATAAATGTAGGTTGAATTCGATTAAACTCTAATTTATAATAAGAATCTTTTTCTGGGAAATTCAATTTCAAAGTTCGATATTTTTTATTCTAATTGCTTCAGTCATTGATATAAGTATAAAATATTCGTTATGAAAATAAGAAAATATGGTTTTGAGACGATAAATACATGTTACGTACAGTTTTGGCCCTATAAAATCTAGCCGGTAATCCACAGAAAAACTCGGTGAAGTACTCCACTAAATCCTGTTTCGGTAACATACCGAAAACCTCGACTGTACTAACAAAAATGGTTGCCGACTAACTCAATGAAATAGGTGGTGTAAGTGTTTGAAGCGAGTTCCGGAAGGTTATCGGGTGTGAAATATGTTTTTATCGGGAAGTATCTTGGAATCTCGCAGGGTTTCTAGGGAAAAACCCTAAAAAGAACAACAAGAGGGTGCCAAAACCTTAGATCACGAGAGCCATTCTGGTTTAAAATTTACCCGAGAAATCGCTAAGTACACTATTGCGTAAGAACACTAAAAGAACTACTAAAATTGCTACTGAAAAGAAGGTTTCTAAAATCAAATGTTAAATGACCTGAATATCTAATAACGCATCTAGGTAATCGCAATATAATTTATTACAACAAAACTGTAACTATACTGAAGCATGTTTATTTTCCAGAATTCTTTTATTTGAATACTTTTGACTTAGAATTATTTTTAGTCCCATAAATTTTCGTTTTGGTAAAATATTTAATTCTATAATTATAAAGTACCGGTATATTTTGTCCCTCATAAACAAAGTTTCCTTTTTACAAAACTTCCAAGTACGATTAGTTTTGTGTTTAAGTTTAACTAAGGTTAAGCTAGAAATCGTGTAGTTTTCGATACAAGGTCACGCCTGGTGTGGTTGGTTTCAATACGCAACACCGAGCTGCAACGTTCAAAACAGGTCAGTCGCTGCTTATCTGTCGTAGAACGAGGATGTCTTTCCCGACTTCTAGGGTAGGCGATTGGAGAATAGCATTGAGTTTGCTACCTCCTAAATTGTAGTTGTAGAAAGACCTGGGGTGATGTTGATCGATGCGCAGTTATACGAAGTGATTTTAAGTTATATTAATTTAAACTATGAAATTCTATAATCTCTACGGCTAATAATGTAATAAATTTTTACAACTGGAAGGCACATTTAAAATATGTTTCAACTGCAAATGATGGTTTGTCGTAAGAAAATTTCTACGATGGCACGTATGCGAAGGCGTAACTTGGTAGTGATTTGGATAAAAAATTTCTACCTCACATCTTTTGAAGTGGTCATCAATGTCATTGGCTAGCACTGGTCTGAAAATCCGTTCTACCCTCTTTGTTAAAATCCGAGATTGATGCTGAGGGACACTAATGGGATACAGTCGTTATTTGGTTTGTAAGTACTTCAAGGTCTGCGACATTTCTTATCGTAACAAAACCGATGGTGAGTCTAGATAATAAAAATCTCTCTTGCTGACCAAGTCCAACGATTTTATTTTTGAAGGTTATTAGAGTATAAAAATTTCATTTCTAAATAAAAGTAGTTTAATCAGAGATTCAACGTGATGGACTAGAGGGTTGAATAAATTCTCAGTAGAAATTAAATAAACATTTAATTTGATTAATCATTGCTTACGTCAATTTTATGTATCATATTAATATAAAATCAAATTCTGGTGTAAATAGAAGATATTAGATCTGCTCTCTACGATGTAATCTAAAAATGTAAATAAAATTTTTTGAAAGGCCCAAAATTTAACTAGAGGCGACTAAAATTGTACAGATAATATTTCAGTTATAATAAATATAAATTTTCTTGTATTAACACATTATTTGTGTCCTAAATGACACGAGGTATTCATAAGTGAAAAATTATCAAAAATAAAACTTTACCTAAAAGGTACTGAATCTAGCATAAAAATATCAATCCAATTTTAACCGTATTTACAGATCAAGTAGGTGTATGTAATTTAGGTCCAGTCCAACAGCGGATAGTGGTATATCTTACATATTTCTGTTGAGTTATTTAGGGGCACAAGTAGTGGTCCCCTGTGATTTAAACATATATAACCTTTTTTTGCAAGTACAAGGTTAGCTGTGTGACAACAGAGCTTTTGTGCTCAAAAGCGTTGGTATACTAAGCGGTTGCTACTTTTTTCAATTAGTGTTTTCTCGTTAGACATAAAAATTAACAAAGTAGTGGTGCCTTGATATTATCCGTTAATACATACCCCCTGATAGTCTTTTCAAGCAACCGCGGAAGTTAGAGTTCCAAGTTAGTCCGAAAGATTCCAAAGGTCGTTATTTCACACGGATTAAATTACAGCTTTTTCGTGGCCTTTGTGAATATAGAGGTGAGTTGTATTTTCTTTGACAACCACCCCGGATTCAGTGTTTCAACTTGAAATTTTTAGTTCATCTTAATTTAAAATTATTATAATTACAGTCGAACAGTAATGGTAGCGCTCAAATGTTATATAACATTGCGCCCCACGTCGCAGCCTTGAAGTCAATGGTTACAAAATAGTACCTGGCGTTAATTGTTACAAATTTGCGTTCAGCGCCATATAATTATATTCCAAAGAAGTTTATCGTTCGAAAATTTTTGAGTAATGTAAATTTCTCTCCGATATTTGTACATTTGAAAACAAAATTTTTCTGTTGACGATTGGAATAAACCGACTGTTCAGGTTTCCTCATGTTGTGGAAAATTGTTTATTTCTTGTAAAATTTGTGTGTAAAGAAAAATTTGTTCAAAATGACAGAAACTATCAAAGTAAATTATTTATTGAAAGATGAATTAAATTATGAATGACAAATTAGAGGTATTGTGAACAAAAGGGAAATTTCCGAGGAACGAAAGATGTTGAGTAGAAAGTTGGCAAAAGAAGTTGCAAACCGTGGCTATTTGATTGACTTAGTGAAAAATCCAGAAAGTTTTGAGGTTGAATGTAGAGAAATAAAGTCTTCTAGTGATTCTATCCGAGACATTTTGGCAAAATCTGAAGGAAATTCGTCAGATTCCACATTTAATAAGATTAGTTCACTTACTAGTCGTATAGAACGTATGAAAATATTCGAAGAACGATTTGATGAGAATATAGAATTTAAAAATGAGGTTTTAGCTACAGCACTTATACTAGAAGCCGATCTTTTTGAAAAAGTTGAGAAAAATGAAGAAATAGATACGGTCATTAACCCACCGATACAAACAGTTACTTATATGCCACAACCCGTATCTTTTGATACATGGGGTGTTAAATTTTCTGGTGAGACCAGTTAATTGTATTCATTTTTAGAAACGAAACGTGAGTTAGCGATAGCACGCAAAGTAAGTCAGGAAGATTTACATAGCTCCACTGTAGAATTTTTTAGCGATAGCGCGGTCGTGTGGTGCAGGAGTGTCAAAAATACGACGATAGGTAGTTGAAGTAATTAGTCAAACGTTTGAAAGAGGATTTTCTTCCTTCACATCCTGAAATATGTCTTTATCGGGAAGTATCTTGGAATCCACCCAATCTAGCAGGGTTTCTAGGGAATACTCTATAGAAGAATAACAAGAGGGAGCCAAAACCTCAGATCACAAGAGCGATTCTGGTTTAAAATTTACTTGAGAAATCGTTAGGTACACTATTGCGTAAGGACACTAAATGAACTTAATTAAAATAGTTATTGAAAGGAAGGTTTCTAAAATCAAATGTTAAATGACCTGAATACTCAATAACGCTTCTAGATAATGACAATATAATTTATTACAACAAAACTGTAACTATACCTTCATAGTAATTGAAAAGAAATTAAATATATCATGTCTTTACACTATTATACCCGACTCTTGTTTCTAAACTTTATAGCCCATTTACGTTTCTATTACAAATACACGATACAATCTTAAACAAGTATTAAAAATCAAATATTTCACAAATTTACTTAACTAAATTCTTAATCTAATCACACAGACGTACTATAGGTACGCTTTATCAGTTCATGCGATAAATTCCAAATGTTTATTTAGTAATAAACCCGCTCTGTAGCTAAGGCTACCGGAAAATGCCTTTTGTTTGACTTTGGAATCCTTAACATGCTTATCTCCAACATAAAGTTGTCGATCTGCAAACCAATGTGCCCCTAAAATTGAAAATAAACAACTTGATAGGGTATTATCCAAACATTTGATGATTTTGTCTGTTCGAAAACCTTTTGGCATCTACTAATGTTGAACGTTAATTGTTTCGATGTTACTCACGTAGTGCCCTATAAATGGAACTTACCTTTTTAAAGTAATTCGAAACACCTTCAACAAACTTCGGACAGATGAATTAAGACCAGAATAAAAATCTCTTGTGTCTTTATATCTATCTAATATGTATGTATAATTAACTTACGAATAGCTTGACTATGCTCAGAAAGCGAAACCTTTTGTTTATTTAAGTCGGCACAAATCTGCTTCTGATGTCTTCATACTTAGGCGATTAGGTCATAAGCGCGCCAGTGCGGTACATTATTAATCAAAATAAATGAATTATAAAACTGTAATAATTTAGAACGAAATTATGATGATATCATTTCTAACCTTTAAAAACCGCCATAATGAATTTGACAACCTTTGAGTATGAACAATGTATGATATCTTAAATCAAGAATGCTTGGTACCTAAAACGTATTATAAATTCCAGTTCCACGAACATTAATAACTTTTATCTCTAATAAATAATGATCTACCAATTGCTTCGATCTACAAAAAGAGCAAAATAGTTAACATAAATATTACACAAAAACGTGACCGACACTCAAAACATTTTACAATATTTTTAAAACTATTTTTTATTTTAAAGATAAAACAATTTTAAATAATGCCTTATAGGAAATTTTCTAGAAAGGGTATATCAACAATTATAAATTAATATTTACAGCTAACTTGACGTTTATATACATACAAATGGGGCAAGTAAGAATGTTTTTCAGTTGCAACATAGCAAACATCAAGCATGCCTCTAATGTCACAAATAAAAAAAGTCAATTTTACAAGTTATGGCTACTAAAATTTTGTAATTGGTTGCATATAATCTGCGCAACTACACATAATATAAGTAATAGGTGCTTGGTCAAATAAAATAAAGAATAGTGAAATAATATTATATTATGATACAAGTTTATAAGCGACCCTTTAAAGCACGTGAAATGTTTGAGGGCATGACGCGTACTACCTCGAGAAGATATCACACTTAGAACATTGCAAGTTTTATTTTTGAATGATACCGAGTTGATCCCAAAAATTCCACAACTGGTAAATAACACACTACACATTCTTAATCAGTCCTCATCCAAACTTTCAGAACTACTTTCAGTGCCAAGTGAAATAATCAGAGGTTTCGCCGAGTCGTCTATAACTCCATCCAATCTACACATTTTGTCTTCTTCCTTTATCACGCTCAATACAGTTTCTCCAATAAACAACTATATCATCGTTAATAGCGGTTATTAACAATTAGCCAACATCTGACAGTTTGAAAGTGGTGTTTTTGCTGCAACTTTGCTTTTAATTTGTGTCCAAAGTAACTCAATTGGAATGAGTTCACAATGGTAAGGTGGTAGGTGTAACACAAATTTATTATAACTTTTAGCCATTTCATCAATCACATACTGCTTATGTTGTTCTTTGAGCAAGTTAATCAAATGGAGCAGTTCTGATCGCACCATGATTTTGCTAAATTGATTTATCTTTTGATTGTAGCCGCCCTTACAAGTCTTTTTTTTTAAGATGTGTTTGGTATTGCCTCTCTTCTGCGACTGAGATAAGACGTATTGTCTATAAGTATTACCGCAGTATTTGGTAATTTTGATAATATACACTTAAACCTCTTTTCGAGCACGGTTGAATTCATTACCACATGGTAATCGACAGTTCGTTTAGTCTGAAAAAGGTATAAACCATCTAAAAACCATTTTTAGACCCTACGTGCACCATAATAAGTCACTCTTCTTTTCCAGATGTTCGTTTAATTCTAGTCGATTAACCCTTCAATAAACACCTGTCTCCGATTTCTTATGTTGTCGTCTACCCACAGTTTTTGTTTTGTAAGGCCTTCATTAAACCATGTTTTGTCAAGGTAATGAATAGGGTTTGTTACGGTAAAATTAGCGACACCGCAAAAAGTGTGATCCGGCTAGGCACAGTTGGAGATCGAGGTGGGAGTAGTAGAGCGATTCTACAAACTAACGGGCTGAAATACAAGAATATTAGAGTGCCTATAAATACAAATATATCTGCGGAATATCCAAGGCCTCACATCGTAGCGCGACAATCAATGCGGTTGCCTTTACACCAGCGTTCCAGCTGCTACCCCTTGAGGTGTTAAAATATGTCTGCCAAGGTGACTTACCGTCAAATGTGGGGGGTTTTACTTTATATCGTGACGTCAGTTCGTTTTCCTCGACATTCTTGAATTCTCAGATGAGCTGTTGTACCATCAGCACCGAAGCTGTGGTGCTTGTACGGTTATGCAATTAATCCGTTCCAATATCCTCAGTACCTCCTTTTCCGTTTTGCGAGAGTATTCTAACAGTTTTTCAGGAAATATCGTTTTCAGCTCATGCGAATCATGTAAAAGCTTGCTTTTCAATTTTTGTAAATCGCCGGAAAGTTTCGCGTCCAGTGTTTGCAGACTTTCTGAAAATTTCACCTCAAGTTTTCCTCGGATTTAGCTTTTTTATAAAGTCATCCTATAATTGCTCAACTGCTGTTGCGATGTTTGTAGCTTCCTGCATAAACTCCTCTCCCAATTGACTGTAATTTTCTTGTAGATCTACGGCTGTTTCGTTCAGTTTTTCTGCGAGACGTACGCCATTTTCCTGTAATTTTTCTTTTAATTTTGCTGCCAGGCTTCTAGACATTTGGTCTTGTTCCTCTGTGTTATTGTAATTTTTCGGAATTTTCAGCCAAGCTCTCCGCATTGCATGACTTAAACTCTTTCAAGAAAGAAAGAATTTTGCTATTCATTTTCGGTGGACTATGAGTTTTTCCATGCAAATAGAAATCGTTCAAGAGTCTTTAATCATACAGCTGTCACCAATAAACCGAAAACTCTATTTACATAAACAACAGTTCTTTATTTTCAAACATTATACAAACCTCTTCAACAACTCGTAGTTACAATGAAATTAACTAAAAGCTCTCCCAATAATTTATTTTAAGCTTATCGCTAACATTACAAGTATAATATTCTTAACACTACGATGTTATTTTCTTAACTAGCTTAATATCGAAGCACTACAATTAACTATCCAAGCGCTAATTCCTAATTTATATTGTCACTACAATAATTTATATCATAATTAATTTTTATCGACAGTACATAGAAGTTTGTCACATCTTTCAATCTTTAAATTAGAACATATCGTAAGCAACGCTTTGATCGGAACTTACCTTCGAAACTAACATCGTGATCAAGGTCGATCAGAACTGACTTGTAATAGCTATGCCCGTAAATTTATATAAATTTCAATTGTTCTAGATTTCTCTAACACCTACTAGAATTATGCAAATCACATTCTTGGGATTGCCTACAGTACTTTAAATAACGCTTAAATGTAAAACTGTAATACCCGCCAATCAAAATTTATCTGAAAGATGTAACGCTGCGGGGACCATCAATCGTTTTTTGTGTGTATACGCCTCGCCACGTTCCAATACATTACTCCAGCCGCAGCTAGACCGATCTCCCCGCTACAATGTCTTCAAATGTTGCTATATCTAGACAAAATATGCACATGCAATGCGGATGATGGCTCTTTACTAAAAGTAATAGAAATCTTAGCACGGAAAAAAATTATAATAATTTATAATAGGCCAAATATGACTGGGAACTTGTTTCTGAAAGTGCAAGTCATTGGTATCATAATGGATAATCGGGACTGCAGTATCATCCCTACACACTTTACTTAATTTTATATAATAAACAGCGTATAATAATTTTATAACATGAATTACTTATAGCAATAGTATATTCAAATAGACTGACAACATGGGACCGTGACCCAACAGCTGCAGCCACGTTAACGGAAAGGAATTAAACCAATGATGTATCATCAATTTTTAAGAAATCACATAAAATTATGGTTTCGGGACATTACAAAAACTTTGCACGTAACGTTTACATTTTTAAATGAGTAGATCAATTTTTGTATCCCTGATTGATACAGCATGTGACTAAGGTGCAAAATGCTATGATTATGGTGTAGAATTTTGAAGAATATTACTATAAGGCTTTGCTTCACTCCTTTTTGGTGTATAGTTTAATGACATCTTATGCACTTGACGCGACCAAGCTAACAATCAACCGAAAGAACTTGATATACTCATCTATTTTGGAGTGACCGGAAACAATAGTTTATCTAAAAATATTGAAAGGTTTACCAATAGAGAAAAATTAAGTATGTGGTGCATGGTCAATTTTAACATCACGTTACTTTGTATTTTGTTAAAATTATGTCTTCCGCATATGACGAATACCTTCCTGTTAACCTTTAGATCTGTAAAAAGTAGACCAATGTCACTATTTATGTTTGTCGTGCGTTTGTATGTGATGTTAAAATATAGATATTTTCAAGATGTTTCAGCAATAAACAAAACATTACGTTAGGATCTTGGCACAAGTTAGTGTAATACGTTCGTGACGAACGTACTCAAATTCTTATACAGCTTGTCGTTAAACAACAAGTTAATTATACATAATGCAATCAGAACAAGTAGTGTCCTAGGTGTCATTATCTTTTAAGTGGCTTCTGTCTTCCATGTGGATAATCGAGTATAAACTACTAATTTCAACCTTGTTAATATTTGAATGTAACAGAATTAGCGCTACTGAGAATATTAAAAGAATTGCAGTTAATGAAATTTAGTAGGTGGATTACGATATAATTTGCATTGTTATAGTGGATTCATGCTAATTTAACTTTACAGCACTACCATAATAATTTATTACTACGCGTTACAATAGAAAAGTATGTGTTTGTATCGCATTCTGATGAAAACGATACATACATAACACCATATAAGTCATTAATAAAACATTTCTCTAAAGAACTCTTATATTTGCATTACCTTAGGTTCCGCATCCATTCGAAGGTGTTCTATGTAACACTAATTTAAATGGGCGGCAATGTAAACGATATTGTTACGTGTGCTGTTACTGTATAAACTTACAAGGAAAGGTGTCTTAAAATACACTGAAGCATCTTCAAAACACATTTCTTTTCATTCATGTCATAATTTTGTAGTCATTCCAGCATACATTTGTATTTAATTTAAAGCGTCTACTAAGATACATTTAAAAATAAGTATAGCACGTGGGTCGAATATTCTATACACGGTTTTTGTAATGGATTCTTCACTTTCTAAAGTTAACACTTGACGATTCGTTATCTATTGTTTAAAATTCACAAGGTGTGGAAGAGCTTCATAATGTTGAAGGAAATGTGATATACGTATCAACCTGCGATCTTAATTAAGACAGCATGTCTTACTGCCTTTTCCATTTTTTAACAATGCGCAATTTTGAAGTATTTAGATTTTAGATGTAAGTTTTGAAGTACTAAAAATTCACAGCGTAACTATGAATTAGATTTCTAAAAGCATCAAAATTAGAAACGTAATTACTTATATTGGAACAAACAGTAGTATTTTTTTTTTAAATTTGAAAACTATGGGATCGCAATGCAGTTCAAACGCTAAGGGAGATTTATTTCCCTTAGGTGTATGCTATGCACATCGACACTCGACAGGAATTCGAAAAACTTGCTGAATAGTCATCTGAAAGTTTCCAAGTTCTGTTGAATATTAAGAATTATTAACCATCACAACTTTATGGGTTCGTAAAAAATTCTTCTTGTAGAATTTTTATCAAATCTTAGTGAGTTTTAAATTATGCAGTACCAACTGTTGCTTTTATTTCACAACTGGCAAATAAGCGTTTGATGCCTAAGGTTTGTTTTAGTTGTATCAATCTTAGAATATTTAAAGTTATTCGATAAAATTTATAGTTTAAAGTTTAACACATTTAAAAGAGAAATATTAAGGCGAGGTTATATCCATCTTACATAAGTATTTACGTGTATACGAGATCGTAAACAGCATTTTGTTCATTTTGAGCTTTTCAATTTATATAGAACAGTTTAATAAGAGTTTACCCGTAGCGTTGAAAGTATTACTTTAATTGAAATACATGAAGAGTATTTACCTCTTTGGAAAATTGTTTACTTATATTTTTCTTATACACGATTTCACAACTTCATCACTTGATGTGAGAAATTAGCTGAAAGAAAATATAACTAATTCTAAAATTTTGCGTGTATACATCATTTAAAAAAACAGTTCTTGCAAATATTCATAAATGAAAATGCTAATATCTTTGGAGCATACTTCAGAAACGATTTTATTAAGTATTTTAAAATCGCTGTTATAAAAAGTTTTGTGCATACAAAGCAAAACGGTTTGATCAGATATTTGGCTTTAATCTCTTTAAGTTCTAACATAAGGTCACTTCTTTGAATTATCACTTTCATGTCTTATTTTTTGTTGCTGAATAATTAATTTATAATTATTTGCATAAACTGATTTTAAAATTTGTATTTTCATAGTATATTGATGATTTAAGATAAATATAATTGACAATAGACAACAAATAGTGGTTTAAGTAGCTTTAACTTATACAAAGTGATAAATAATTATTTGAGTAAATGCTTAAAGGTTTTAGATAACAAGAATTTAGTATCTTTTACTGTTAGTGCTATTGTCAAATTTTGAGAGGCAAATTGCTGTCTTGTGTTTGAATTTCACTAAAATGCGTTTCTTTCAGGATAAACTACAAGCTCGTGATAATTGATTGTCATTACGATACGTGACTCTAGGAATACTGCACCATTCCTAGGTTGGATTTTTATTCTAATTTGTTGAGATGCAGTGGTGCTCAATACTTTTATCATCTTTGTTTTCTTCACTTTCCCCCGGCCCCCTGTTCATTACTCAACCGCTGAAGTGAAGCTTAAAGCTAGTTTGTAAGGACTTTTCCATTAGCCGTAAACAGTACCTGGAACTTTTTTCATTTTATATCAACAACAGCAAATAAAAGTTGGCTGCAACGCAATTTTTACGGATTTAATAATTGGGTTTGTGCATGAAATTATTTCGAGATGGTTTTGGTTATGGGCGTGGTGCAGCCATAAATAACGGGAAAATAATTATACAGGGTGCTTCAGAATAAAGTACCGTAAATTGGGGAATATATAGATCTTGACGAGTTTCCAAGATAAGTTAGATAACAGTGCTTTTGGCATGCACTTTTATTCTTCATACCTCTCATCTGTCGTTCTTTTAGAACTTCCTCTAACTACATCCAACCATCTTTTACGCGGTCTGCCCCTTGCAGCTCAACCAGTCATCTTTCTTGCATATATACGTTTGGTAAGTCTATATTTGTTCATTCTTTCTATATGTCCAAACTATCTAAGCGTACTTCGTTTGCTTAATCCCTTAAGGGTTACTTGCACCCCACGCTTTGCTCTGATCCATTCGTTTGGCACTTTGTCTCTCAATGTTGTTCCGCACACACTTCTTAGGAACCACATTCCTGCAGCATTTATACAACTAATATGCTTCTTCTGCCAGACCCAAGTTTCGCTTCCATACAGAACAGTTGGCACAAACACCTTGTTGTAAATGGCCAGCTTTGCGTTTGTACTCAATTCTTCATTCCTATTTACTGCCCGTATACTTCCAGACACTTTTCTTCCAACATTTGCCCTCCTTTCTATTTCAATATCCAACTTTCCATTACTCAAAAACTTTCTACCTAGGTACATGAAGTCATTCACTTTCTCTATCGCGTCATTGTCCATTCTTAATACAAAGTCATCAATTCCTCCATCTCTGTCAAAAATCATCACGTTCGTCTTATTTACATTCACTTTCAATTGCATATTTCCACACGCTTCCGACAGTCTGTCGTAGCGCGGACAACCTTCTGTTGGCTTACAAGGTAATCCTCTTGGAAGCGGAAGTATTGCCTTGTATTAAAAGACGTTAGGCATACCTGCAGGACTGGTGATCGTAGCGACGTCTGTGGCAGAGAGGCTAAACATGCCAACACTGAACGGTAGGGTGTCATTACCGTTAGTAGGGAAAGCTACAATGGCACGGTTGCGATCTAGGCTGTTAACTTGGTTCAACCTAATTACCACTACTAGCAAGACAAATAATTACAAATTGTTGCTGAATCTTGTAGGCTTCTCTTACTCTGTGTAGTTGTTAAAAGTTATACTCGATCAACACGTAACTACAGCTTGCCTATTTTTTATTATTTTGTTAATAATCAAACACAAAAATTGTAACATACACATTCTCTGAATATGCTGACATGCATTTGGTACTAGGAGAATGCCAAGGAAATTCTGAAAAGGCTGTAAGAATATACGCACAGAAATATCCAGGACGCTTTGTTCCCAATAGAAAAACTTTTGTGGCAGTAGATAAACAGATAAGGGAAACTAGAACTGTTGTACCTGCTGCTCAACATCGTGGAAGTGAAAGAGTAAAACGCACATTGGGAAATAAAGAAAATGTTTTAAATTTAGTAGAGGAGCATCCAGGAATAAGTAGCAGAAGACTTTTGTTACAAACGGGAGTTTCTCAGGTAACATGTTGGAGAATTCTAAAAGATCAATAGCTGTATCCCTATCACCTGCAACAAGTTCAGGACCTTTTAGAAACCGACTACCGGCCTAGAGTCGAGTTTTGCGACTGAATGCTAAGATAAATTAGAGAAGATAATGAATTTGTTAACAATATTCTTTTTACTGATGAAGCAACCTTTAGCAGAAATGGCATACTTCTTAACATGCATAATGAGCATGTGTGGTCAGATAAAAACATTTCACGAAAACCAGCAGTTTTCAGCATAAATTTAAAATAAATGTTTGGACTGGCATAATACACAATTAACTGATAGCACCATTTATTTTGGAAGAAAATTTAACTGGAGAGCGATATACAGCTTTTTTAAGAGAACATTTAATAGGTTTATTTGAAGATGTTCCTTATTATCGAGGACTTAACATGTGGTTCCTGTATGACGGAGCAACACCTCATTTTGCATTAACTGCAAGGGAGTGGTTAAATGACATTTTTGTTGGCAGGTGGATTGGACGTGGAGTAAATGCACCGATTAATTGGCCACGTCGGTCTCCTAAGTTAAATCTTATGGAATTTGGGGTATTTTAAAGCAAAAAGTTTATTCTGAACCTAATAATACTGTTCAGGAGCGAAGAGAGAGGATGGAAAATGCTTTTAGGGATTTAGCCAATTCTAGGTTTATTCTACAAAAAACTATTCACCAGATTAAGCAACGAGCTCGAAAATATATTCAAGTTGGAGGACGTCACTTTGAACATTTACTTGAATAATGAGCGATATGAGATAATTTCTATTTTGTAGTTTGTAGCGGCTCAGTAAGTAAATTTTACCTAGTAGAGTCAAATATTCTTCAGTTTGTGAACTCTGACAAGTTTATTAAATGCGTTTCTTTACAAAATGTGTTTGATTTAAATCAGATATCAGTTTCAAATTGATAAAATAAATCTTTGCATTTTTGAAAGAATTAATAATACGTTGTTTTCATGCATGAGTTGAGTATGACTTAATTTAAAATATATCGAAAATAGAAAGCTCCACAGAGATTAACCAAGAGTATCTTTTTTTTTGTGACAAATTGTATGAGGAATAATTATAAGTTTTAATTTTTATGAAATACAGGGTGTGCAAAAAGTATTGGGCAAAACTGTTTGATGACTCCCCTAATTCTACTTCAATGGATTATCCTATTTTATCGAAATGAAGTGTAATAATTTGTATTAGTAAACAGCTAACGTGTACCTATTTTCAAGTTAAAGTCTCTACCTTAAATGAAAATATTTAAAAAACATGTATTTTTCAATATTACTTCATCACCCTCTATAATGGAAACGGGTGGGTTTACAGGAAACTGTTATCTAACTTTTCTTGATAACTCGTCAAGATCTATATATTCCCCAATTTACGGCACTTTATTCTGAAACACCCTGTAAATTACATATGTTTGATTTGCCCTTATCTAAGAACAGTCAGTAGAATCTTTGAGATTCAATTGAGAGGGCTTCGGCAGCAGTTTTTTTGTGAATATGTCTGATAGCATAAGACATACAACCAGTTTTCTTACAGATTAAAAAAACGTTTTAGTTGGAACGTTGACTTCCAGTAGACTACTCCCAGTAAGATCAACGTCCTGAATTTGGTTTTATCGCCCGACGACAAATTTTCTGACTTTATATATCAATTTAGGTTTGGTGTAATGACGTAATTCTATAAAACTTATATACGAGGTGTTCAAGATAAAAATGCACAGCATGGGTAACTTGATATCGGTAATAGATACAGAGTAGGTTAAACGGAGAAAAAATTACTTAATAGTAGCAGAACTAATTTTGTCATTACTTATCTAAATTTCTCTTTTGATGTTTGAGTTACTTTGAAGAAAGCAAATCTTTTGATTTCAGAAAGTATTTTCTCCCGTGTTATAAATTATGGAAAAATAAAGCAAATAAGACCATCGCATAGCACTTTCAGATGAGATATAACCTGGTGTTCTTAATTTCCTTATAGGACGTATCCATGGGACTATCGTAAGCTTAATTTCTTTTAAATAGGAACCTAGATTTTTTAACGAAATTTAAAAGCCCCCTGAATCCCAAGCAGTACACCCTTAATGAAACAGTAAGTTTTATGTTAGCGACTGTCATATTTACGGCTATCGCAACTCTTGGAAGAGGCCTTGTACTTTTCAACATTAACTATTTTATTGGCTTTCTATTCAATACTAAAAATGTATCAAATTAATTGAAAATGTAACTAAATCATTAATTAAAATTAAAGTAATTTCTTCAGAGATTGGAAAGGTAAGAACTAGGTGTTGGAAAGAAAAGAAAAACGCTTTTGTTCTTACGATCCCTTACAGTGCATTATTGAATATCCGCGCTAACTTTTAGCATATTTGTTATTAATAATGAAACGATTGTGTAATGTAGAAAATTTTGATATGGTAGCATGCTACATTTTGTGTTAAAAAAATTATGTTGGTTCAGAAAAAAAGTATTTTTTCTGTGACCGGAAAAAAATTTGACATTTAATGTTTCTAGACAGGTATCAAAATGTCACTTTTTATGAAAAATGAGTACTTTTTCCCGTGTATATGCAAATAGGTAAATACACAAAGATATTTAATTTGTAGCCGGGTTCACACTAGTAACATTCGGGTGTAACACAATATCGTATCATAACTTCGTTGCGTTCAAAACAACCGATATAAACAACATAAGTAAGCAATTTTTGAAACCACTCGCAGAATTAAATTGACAGATATTTGATTACATGTTTGAAACTTCAAATTTGACTTCTATTGATTTTTTGACTTTAATATATTGTAATATTTTTTTCAATATTAAATCATCGTTTTGCTTGTCACAGAAAAAGTAGTGTATTATACACGAGTAAAAACGAAAGATTTTAGCTGTCGGTGTTTTGTCTCTCTCCGCTTGGCGTTGGGAGACAAACACACCTCGAGCTAAAATCTAGTACTTTTTCTTTTGTATAATAAATAACTATTTAATAAACAACACAAGTAAGACACCTCCATAAAATAGTTTGTCAACGATTAGTAAAGAACCTTAAAAACATGTCGTCTTTAAGCAATTCGTATATACTCAGGAAAAACTAAATGAAGAGTGTAAGGAAAACATTGTATCGCCGACTGTTAATGGAGATTCTTGAACTTCAACTAGAAAAAGAGATCTCACGACTGGGATTAGGTCATTTTGGGAGCCATCATTTACCTCCTGTCCTTTGTTATCTTCATTTAGATTATATAACGCTAGTGCGGTCACCGTGCTAGACTGGAAAAATCAATGTTTGGGAAAAGATTTGTGTCAGACGGCGTTTCGAATGTAATTTTCCCTATATTTACTTTATGTGAGTGGAAGAGAGACAAATCTGTTCCACCGATTGTCAAACCTTACACACATAAGAAATATACGTGCAAATCCTTTTTGTACACACATAAGGAATAAACAAGGAAATCTTTTCACAAGATTAGCACACATATTTTGCAATACACAGTCATACCACATATATTTTTTTAAAATACCTCGTCTCCTGTGTTCTATTTATTTTCTAGCAAATACTCGCACATCTTCTAGTAACAGTACATGTACCACTATGCAGTTAAGACCTTCTTGATTTATGCGTTTGACGTTTTGCTTATATTTGAAGATTTTATTTTTAGTAACACTGCCATTGCAGATGAATACTGGAAATAATGATGGATACAATCAATGTGGACTGAGAACTTCAAACCCTTTACGATTTCGACATATATTTTCTAAAGCGAGTTAAAGTTCGGGCCTTTGGAGCTGGTTTTTTAAAAACACTTTGACTTTAACAAAAATTTTATTAGTTAAAATTTGGATAACTTGTACATAATACTAAAATAATTATTGTACTAGTGAGTAGCTTGAACAACGAAGTATGGAGTTCGAAGACTGACTCGGTTGAGTAGCTCAAACAACGAAGTATGGAGTTTGAAGACTGACTGCCGGGCATTGAGCTCCCGGGCCTTTTATAATAACCTGCCCCTCACACGGCTGTGAGAACTTGCAGATCTCATGTCTGCGTTTCTCTTTATTGTACACTTTATTACAATGTAACAACTTAATTCTAAGTAACTGCGGTATGTTGACCGCCTGTGACCTGCCACCTGCAGTATCACTGCCCTCACGGATGCAAAGCTGCATTCCGTTCTCATGAACTGTCGATAACCTCTCTGGGTTATCCTTGTGTTACAATGTTGCATTGAACTTATACTTTTACTTAATAATTTCTAATAATTCATATTAGATTCAATACATCAATATATATAGGTAATTGGGGGATACATAACTAGCGCTACATACAAATATGTTGTTCATTTTTCAGATACCGTGCAGATTTCGTTTCTTAAAAAAATTTGCCATCTTTATTAATTCTCCAACGTAGCCGGCAATATCCTTCATTTTAACTATCCTTTTGCTAGGTGTTTACAAAAATTTGGAACGTAAACGCAAAATTGCAAGGGCTTTCTTGCAATTTTACAACACAGGAAGAGGATGAGCGCAGAAGGGTAAAATTCTTGTGCAAGAAGTACTGCGGTTTATAAACATTACGACGCAGACTAGAGCAGAATAGATGTGAGAGCAATATTGTATGTCAAAAGTAGTTGCAAACAAGACAATTTGCCCTAAATATATAATTGATCCAAAAAAATTAAATGTATATTATCTAGAATTAGAGACCTTCTGATACATGCGTGTATTTTTTTCGTACAGTTGGTAAATCAAATTTCTATATTTTCTGTTGATTATGGATATTGCCGCAAATGTTATATATTTCTATTGGTATTTTTTTAATTACATACCGTCGTTTAAACAATGGTTAACGTTTGCTGGCTTTTTAAAATATACACCGCTTCTCATTCTTGATCTAACAAATTGACATTATTGACACTGAGAACATAGTTAATTTTTTATTAAGACTGAGTGTCTTCTTTAAGAATGCTGAAAAAGTCTTGCGCTAGCAATATCCAATTATGTACCACTATTTGACATTAAATAATAAGTTGAGCTTACGAAATATACTATACCTGTACAATGTTTGTAGATATGCAAATATTATACGTATAGTAAAAAGTTAGAGAATTTAGATATTATAATCTCACACGGATTCTGATAATTGAATCAGGTGGTCTCGTAGCAATTATCTGATAATTTTGAAACGCGAAAAGTTGCTACAGGCACAATTAGCTTAACAGTTAAAGGAAATTTAACTGAAATTATATGTTTCCACTAATTACTACTCGCTAAAATGCTATTAAACCAACGAGTGAGGGTCTAAAATGCCTTATAAGTTACTGATGGTTTGGGGTTTAAAGGTCACGAAAAGAATAACAAACTATCATAAAATTTACAAATATTCAAAACAAAACGCTTGTTACGTCCCTCGGCTTCTGGAATTCGGTAAGTGGATTAATTTATTTACGAAAAATTACAATACCTATTTTAATTTCTATAGTTAATACAATTTATACGAGTCTTCTTTATTTGAGTTGACACATTTTCGGTAGTTTCATAAACAAGTTCTCCAACTATCGTCTGTTAATTGCACCCTGTACGAAGTACTTATGGAATGTGTGCACTCGTTAATATTCCACAATGGCAAATGCGACGTCAGAGGTGAGACGACATCCCTCTAAGTTATGCTGGGTCAGACGACTCCTGTCCCGGTTAGGTTAGGTTAGTAAAATACTTTTTTTACTTCGAACAATATTAGGGTCCACCTAACCTAACGGGGAGACGAGTCGTTTGACCTGACCTAACTTAGCGAAATGTCGTCTAAACTTTTACGTCACACTCGCCATTGTGGATGGTCTAATGTGGAAGATAGAATGTGGAAGATAGAATCTGAAAGGTAGAATGTGGAAGATAGAACGTGTAAGGTAGAATGTGGCAGGTAGAATGTAAAAAAATCCTGGGCCTATGCCTGGGCGTAAGACCAATTTCTTATACACTTATATTCTTTTGTTCTAAGATCAGAAGTTATACTTTCGAAATGTGTCTATGTTGGATAGACATAGCTGATTTCTGCTATTTTAGCGCCAGCTCCAGTAATCGGTTTTTGTCGTATTAAGTATGGATTTTCTAACAATGGGGTAATTGGATTTAAAACATTCTAACCCATTTGATTTTACTACACAATTTGAATTCTTCTGTAATAAGAAGATTTTATGCAGAAAATAGACACTGTTTTACAGATAAATGTAATTTCGTTAAAAATAATTAAGTTCAAAGTATGGTAAGCACATAGAAAAAACTATTGTTAAAATCATGAAGATTATGGATAGTATGGGTACGTTACTACAAAAATGGTAAATTTCTTGTTAAGAAGGAATGATGGGTAGGATATTTATTAGTAGTCTTCCCAGGAAGTTTTCGAAAATTTGTACCTGCCAGACATGGCGTAAAAGCTAAAACATGTGAGTGTAAACTGGTTATAAGGTAGAAGGGTTGCAAAATATGAATGAGAAGTATACACATTCCATATCCGTTTCATGTAGAAGGCAACTAACAGACGTTAATTAGAGAAAACTAACGAATAAGGAAGACTCGTATAAAGTATGCTAAATACGATATTTTGTTATCCTAATGTGTTTACATGCAAAATTTGTCTACCACTTTCGTTTTCCTCCTACTTTTCGATAGTTGTCGCTCGATTCTAATTTGTACAAGGTAACTTTTTTCTAGCGTTTGCGTGTTTGCAGTCAAAATTCGTTTTATTACCAATATTTTTCGCCCACTCAATCCCCGACTGTGTTCGGATGTCGTCGGAATTTTACTGTTTTTCTAAAATGTATAAGACGATATATTGTTGTGCTTGCACTTTGGTGGATTTAACCTACACTTTCGTTTCCAACGTAATCCTCGGCTTTGTTCACAAGTCTTTGACATCCTTTGGCTCTTGCTCTGGTGTATAGACAACATATTTTCTATGTAAATTAGTATTCGATGGTGGTAGAAACAGGCCACATAAGCGTAGTATTGGAGAACTAAAAATCGTTTAACATATTGAATACACAAGTTTAACTGGAATAAACGAAGTTTAAAATACGGAATTAAAAGTTTTCAATTTTAGTCGGAATATATAATTAGGCGGAAATGACCTAATATTTATTTGATAACTAGCAAACAGATAGGGTACAGCGGCCCGGATCCTCGATTAGATTTTAGATAAGGCTTTTAGAGCTAGTTTTCCTAAACAGTATTGTACTATAGGACTAGAGGCTATATATATATATATATATATATACTGGGTGCTTCAAAAAAATGTATACACACTTTGAACTTCCATAGAAAATTTATTTACCGTTCTACAAAGTTAAATTTCAGGAAAATAGAAAGCTGAAAGTCCAATGTAAATGAAACATAAATAACAAATGTTAATACTGTTCAAATTGGTGACCTGCAGCATCAATACAATTCTGAGTACGAGTCACCACAGATTCTGTACATCGTATCAAAACGTCCAATGAGATTTCTCTACACACTGCTTGAATCTCATTCCAAAGAATGTCTAGGTTCCGTGGTTTACGTTTGTACACCTCATCTTTTACTGTGCCCCACAAGAAGAAATCCAGTGGTGTAAGGTCTGGAGAGCGTGCTGGAAACTCGATTGGCCCCTGCGTCCTATCCACTGGCCCGACAAATTTTGATCCAGGTAAGCTCGTACGTCCCTGTGATAGTGCGGCGGAGCACCATCTTGTTGAAAATAAAATCATC
Organism: Platerodrilus igneus; assembly: GCA_036346225.1. NCBI lineage: Eukaryota > Metazoa > Arthropoda > Insecta > Coleoptera > Lycidae > Platerodrilus > Platerodrilus igneus. The sequence continues at coordinate 3,347,888 of JARFIW010000488.1, read as the reverse complement.
ATTATCGTATAATGCACGAATGGCAGGAAATATGGAATCAGCAAGCATTGTTAGGTAATTAATACCAGTTACAGTGCCTTCAAATCGAAAAGGTCCAATGAGTCCCCTTGAAGACAAACCGCACCACACATTTACACCAGGCAAATTTACAGCTTTTCAATTGTAATGTGAGGATTTTCTTCACACCAGTAAACACAATTGTGCCTATTGACAGTTCCATTAAGTTTGAATTGGGCTTCATCCGACCAAATGATGCTACCCATAAATCCCGGTTCACGTATCACCATCTCCTGAATCCATTCACAAAATTGCAACCTTCGATCTGGATCGTCGTCATTTAGCTGTTGCACCAGCCTTGGAATGTAAACACGATACTTGCCTCTCTTCAGAATGCGTAGCACGCTGCTAGCACTTACATCACTTTCACGTGCCTTGCCTTGAAGATTTGTTAGGAGAGCGTTGAAACAGTTCCAAGACTGTCGTTGATGACTCATCACTTGTAGCTGTTCGAGGCCGACCTGAATGACCTTTATGCACATCACACACTGTTCCATGAACTTCGAAATTGTCTCGTATGCGTGTAATTGTTAATCTTGAAGGTGGTTCTGTATCATACTCCCTTCTCCACTGTCTTTGAACTTCATTTACATTCTCAAACTTCTAGTACCACTTAATAACCTGCTTTCGTTCTTCAAAACTCAAACGTACGTCCGCCATGTTGATATTACAAATTCCAACTGATAATATAACATAGAGGGACGATTATGCTGGCACCTGGCGAAAAAATATAACATTAGCCTTGTAGTGCAGGAAAACTACAATAGTTTAAAGTGTGTATACATTTTTTGAAGCACCCAGTATATATATATATATATATATATATATATATATATACATATACATATAAAAGACAAGTTATTTGCAGTCCGCAATAAGAAATTGTATAAAACAATATATAAAATAAGATGTATCTGTAAACAAACTCTATGAAAATAATAGAGCCTATTGACGAATACAAATCGGGCTGGTAGTTATATAGCCATTAACAAAACATTAGCTTTATTACTTTACAGGGGAGGAAACATCCACTGATTGACGGTTTCGGCTTTGTTAAGTCTCATCAGGGTAAAATAGCTTCCAAGAACCCTATGAAGTAATCGAAGCCATTATACCAATATAATTTCGAAACAATATCTGTACTATGGCAAAAGTAAATAACACCGCCATCAGGTGATAAAACACCAACACTACTAAGTGTGGAAGTACAGAATTGAATCGGTTGCGTCTAATTTCTTAGGTACTATTAACACGGGCTGCTCCATGGTGAATTGGAGTGCTGGATTATGTCTTGGTCTAATAAGTCTGCTACTTGTCTGTCAGCTTCTTCTTGGCTTGCATGAGGTAGTCTATATGCTTTTGTAAAAATTGGTTTATTGTCTGTTAACTCGATATTATGTTTTACTGTGTTGGTGAATGTTAATGGTATTCCTTCACAATGGAATATGTCTCGATATTCAAAACATAAGTTCTTAATTGCTCTTTCTTCTTCTTGATTGATGTCGGTATTGAACGGATTCAGTTAAATTCTTCTTAACAATTCTCACTTCTCTTGGATCGTCGTTATTTTCTAATTTCGTCTATTTCCATTGATTAAAATTTAGTTCTTCTACGTTAATTGGGTCTGTCAATGATATCTACGGGATAGTCGTTTGATTTAATATTGTTGTGGTTGCAAAGTTAATTTTGTTTGTACTAAGGCAGTTGGGGTTTCTACCTTGTTGAAGTCATATGATTTATTCTCCTAAACTTTTATTAGATTTTACTGGGATGTTCATTTACTTTCCTTGGGTCGTATAGTGTATTTTTCTTGAACTTGTGTGGTTTTGAAATTTAACTGGGTTTTTCCGTGTTTTGTCCTTCATTAGCGATTTCAAATGTCTATGTGCTAATAATTTTCTTAGAAGGTTCCATTCAATTAAATCCGTCCTTTGTCGTTAATATTCGAATTCACAAAATTTATGTTTCATTAACATTAAATGTTCTCGGATGGGTATATTGCTATAATTGGTGTAGTGTTGTTTGAGACTTTACAATTTTAAATGGTTCTTTTCTAATAATCTAAATAGTGTTTTATACGGTTCTGGGGCTAATTAATATTTAAGAGGATCCGGTGTCGATTAATAGTTTGAGTCCGCATAGGAAATTTCTATATGGTAATACTAAGTGATTTATATTATTTAATAATTAAGTTTGGTCGGTTATGAATTGGTCCATTTGAAAAATTTGAGTTTGAGTTTTTCTCACAAAACTAAGTTTATTATTGTTCGGGACGTTCATAAGTTTCTGCATGGTTTGGTCTTTGTTCGTAGGTGTCTCAATGTAAATTATTCTTGCAGACCAAAGTTTCTATTTCATTATGAAATAATTCTTCCGATGTAAAATTACGTTTCTGATGAGGGTTTGGTCGGATATCGTTATCTGTGTATATACGGTTACCAGATGTGGTGTCCATTGGTGTTGGTTTGTAATAATTGTTAGGGTTGTTATGAGGCTTAGTCATGGTCTGTCCTATTAGGGTTTGCATTGAATGCTGGTCTTTGTTGGTTTAGGTTTTGATTGAATCTCAGTTGGAATTAGGGTTTCGTTAATTGGGTTGAATGTTGGTCTAAAAACGTTTATATTGATTATTAAAATTGGTCTCCTTAAAACTTGGGTTGTTACTTCGCGGTTGATTTGTTTGTGGGTTAAAGGTTGTGAATTTTAGTTGAGGATTGTTTGTCTTGTAGCTTGTATAGTTTTGTTGGTGAATAACTTTTATTCGCGTTGGGGTTGTATAGTCTGTTGCGGTAATACATTACATTTTCTTCTTCTATTACTAGGCTCATAGCTTCTTCTAGATTTTGGGGTCGTTGGAATCTGATTTTATCCGATAGTCGTTCTGGTAAAGCGTTTATGTATGTGTCTAGTGTCATTTCGTCATACATTTTGTTTTAAATGTCTAACGTTTTGATCGGGTTCTTCGATTTTTAATTTTGTTAAAATTAAACTTCTCACGTCTTGGCATTTCATTCCGAATTGGTAGGGGATTGATTGTGTTCCATTCTAAGGTTTATTAGGTCTCGTACCAGGCATTTTATATTACGTTGGTCTCCAAAATATGCAATTAGTAGCTGTTTAAACTGGTCCCATTCCGATAAGTCGTCCCTACTGGCGATTAAGGTTAGTGCCCTTCCGGCTAGTTTACTTATTACTAACCGTATAAGCAATGAATTTCTTGCGTTATCTCCGGGTTTGTAAAAGGTTTTTAGGAACATTTCACATGCTCCAATGAAATTCGAGAGATGGGCCTGCGTGCCATCAAACGTCTGTATTGTCTCTAAATAGAGACGTAAGTCTGTGTTACTCATGTTGGTTAAGGGTTGTTTTCGATTTTTGGAAAATTAAAAAAAAAATTTTTTTTTTTTGAATTAAGCTTTATTTCGCTATTTGTAATGTTACTTTTGCTTCGGATTTATTTATTTTCCGTTTTGGTTGTAAAATTTCAAATTTTGTAAAAATTGGGGTTGATTTTCTATTTGTAACGTTAATTATGCTTTGGATGTATTAGTTTTTCTTTTGGATGAAATAATTTCGAATTTTGTAAAAATTGGGGTTGGTTTTGCTTTTTGTGACGTTAACTTTGGTTTTGGTTTGTTAATTTTTCAATTAGATTAGGTACATAAAGATTTGGTAAAGGTTGATGTTTATTTTGTTATTTTTCGGCGTAATTTTTGATTTGAATTTGTTAATTTTCAGTTTGGATTGGGTGGATAAAAATTTGGTAAGAATTTGAGATTAATTTCGTACTTGTAGTATTAGGTTTATTAATTTTAAGTTTATATTGCGTCGAGTTATTTTTAAAATCGTAGTCGTTGTTTATTTATATTTAATTACACAATGCGGTGATGTATTCACGAGATTTGTATTCAATAATGTTGAATTTATTACCGTAGTCTTGGATTAATTGTTTTATGCAGCTTTTAGTTCGTCTTGAGTTCCTGTTTCTTAAGGAATCTTAAATGGATGGATTTATTCTCGTTTAGCGTTGTTTTAGTTCAGTTCGGTTAACTCGTAATTAATACTCTTCCGTGGGTTTTACTGAGTTGCGTAGTTATGACCTGAGGTTACTTACTTTTGTACTTTACTGTTGAAATTGAATACTAAAGGATGTAATCTTCGTTACGTACGTTGAGGTAATTGCACTTACAGGTGTTAGTTTATAAGAATTAGATAATTTACTTGCTAATGCTTTCGCATAAAGTGTTACGTCTGTTTTATTTTTAAATACCTCGGTGTTCACAACTTGTAATTGAATCTCCCGTACTGTAATTATGAGCGTTTTATGCCGTTTTGTACTGCAAATTATTTATAGAGTGTTGTGGTGTAATTTTCATGCGCTTCTATAATTCCGTGATAGATTAATACTTATGATGCGAATTGCTTTAGTACTGAAAGTTCCTGAAAGCTATTTTTTAGTACTGTGCAAGGATTCTGAAAGCGATTTTCTCTGAGTTTTAATTGTATAATAAAGGATGCTTTCTTCGCGTATTTATCTTAGGTGGTTTTAGGTTACTGTAGCAGAGTGTTTTGCTGTGATTTTATAAGGTCAATGGTTTTATTATCGTTCTGTACTGCTTAAAGGATTAGTTTTGAAATTAAATTGCGTTCTGTGTTTCTAGTTTGCCGGATTGAAAACGTTTTTGAATCGCGCTGTTAATGTTTCTTGTTTTGGTGTTTAGTGAATGTGCGCCCGTTATTTTTGGATTATTTTGAGTTCGTTCTATTAATTATGGTAAGGGTTTCTTTTAAATTCAATTCTTATTTATTTTAAAGAAAATTTCTTTTAAACTTCAAGTTTCATTTGCTTTTTAAAGAAAAATTTTATCTCTTTAACATTCGTCTCATAAAATGTTATACAGTCTCGTTTTGAAAATAATTCACTTTGAACTATTTTCAAAAAATATTCATAATAATAAAATACATAAAACAATAGTAATCAATAGTTATAATACTAGCATATATCAATTATAGTTTTGGTTTGAAATAAAATTATGGAAATGAACTTACATTAATTTCATCTGTTTCTTTGGTGGGTTCGATCGATTCTGTACCTTGTCCACCTTGGTTTGCTTGTTGGCCTTAGACGATTTTTGTTCCTTGTCCAACTTGGTTTGTTGCTGGATTCAGACTATGCTTGTTCTTCCTCCAACTTGGTTTGGGTTCTGCCAAAATTTCGAATAAAAATTCTTGGTCACCAATCTTCCGATTTTTGGATTTTCAGTGCCCTTTTGACATCCTCCCGCTGCGCCAGTTAAAGTTCGGGCCTTTGGAGCTGGCTTTTAAAAACACTTTGACTTTAACAAAAATTTTATTAGTTAAAATTTGGATAACTTGTACATAATACTAAAATAATTATTATACTAGTGAGTAGCTTGAACAACGAAGTATGGAGTTCGAAGACTGACTCGGTTGAGTAGCTCAAACAACGAAGTATGGAGTTTGAAGACTGACTGCCGGGCATTGAGCTCCCGGGCCTTTTATAATAACCTGCCCCTCACACGGCTGTGAGAACTTGCAGATCTCATGTCTGCGTTTCTCTTTATTGTACACTTTATTACAATGTAACAACTTAATTCTAAGTAACTGCGGTATGTTGACCGCCTGTGACCTGCCACCTGCAGTATCACTGCCCTCACGGATGCAAAGCTGCATTCCGTTCTCATGAACTGTCGATAACCTCTCTGGGTTATCCTTGTGTTACAATGTTGCATTGAACTTATACTTTTACTTAATAATTTCTAATAATTCATATTAGATTCAATACATCAATATATATAGGTAATTGGGGGATACATAACTAGCGCTACATACAAATATGTTGTTCATTTTTCAGATACCGTGCAGATTTCGTTTCTTAAAAAAATTTGCCATCTTTATTAATTCTCCAACGTAGCCGGCAATATCCTTCATTTTAACTATCCTTTTGCTAGGTGTTTACAAAATTTGGAACGTAAACGCAAATTGCAAGGGCTTTCTTGCAATTTTACAACACAGGAAGAGGATGAGCGCAGAAGGGTAAAATTCTTGTGCAAGAAGTACTGCGGTTTATAAACATTACGACGCAGACTAGAGCAGAATAGATGTGAGAGCAATATTGTATGTCAAAAGTAGTTGCAAACAAGACAATTTGCCCTAAATATATAATTGATCCAAAAATTAAATGTATATTATCTAGAATTAGAGACCTTCTGATACATGCGTGTATTTTTTTCGTACAGTTGGTAAATCAAATTTCTATATTTTCTGTTGATTATGGATATTGCCGCAAATGTTATATATTTCTATTGGTATTTTTTTAATTACATACCGTCGTTTAAACAATGGTTAACGTTTGCTGGCTTTTTAAAATATACACCGCTTCTCATTCTTGATCTAACAAATTGACATTATTGACACTGAGAACATAGTTAATTTTTTATTAAGACTGAGTGTCTTCTTTAAGAATGCTGAAAAAGTCTTGCGCTAGCAATATCCAATTATGTACCACTATTTGACATTAAATAATAAGTTGAGCTTACGAAATATACTATACCTGTACAATGTTTGTAGATATGCAAATATTATACGTATAGTAAAAAGTTAGAGAATTTAGATATTATAATCTCACACGGATTCTGATAATTGAATCAGGTGGTCTCGTAGCAATTATCTGATAATTTTGAAACGCGAAAAGTTGCTGCAGGCACAATTAGCTTAACAGTTAAAGGAAATTTAACTGAAATTATATGTTTCCCACTAATTACTACTCGCTAAAATGCTATTAAACCAACGAGTGAGGGTCTAAAATGCCTTATAAGTTACTGATGGTTTGGGGTTTAAAGGTCACGAAAAAGAATAACAAACTATCATAAAATTTACAAATATTCAAAAACAAAACGCTTGTTACGCCCCTCGGCTTCTGGAATTCGGTAAGTGGATTAATTTATTTACGAAAAATTACAATACCTATTTTAATTTCTATAGTTAATACAATTTATACGAGTCTTCTTTATTTGAGTTGACACATTTTCGGTAGTTTCATAAACAAGTTCTCCAACTATCGTCTGTTAATTGCACCCTGTACGAAGTACTTATGGAATGTGTGCACTCGTTAATATTCCACAATGGCAAATGCGACGTCAGAGGTGAGACGACATCCCTCTAAGTTATGCTGGGTCAGACGACTCCTGTCCCGGTTAGGTTAGGTTAGTAAAATACTTTTTTTACTTCGAACAATATTAGGGTCCACCTAACCTAACGGGGAGACGAGTCGTTTGACCTGACCTAACTTAGCGAAATGTCGTCTAAACTTTTACGTCACACTCGCCATTGTGGATGGTCTAATGTGGAAGATAGAATGTGGAAGATAGAATCTGAAAGGTAGAATGTGGAAGATAGAACGTGTAAGGTAGAATGTGGCAGGTAGAATGTAAAAAAATCCTGGGCCTATGCCTGGGCGTAAGACCAATTTCTTATACACTTATATTCTTTTGTTCTAAGATCAGAAGTTATACTTTCGAAATGTGTCTATGTTGGATAGACATAGCTGATTTCTGCTATTTTAGCGCCAGCTCCAGTAATCGGTTTTTTTGTCGTATTAAGTATGGATTTTCTAACAATGGGGTAATTGGATTTAAAAACATTCTAACCCATTTGATTTTACTACACAATTTGAATTCTTCTGTAATAAGAAGATTTTTATGCAGAAAATAGACACTGTTTTACAGATAAATGTAATTTCGTTAAAAATAATTAAGTTCAAAGTATGGTAAGCACATAGAAAAAACTATTGTTAAAATCATGAAGATTATGGATAGTATGGGTACGTTACTACAAAAATGGTAAATTTCTTGTTAAGAAGGAATGATGGGTAGGATATTTATTAGTAGTCTTCCCAGGAAGTTTTCGAAAATTTGTACCTGCCAGACATGGCGTAAAAGCTAAAACACGTGAGTGTAAACTGGTTATAAGGTAGAAGGGTTGCAAAATATGAATGAGAAGTATACACATTCCATATCCGTTTCATGTAGAAGGCAACTAACAGACGTTAATTAGAGAAAACTAACGAATAAGGAAGACTCGTATAAAGTATGCTAAATACGATATTTTGTTATCCTAATGTGTTTACATGCAAAATTTGTCTACCACTTTCGTTTTCCTCCTACTTTTCGATAGTTGTCGCTCGATTCTAATTTGTACAAGGTAACTTTTTTCTAGCGTTTGCGTGTTTGCAGTCAAAATTCGTTTTATTACCAATATTTTTCGCCCACTCAATCCCCGACTGTGTTCGGATGTCGTCGGAATTTTACTGTTTTTCTAAAATGTATAAGACGATATATTGTTGTGCTTGCACTTTGGTGGATTTAACCTACACTTTCGTTTCCAACGTAATCCTCGGCTTTGTTCACAAGTCTTTGACATCCTTTGGCTCTTGCTCTGAGTATAGACAACATATTTTCTATGTAAATTAGTATTCGATGGTGGTAGAAACAGGCCACATAAGCGTAGTATTGGAGAACTAAAAATCGTTTAACATATTGAATACACAAGTTTAACTGGAATAAACGAAGTTTAAAATACGGAATTAAAAGTTTTCAATTTTAGTCGGAATATATAATTAGGCGGAAATGACCTAATATTTATTTGATAACTAGCAAACAGATAGGGTACAGCGGCCCGGATCCTCGATTAGATTTTAGTTTTTAGTTTTGTTAACGATATATATATATATATATATATATATATATATATATATATATATACATATACATATAAAAGACAAGTTATTTGCAGTCCGCAATAAGAAATTGTATAAAACAATATATAAAATAAGATGTATCTGTAAACAAACTCTATGAAAATAATAGAGCCTATTGACGAATACAAATCGGGCTGGTAGTTATATAGCCATTAACAAAACATTAGCTTTATTACTTTACAGGGGAGGAAACATCCACTGATTGACGGTTTCGGCTTTGTTAAGTCTCATCAGAGTAAAATAGCTTCCAAGAACCCTATGAAGTAATCGAAGCCATTATACCAATATAATTTCGAAACAATATCTGTACTATGGCAAAAGTAAATAACACCGCCATCAGGTGATAAAACACCAACACTACTAAGTGTGGAAGTACAGAATTGAATCGAAACTACATAGTAAATTCTATAGATGGCTATACAAGTACGTCTGGCCATTTGAGATTTGCGGAATGTTAGTTTCGATGTAGTTTCGATTCAATTCTGTACTTCCACACTTAGTAGTGTTGCTATTTCACTCTGATGAGGCTTAACAAAGCCGAAACCGTCGGTCAGTGGATGTTTTCTCCCCTGTGAAGTAATATAGCTAATGTTTTGTTAATGGCTATATAACTACCAGCCCGATTTGTATTCGTCAATAGGCTCTATTATTTTCATAGAGTTTGTTTACAGATACATCTTATTTTATATATACATATTTATATATTTACATTGGTGGAAATTGTTATATGGTGGATAAGGTATATAATTCATAAAAAGACTATCTAATTTTTTGGAAGATGTCAAATTGGCTTCCGAAATGTATGTACCGATTTGGTATAACTTGCTGGATTACAGTTTAAGTGGTGGGGAAATACCGCGCACTGGGCTGGAGTGAGTCACGCACCGGGGCTGGGTGCGCCGTTCACCGAGCTGGAGTGGGCTATCATGTAGGAAAGGAACTACAAGAACAAAATATACATTAAAACTACAAAATAAGTGTTAAATTAGATAAGTTATAAACAACTCCGAATAAAAATTGAAAAATGGTCGTGTTATGTCTGTAGAGACGTTTCTACTGATTTATGTATCTTGCATTATATAAATAAAAATTAAAATTAGAAGTTGTTGATTAATTATAAATCAAAGAAATGCATACTTAAACGAAACATTGACAAAGCGACTTTAGACAACCAGAACACCTCACCCTGATACATATAAACATTTAGAAACTATACTTAAGTATTTAACTATTGACAGATCAATCCTTAGCACAGAGTTGTTTAATCAAATTGAATCTTTCTACATTTCTCAATTCGCAGGTACCCCAAGTTATTGGAAATATCACGTTCGATTGCCATGAAAATACGAGCTACTAAACGAATTTCAGCCATAACTGTTTAAATAATATTATTAATTAACTTTAATTACATATGAATTTCAATCATAAGAAAGAAGTAGCTTCTCTTGAGAAAATAATATGCGCTGCACACATCAACTCGTGGCCTAAATCATACATCTTACCATAAAGTAATATATCTCATAATCGCTCAACATTTACTGCGTTGACTTTGATAGTCACAGATGGTGGAAATAGTGTATGTGTAAATATGAGCAAAGTTTATCTAGGTGGAACCTTCAAGTTTTTACTTCAAAGTTAAGCGGCGACGGCAGGACAAGGAACTGTCGACCTTTTGCAGAACTCAAACTTTAATATTTTTATAGCACCATAGCTACGATCACACCAGCCTTTTCTACAACTGTTGCGGTACACCACAACACAAAGTACTTGAAGGTTAATCACGGTAAAAACCATAGATTATACTATACACGTCAGAGAGGATTGACCGGCAAGCTATATCTTATGTGATAGTTAAAGTTAATTGCAAACAGAGCAAGTTCAATTTTAAAATTTGCCGTTTCGTTAATATTTTTAAATTTTGAGTGAAAACTTTCATTCGTTTAACTTACCAATTGAAACTTTTGGTTGTGGAATTTACTACAACATCAAGTACAGGAAAATCGAAATCAATTTTAAACTTTTTCGGACCATGTATGAAGTGAGTAAACACATTGCCGTTTACTTCTTTGTAAACCAGATGTTGATAAAAACTTTGCGGTTACTTCAACCTGTGTTCTCAACCTGTTCGTAGTTGTCTACATGATTTGAAATGAATAATAAGTATTTGTGGAAAGAATAAACACTGAAACCTAACTGAAAAACTAGTTCCACTGACCTTTTCTACTTGCATATGATTTGTAAATATTACTTCTCTATAATACCCAAAAATACATTTGTCGTATTAAACAACAATAGCCACGGGGTGATAAAGGCATGGTTCAGGACCACCGACAAATAAAATAGAAATAACCACGAATCATTTAGTAAACAGAGTGGCTACTTATAAATGTTATACAATTTAACTCAATTTAAAAACTAAATCAAGCATAGAGAATTTCTTTAATGCTGTAACGAATAGCAATTGCAGGTAAAGATCGATTGATCTTTATAAAAGCCAGCCAAGGTAGCAAAGTATATTTTTAACCATCTGATTTAATTCGGTACACTTTTGCGAATGCTTACCATTTACACATTTGAGTCCGTTTTATAATCCACTAGGTGTTTTGGTTCAGTATTAGCTACTTCTTAGTGACTTAATTACAGATTTCCACAGCGTATTGAAAAGACCGCATTTTAAAATATTTCTTTGATTGAAAGGGCAAAATTAAATCAGTTGCATTCTATAGATTTTAGTTTCAGGCAGCCCTGTATGTTATTAAAACACTACCTTCAGAACGTGACAAAAGTGTTTTTTTCAATCTTTAAACCTCCAAATAAGTTTGAGAATGTTCTTATTTGTGAATGATACAGATATGATGTCAAGATACATGGAGCGGATCCGTGGTGTAGTTGGTATGCATGTGACTACTGCGCCCAATGTCCAGGGATCAAATTCCGACCCGGTCCACTTGAAAAATGTTAGGCGAGCATTTTCACAAAAATACGCCCTCGTTCGAATGAGAGATAAAATGTAGGTCCAGTGTGTGTGTTGTCACGCACGTTAAAGATCCCTACCTTGCTTGGAAGTGCAAGGGTTCGGTAAAATTCCAAATTTCCAGGTAAAAAAACTCGTTTCCTGGCCAATGTAGTGCCTTTGCTGGAGCATTGGAAAATCAAATGTAGTGTCAAGATTTAGAGAGCGGTTCCGTGGTATAGTTGATATGCGTGTGACTACTATACCCAAGGTCCCGGGTTTAAATTTCGGCACGATCCGCTTGAAAAATGTTAGGCGAACATTTTTCTCAAAAGTACGCCCTCGTTTGGATGAGAGATAAAATGTAGGTCCCGTGTGTAAGTGTTGTCACGCACGTTAAAGATGTTGCGTGATATAGCAGATATAACCACAACATATCCAGTATCTATGTTGTTTTTTCAAAACGTTGATCTCTTGGACAGTTGTTGTAACCACTATGAAACGCCAAAAAATATTTTATTTCGACCTTTATTGTCTGCCTTTTTATTCTTTTGGGTGACATATACAGTGGTATAATTAGTTATAAGTTTCTACAGAGAATTATCAAAAATTAATTAATAATATTCTATTGTCTAGGACGATACTTTTCTGATTAGGTGGTTATCCTATTAGCAACATCCTCTCACAACCAGTTATACAATTTTGGCGTCTTTTTATATTTCTTATAAACAGACCCCGGTAATTCATCCTCGCTGTCGCTATCCCTACTTGTAGCCGCGAATACCATATCTGCTTCTGCATTTAGCTGAGTAGCAGGAAGGTTGTCGATATCAACATTGCCTTCGCCTCCAGGGATCTCGTCCGTCTTTTCATCTGTACAATTTAGAGGAGGATGAATAATAATTGATCCCGGTAAATTACTTTCTACGCTTCTTCTGCTAGTTCTCATTACCCATGCGTCTCTAGCGGTTTCTTGTAAAAACTAAAATAAAATATAGGAAGTTAGTAATATATTTTACTATCTTTTTAAAAGGGCAGTAATAAAATAATTATTGTAGGAAAAACAACTACAAAATTGCAAACGTGTAAACACACATTTAGTTAAAAGTGTATCGTAACAGATTCTGTGTAACTATAGGAATGCTTGAAGCAGCAAAGGTTCGGCAAAATTACAAATTCCGAGGTAAGAAAAACCCGCTTCCTGACTAATGTAGTACCTTCGCTTGGAGCATTGGAAAATCAAATGTAGTGTCAAGTATCAGAGAGCGGTTCCGTGGCAAAGTTGGTGTGCTTGTGACTACTATGCCCAAGGTCTCTGGTTCGAATTCCGGCACGGTCCGCTTGAAAAAGTTTGGCAAACATTTTTCACAAAATGCGCCCTCGTTCGGATGGGAGGTAAAATGTGTGTCCCGTGTGTGAGCGTTCTCATGCACATTGAAGACTCTTACCTTGCTTGGAACAGCCACGGTTCGACAAAATTTAAAATTTCCAACTAAGAAAAACTTGCTTTCTGGCCAATGTAGTACCTTCGGGTAGAGCATTGGAAAATCAATGTAGTGTCAAGATAGAGGGCGACGCCGTGGCGTAGTTGGTATGCGTAACTGCTATGCCCAATGTCACGGGTTTGAATCCCAACACGGTTCGCTTGAAAAATGTTGTGCAAACATTTTTCACAAAAATATGCCCTCATTGGAATGAAAGGTAAAATGTAGGTCTCGTGTGAGTGTTGTCACGCACGTTAAATGTCCCTACCTTTCTTGGAACAGCAAGGATTCGGTAAAACTTAAAATTTTCAGGTAAAAAAACTCGCTTCCTGGCCAATGTAGTACCTTCGGGTGGAGCTGTAGAATATCAAATGTAGTGTCGAAATACAGCGGACGACTCGGTGGTGTATTTGATATGAGTGTGATTACTATGCCCAAGGTCCAGGGTTCGAATAGCCACGTAGTCCACTTGAAAAATGTTAGGCGAGCATTTTTCACAGAAATACGCTTTCGTTCGGATGAGGGGTAAAATGTAGGTCTTGTATGTGAGCGTTATTATGCACTTAAAGATCCCCACCTTGCTGGGAAGAGCCAGGGTTCGACAAAACTTAAAATTTACAGGTAAGTGAAACTTGCTTTCTAGCCAATGTAGTACATTCGGATGGAGCATTGGAAAATCAAATATAGTGTCGAGACTGAGGGTGCCTCCGTGGCGTAGTTGGTATGCGTGTCACTATTATGTTCAATGTCCCGTGTTCAAATACGACATGGTCTGCTTAAAAAATGTTAGGCGAACATTTTTCACAAAAATACACCCCCGTTCAAATGAGAGGTCAAATGTTGGTCTCAGGTGTGTGTTGTCACGCACGTTAAGGTTCACCTTACTTGGAACAGCAAGGTTTTGGCAAAATTCACAATTTCCACATAACAAAAACTTGCTTTCTGACCAATGTAGTACTTTCGGGTGGAGCATTGGACAATCAAATATAGTGCCAAGATACAGATTTTGAGTTATTTTAGAAACAAATTATATAGCAATCTATCAAATTCTATAAGGTTTAACTTTAAAATGTCTTGCTATTATAATGGCACTAATATTATACGTTCGTGATCAAAGTACTGAAATCCCATATCCTATTGTAGTTAAACAACTTAATAAGACTTTATGCAATCAGAACAAGTAGGATTCTGGGTGTCATTATTTTTTTGAAGTGGCACCTGTCTACTATATGTGGGAGTATAAACTAATAATTTGCTTAAGTAATTACTTATCTCTAACCATATTAATAACTTAATTGTCTTCACCGAGTTCTATATAGTAAAAGAATTGCAGTTAAGGAAATGCAGTAGGTGGTTTATGATCTAATTTGCATTGCAATAGTGGATTAATGCTAATTAAATGCTACTTTCCTGCAGCACACCTTGGCTGCTATAACGTTTAATTACGGCGCGTCACAATGAAAAATTGTATGTTCTCTTACTAATGAATCAGGTTTATAAGATTTATTAAATTTAAATAAACTACTAATGAAATATTGCTCCAACATTACGTAAGGTTTACTGCATTGCATTGTTTAGTAATTATTTTGTGTTAATTTGTACCATGGATTAAAACTGTGTACTATCCGTAATCTTAAAATCAAACGTAACGCTAACTTCTTACTATTAAGCTTGAAGGACCACACTTAAAAAATTTGAAACCAAGGTAGAAACGAAAAGGACTAAATTTGTACTAATTGTACCATTAAAGAGTTAATATAATAATATATTCAACTATGCTGTTTGAAACAACCTCTAATTAAATTCGAAACTGTTATACTCAAGATTTAAGTGCCGTTCGCGCAAACAGAACCAATTTCTCATTTATACATAAGAAAAATAACAATTTTTGCCATTAAAATGTATTATTTAAAATTTTGTATTCTTATCGTTCCTTTGGAACAGCTATTAGATGTAAGAGTAAAGTATTTTCTTGCACCAGCAGAATCAAACAATGTTCCTATATTAGAAGTTACATAATTTGTACACATAAAATGTGAAGTTTCGGATTTTGTATTTTGTGTTAGAAGTTAAAACACAAAGTTTCAGACTTTGCACTCTAATTGTTCCTACATAAACATTAACGCTTGTGCACTATTTGAGCAACTACTAGGTTGGCGAAAAGCATTTATTAATTTAAGCGCGTCACCTTACGGTGGTTTACATTTAATAATGACCGTTTCATTATAATCTTAAAAAAGGACATTAATAGGAAAGTCCTTTTACAACCAGCAATAAAGACCGGGCGGGACGTCACATTCTGCATATTAAAATAGAAAAATACTGACATATTTTAGTAAATTACCAGCCAGAAAAGTATATTAGTAAACATTCACACGAGTTTAAAGAAACCGGACCATACGAAATGACCTCAATAGAAATAAGCTCGTAAGCTTACAGTCATAAAGCTTTCGTTGCAAACATAAACAATCTCGCTGCTTTCAAAAGTCTGAGAACTAGATGGCCGTGGACCTAAATAAAAAGACATTAAACTCAAAATAGGACAGCTTTGACGCATTATCCGCGTGAACAAGAAAAATGGAGTAATCTCTAGGATCAATATAACTTTTAAATACCGACAAATCATAATAGAACGGATCGATTATTTATTTAAGCTTTTTATCTTCAGCTATTAGATCGACATGCAACCATCACCGAGCGGGTAATTCAAATGGCAGTAGCTTTAACTCAAAATTGTTAGTGAAACAAGTTCCCAAATGTGAACGTAGATGCGGATATAAAAGCAAATTTAAAACAAATTGCTGCTACAGGTGTTGTGGATGCTTTCCTTCAACACAAAGTTGTATTAGTGGATTACTTACAACTCTATTTTTGCTCTGCACGACAAGGTCGCTCGAGCTTTGTGCAAGATTAACAATCTGTAAATCATTGAATTTTTGTTTTCCATCTGCTACGTATTTCATGCCAATGTATATTTAATAATTGGTTGTATAAAACTCTTTTTTATTAAAAGGATTTTTAAGTTGGTGCATGTTTAGTTAAAAGCGTATTGTAAACAGAAAATTCTTATATGGAAAAACACCACAATTGTATCTTCATAAATTTGTATGTACCAGTTAATTTGATTAAATGCCTTTGATCGACAAATTTAAAAGGTTCTTTTTTTCCCAGATCCGTGCATATTTGGCCAATTAGGGATAGAGCTTAACTTATTTGTTTTGCTGTGTTTGTTAGATACTGTAATATTCATGTTTGGAAATTATAGCTTAGGTGAACGACTCGGATTTTTCTTATTATTTGCGTTTATTTTAAATTAGTAGGCGAGAAAAGGTATACACAAGGCTACATCAACCTGTATTGCAGAAAAATCGATAATTTTTTAACTGGACTGAAATTACGTGCGTTTGCGCTCAACGGCGTCAAAAATAGTACAAATATTTTATTTATACCTTTTTCTTTGTGCTGCTTTTGGCTTTTGAGCGTGTTCTAATATTACGCCATTTTCAGGGCTGAACAATATTGCTGCCTTTAATGTTCCTTTTTTAAGTGTCCCTCTATCGATTAACACCTGCCAGCTTCTTGCGATGAAATCACGGGCCAATTTTTTATTTCCGTTCCTGCTTAAACCTATATTGCACTTTGTGTATCCAGGTGCTTGTTCGTACAAATATGCAGTTAACTGTTTATTTTACAACTTGGCAGAAACATATATATATATATATATATATATATATATAAAATAAGATGTATCTGTAAACAAACTCTTATGAAAATAATAAGAGCTTGTTGACGAATACAAATCGGGCTAATAGTTGTATAACCATTAACAAAACAATAGCTTTATTACTACACAGGGGAGGAAACATCCACTAACCGGCCCGTTTCAGCTTCCTTAAGCATCTTCAGAGCGAATTAGTTTCCAACCCTATAAAGTAATCGACGCTATTATACTGATATTATTTCGAAGCAATCTCTGTACTATGGCAAAAGTAAATAATACCGCCATCAGGTGGCAAAAACACCAACTGCTAAGCATGGAAGTACAAAAATTGAATCGAAACTACATCTTTAATTATAGGAGGGCAGGAAAGAAGCACCGATGTAAATCCCAAAGAAGAATCGGAAATGACAGTAACAAACTTAGTTGAAGAAAATAAAATGCTAAAAGCAGAAAATCAACTTTTTAAGGATCAACTGAACTATTTAAAATCTCAAATTTTAAAATTGTCTCATATTTCAAAGGTTTTTAATGGAACATTTTCTGCCAGTCAGCAGCAAGCCTTGTTAATGGAAGACGCGCAACTTGGTCACCAGAAGATATTGCTAGGGCACTAACATTAAGATGCATATCTCACTAGGCCTGGAGATTTGTGAGAGAAGTTTTGAAATATACTCTGCCAAGTAAAAATACTATCAAAGGGCGTCTTAGGCAGTTACAAGTTTTTTCTGGTTTCATTGAATTAAGTTCAGGAGTTCTGAAAACTCAAATAGGTTTTTTTACTGATTATGAAAAAGATGTTGTACTAAGTTTCGGTGAAATGAAGGGGAACAGTGACCTGTGCTTTTACCCTGTTGAAGAAATCGTTAGAGGACCTTACAAAAATGTCCAGGTTATAATGATAAGGGGTACAATAGGAAAATGGACACAACCAGTCTATTACCAGTTCGATCAAGCAGTAACAAAAGATTAAAGTATTGAAGAAGTGAGACTAAAGGTTAGGGCATTTGTTTTTGATATAGGACCTTTAAACAGAAAGGTACATAAAGGCCTTGGGGATACTTGGGAAAAATCTTACGTACTTAACCTAACAAATGAAAGTAGAAAGATTTGGGCATTCACTAATGTACCTCATGCTTTTAAGCTTTTCAGGAATCACCTGCTAGAAGAAAGGTTACTTTCTTGAGAGTGAGAAATCTGTAAAAAATGAGGTTTTTTAAAGCTTGTGCAACTTCAAAATGATGGAAGGGATTTGAAGTATGCTCACAAAATTAATATGAGACATTTATTAGTCGTTGAAACAGAGAGGCAAAATGTACGAAAAGCTGCTGATTTGCTTTCAAGAACTGTCAGTAACAGTATTAAGTATAACTTTCCAAGTTATGTCCATGTCAGTGAATTTGTTGAAATTGTCAACAATGGCTTTGATGTTATGAACTCCCGATGTCCTGTAGAATATAACCCTTTGAAGAGTGCATTTGGAAACAACTTCGAAAGTCAAACAGAAGCTTTGGATAAACTCCTAAGTTTAAATCCAAGCATGAAAGTTTCTGGAAGGAATAACCTCCTGCCGTTCTAACATCGCTTTCTCATGTCGATCAAAATGATGGGGTTTTATGAAGATCTTAGGTCTGAGGGTTACACTTACTTGATGTCTTCAAGATGTAACCAAAATGTTTTGGAAAGTTATTTTTCACGGATACGAGGACTAGGAAGATTCTACGACGATCCGCTTCCAACTACCGTCTCACTGCCTATAAAATCATTAATTCTCATCCGAAATGCCCGCAAAGTGTTCTCTAAGAGAAACAATGATTTAGATAAGGATATTCAATTACTGAGCGCAGATGTATTTTCTACACTCGGTGAAGATGGGTCGACGTTGGCAACAGGTGACGATTCTGAAGATATTCTGCGCGTTGAATCAGCTCAAACTTCGCAATTAGAGCAAATTGAAGATGAAGATGAGTTCCTTGACAGTCCTACAAGTCGATTTCACGACGAAACAAAAAAAAATAGAGCATTTCGAGATGCTGACTGGATATATAGCTTACCCATCAAAGAAAAATATCCCCGCAAAGTTGATACCTTTGGAAAACCAACCAGCCACGTCTCCTCTAATGGAAAAACAGACTGGCTGGTTATGATTTCAAGAGGGTTCTTGATGAGATCAACACCAGAATAGTTAAATAACGTGGTCAAAATGGATGATGAAATCTGTCGTTCTCACGGCGACTACATTAATCAGAATCCAAAGGTTGTGGGAAATTTAAAAGACATCATTAAAAATAAATATCTTGAACTTTACGATTTTGCCGTTATGTGTTTTGTACGAACTCGTACGTTTATAAGAATGAAAGAACTTAATAAAAGGAGTATATCCAAAAAGTACAACCACAAAAGAGACAGTAGTCAAGAAAGGAAAAAGAATAAGAGGATGAAAAAATCGTGCAGTAATGTTATCAAGTTGTCTGTGTTTTTTTTCTTTTTATCCGTTCCCTATCTAATCAAGATCGAGGTCATGTCTATAGTTCTTTTATCTTTAATTGTTAATATCGTGTTATTATTCGGTGTTTTTTATTATAAAAAATATTCTGTAATTGGAGTTCATAATCGCCAAAAAATTAAATGGTGAGTCTTCTTTTGTCGTATATTGTGTAATTTTAAGTAAAAAATCTTGGTTACATTAACATGATAATTTATGGAATATTACATAACACATATATAACAGCATACATATCGAGAAAAATTTTCGATTAATTTTAGAATAGCAGACACCAATATCGCGATCTATAGCCCGTAAGGGTAAACAGCCCGATAGCAGAACTTGAGTGGCAATACGTCATCGCTGCTGTTAGAGTGAGAGAGTAGATGAGCGTGGTCCCTACAGTCTAGTCTAGTACCCGCGATTAAAATAAACCTATTCAACATAGCAATAAGTGATATTTGAAATAAAATATAATTTAATTTTAATTTTTAATTTTTTCGAGAAATATCAAAAGACGTGAAATTTCTCGAAAAAGAATTTTCGAGAATAAATACTAATACCCATCTACACATTCTAGTACGGAACTCGCAAACTCGTGAATGCATACGTGAACAATCTTGCACTTCTGCACTTTGGTGTTCACGGATTATTTGAGAATAATAGCTCAAGTGAGCCGGCAACGCTAGCTTTTTATTCTGTATTAAGTTTTCTTTTTGTATTTTTCTATTAAAGAGAAATGCAAATCCAACTTCAGAATTTTCCAGCGTTTCATATGTTTGAGTATTAATCAACATTTTTTAGATTATTCAGTAATTAAATGGATGGATGAGATTGAATTTTTTTGCTAGTTGATGTGAAGCATGTCAAGGATTTTTGTACATATAATAAAATGTTGATAAACTTCTACACTTATATTTCTGCTCTAAAAGTAATCTTAATGACACCTACAGGAATATTTGTACAAGACACGAAAAGTGTGTATAGTTGTATAGTTGTGTATCGGTTGAAAACTTTTACTAGTTTACTATCCTTTGTTTATTTATATTTTATAAAATAAAACATAACTGTTTGTGTAAAATAATAATTGATTAGGATAAAAAAATTGCTTGGCGAGCAATGGTTTGGGTATGCGATGGGGAATGTAGTGTAGCTGAGGGAATACATCATTTGTGAGTCATATAAAATTACTTCTAGTTCAAGCACCAAGCACTTTTTTAGCCAGGGCTACCATAGGTTATGGTATCTTTCAAAACATAAAATACCTTGCCAGGCTTTTCAACATCATGGTTGCTTGCTTGTAGCTTATTATATTCTATTTTTATAAGATTTATAGTATCTATTACACATTCTAAAATTATCAGGTAGTTCTCTAAGAGATACTTACTTATAACTGGAAAGGAGAAGGTTCGAATTTATTATGTGTAGGTCTTCAGTATGCGGCATGATCAAAATACGAAAAGCCACTTCTTGGTCTGGGGGAAAACAGTTCTAGTTTGTATAGAACTTTAAGTATATCGTAACAATTAGATTTTCTATTAGTATCCAAAGCGTCAATTTTTGTGACAAGTATTAGAGCGACCCATTCTTTAGATGATTAACTTATTCTGTTTTTAAGCTGCCGCTTTAAGACAATTATGGCGATGCTCCTTATGTTGGTCGGCTCTATAAGGTTTTAATATCACATTAATATTTATCCGAGCATATTGATTACTTCATTTATTTAGATATGTTTGACGTATTTATTTAAATAATTTAATCAGTTTATAAACTCTTCTAAGTATTATGCAAGTTAAAAAAATTCGTAGTACTTCTTATGTTGATTATATTCAAATGTTCATGTAATAATTTATACTGTGTTTTGGTAAAGTAGTGGATAAATTCTTTTAAAATTCAAGAAATAATTTTTGTATAGAATACTATTCTTATTTTGTGTTTGTGAAATGCAGTGCATTTTAAGTGTCTATTTAGTGGAAATTTGATCAATTTGCAGAAAGTCCGGATCTGCAAAGGGAAGTACTTGCGAACTGCAAATCATTCTGATCCGTAGCAAATTAGTCAAAGCATGGTAACACGAGTTGAGTCTAAATTTCGCGAATTTGGTGTGTTCGTGATTTTATTAAACCGCTTCACCCCCTTCACCTGAAGACAATCAACATAATGGTATCCAATTAGCTCCTACCTTCAATATCGCAGCTTCAATATTATATAAAATACAATCGTACTCATGTACTACGTTCCTAGACGTAGCCGGAAGAAAAGTAAACATCAGGCTAACTACCAACCGCGGAGAGTGGAGGGATTCGCCTACATACCAAACAGAAACAAAAACACATCGCCCACGGCTATCTATTAACAATGAAAATAAATTAAAATTTCTTGATTCACAGGTACAAAGATAAGTATTTAATATAAGTTATATTTTAAAGAACAAATTTTATAAAGGATCCACGAAGTGCGCATTTCGTAGCCAACAGGTAATAAAAATCATTAAGAAAAAGTAATGCCTTAGATTTTCTCAATAACATGTGTGTTAAATTAAAGTATTAAAGGTAGATATTCTCCACAGCAAATGGGTTAAATTAAAGTATTAAATGTAGACCAAGGTATAGTAAGCATTAAAGAAAGATAACCAGAAGCACTAGCGAAGCTAGCTTCTAAACATGGATGGTGAACTGGTTTAACAACATCAACTGCTGATAAACAACGATCCACGATGTACGTAAAGGAAAACCAGTCACATACCTTTATGCGTCGGGATACGTATGCAAGCAGCCAGGGGTGAGGCAGAACAGCAATGCCATGGTCGTCAGGGTTTATTCACCCTGCCATCGTAATTAAAGCAGCGATCTACGAACACAAGCGGTTGACTTATAGACAAAAGCAGTTGTTTTACATAAAGAAAGAACCCGTTTGGCCTCCAGCTAAAGAAAGCTAAAAAGAGAATCTGATTAGAATGGGTACGAGCAGTGAGACTCACCAATACACACAAGACACCTCCTAGTTGTCGAACAGAAAAAAAACAAACGTGCAGTGCCTTTGAAATACGGTGACGAATAATGTAGAAAACACTTCGACGCACAAACTGTAGAATCAAATTCAACATTCGTTCTACTAACACGAATTCGAACTGCAAAATCCTCGCTTATCGAAGCGCTATTACGAAACTGGAAAACACGGTTTTTATCGGATAGTGCGCGACCTTATTTCAACAAGTCTTTACATTGGAACAACAGACAAACGCATTATACGCGGTCGTAATGTATACCAAGATAGCAGGTACCTAAAACAGGACATAAACTAATTAATTGTAGCATAAACCTGTCGTTTCAAAATAAACAAGTTCAAAATGAAAATTTGTAGAAAGCGTATTTATTATTAATTATGTTGAAGGATTTAACAGATTACCGGATACCTAAAACAAGGCATAGACAAAGGGATTTGAGTTAACCAGGGAAATTTTGAAGCAAAATTGGAACGTAACAAAAGTAATGAGATTGGGCAGGACCAAAAAGAAAACAGAAAGAAAAAAAAACTCAAACAAAAACAAAAAAAGAATTCGCTTAAAAACTAAAAGGAAATTCGTTACGAAAACCAAACAAGAAGAAAACAGAAAAAGGAAAAAAAAGAAACCCCAAAATAAAAAAAGAACTCTCGTCCGGCTCGAAGGGACGGTAATAGAAGAGGGATAATAAGGAAAGAAGGAAGGGAAGCAATTTTTTGGGTTCCCGCAATCAATTGAAGGATTTGTACAACTTCTTTAGAAACCGTTATAGCTGTAGCGAGTTGAAGGAATATTTTTCAAAAAACGAAACAGTGGAAAAATATCCCGCCTCGTTTCCCGCATCATGGCGGAATTTGGGATGCTGCTATTAAGAGTGCCAAATACCACCTAATACGCTTCGTAGGCGAGCAACAGCTAACATTTGAAGAGTTTAGCACGGTGCTATGTCAAATAGAGGCTGTTTCGAACTCTAGGCCCCTCTATTCCTTATCGACTGACCCAAGTGAGTTTGCCGCTCTGACGTCAGCGCATTTTTTAGTATGTCATGGTTATTTTAAAAAGGATCTCATCTATATTCCCGAAAATAGGCTAACGATGTATCAACGGCTTTCTCAAATTTATCAAATTTTTTGGAAAATTTTTTGAATCTATTGCAAGGTCCAGATGGCGTGAGCCAGTGGAAAATATAAAGGTAGGAGATCTCGTGTTGCTTTCTATACACGGTTGCATTAAGGTGACTCCTTGCACGAGTAATGGAAACGTTTCTTGGACCAGACGGAAAGGTTAGAGTGATAGAATTGAAAACCCGAAACGGAGATTTTGTTCGTCCCATAATTAAAATTTGTTTGTTTCCTTACGCGGAAGCCGATAATTCTTCTTTCTAGAGCAAATGAGTCCACGTTTCGACCGTCGCGATGACGTCTTTAAGGATTCGGTTAGCAGAGAGCTATACAGAAGACGGAGTCTTTAGCCGGGGCAGTTATGTTAACGAATGCGTATTAGTGTTCCACCCAACTTCATTTAAAGGTTATCATTCAATTTGTGTTAAATAATAAGATCATATTACCCGAAATTAAATAAGACAACTACGGTCGAACGTGTTATGTCAAGTAAAATGAATTAATTTTTGCACGTGCCAGTTACATATTTTGTGTCCTTTTAGTTCAATACACTATAAACTCCACGAAGGTTAAATAGATGTTTTACACATGATGTTTCTCACTACTCGCTCATAAACTACACGAAGGTTGGATAGATGCTCTCTCTATGTATTTTGGTTTTTAATACCAGTTTATAAAATATGAAAAATGAAATGCTCTTTTACCAAGCTTATACTTTTGAATACTAAAAAGGCCCGAGATATGGATTATTTGCGACAGGTATTTATACTTGATTGTTCCTCTTCCTTGTACTTGAAGTAAACTTTGACTTAACTCTAACAAAACTGCATTATACAAAATTTAATTCAGTCACATATGCGTGTTTTAAAGAAACATGCATTTTTGTGCGTTTAAGTTGTTTATTAATAACCAATGCCTCATAAAGTCAAACAAGATTTTAATTCGTCATTAGTAAGTTTAAGGAGGGCTAGTTATGTGATAATTAACAGCAACACGCTGCCTCCTCTTTTTCAGTTATAACTTTATATATTATTTGCCTGTTTAATAAATGACTTATGTTTACCCTATGTAATTGTGTTTGATATTATATACGTTTGCTTGTCTGTTATTAGATTTACGTATTTGTTACAGGACTTAGCGCAAGCCATTTTAATTGCCAGTTGTACTTTTAGTTGTTCCATTTAACTGTTGTTCTGTGTTGTTTTTAAAATAGAAATACCTTCATACACGTGTTTTGGTTAATCCTACTGGCTCGAGAAGAACAATGAATCACCCTATATGCAGTTCAATGCGAGATTGTCAAACAATGTTATTATAACTTTTTTCTCTTATTTCGATTAATAAAGTAAACTAAGTTTTATTTGTATCTACTATTATTTGGTTTACGGTTCCAATTGTTTTAAATACGCTGGCCAAGATTTAGTACCTCATCATGTTAAAATATTCGGATAAAATTTATAGTACAAAATTAAATTTTCAATATGTAGAAATTTCATACAGAATTGATTATTAGTTATTTGACGAATTAAACTGGTAATAGTTGAAAAGTTTTTATTTTTGTAGCAAGTGTCGTGTAATGAGGGACCGTTGTTTCTTACAAACAAAAATTGTTTTTAGGTAACTAAATTGTTTGTTCCAATTAATATTGAATTCAGTTGGAAATAAACAAGATTATTTTGATATACATATGTTTTGGTTTAATCGATGAAAACAAAGGTGTCCATTTTACAAAAAATTATGATAGGGCTCAATTGCACAACTAAACTATTTTGCTTTTTAATTATGTATGCTATACATGTAGTTTTAATACATGTGCAAGTTAAGTAATTGGATTTATTATTAGAACAATAATTAATTATTTACATCGCAGTTATTTAGATGCTTTGAGATTTTTACGATGGGTTTTATCACACAACACATTGAAGTAGTTTGCTTGCATACATGATATACGTTCGCATATTGCAATTTTTATAACACTTGCATAATTAAACTTTATTTATACTAAGGCGAGTTACATATCCCCCAATTATGTATGTATTATAAAATAGAATCTAATAGGAAATCATTAGAAATTATTAAGAAATTACTAAATGAAGTGTAACAATGTAATACAAGGACAATTAGTAAAGTTTATTAACAGGTCATGAGAACGGATGCAATACAATGTATTCCAGACGATAGTGACACTGCAGGTGGCAGGTCACAGACGGTTAAGACACCGTGATTACCTAGAATGTAAGATTGTAACAATGTATTAATGAATAGAATTAAGAATAAGCAGACATGAGCTCTACAAGTTTCCGCAGCCATGTGAGGGGGTAGGGACATTATAAATAGCCCGGGAGCCCCAAGACCCGACAATCAGTCAAAGTATTCAACTTTAACATTGCAGTTGCTTAGGCTACTCAAAATAGTACAATTAATTCTTTTCTCGACTTAGAGTAATTTTAATCAAGTTTGTATAATTCATCATTCAATTCTGCATTAATAAAATAAATTGTTAAGAAGTTTTGGAAGTGTTTTTTAAAAACACAGCTCCCAAGGCCCAAACCTTAACTGACGTAAAATTGACCATTACACACAAGAATATGAAGGTATACTTACTTTAATTAAGATTTGTTACGGTAATCTACACAGAACCGAAGACTTGACTGCGTAATTACATGCATATAAAAAAAGAAAAAATACAGTGCCTTAGCATTTGCAATTCATGTTTCATCATTACTTCCAAGCTAATTTAAAAACGGAAAGCTGTTTTTAGGGTAAAGAGGAAGCGCAGCTAACTTCACTCAACTTTGGGTGTGAAAAATATGCGATTTTACTGATTACAGATTGTTATACTTGAACCTTCTATAAAATCCCTCTTAGAAATGTTTTTGAGCAATGTTTGTGGTATCGTTTAAACTCTGATTACTTATAGCTGGAGGTTCAAATTTTAATAGTTTTATCCCGTTGTTTAATTGTATATTTAAACAGCATTCAATATTATTCTACTAAACCGCGGAAGTCGCGCAACAGAGTTTAATTAGAGATCAAGAACATTGAACGCTTCTTTTTTAAATAAAACTCTAATTTAGACACACGGGCCTTTAAAACATCTATTAATTAAGTGGATTGCGGATTTTTCCTTAATTCGCAAACACAACCGCTGGCAACAAAATTTAAACCTCAAGCTAATTGTACGGTATATTTTCAAAGTAGAATTTTCCAAGCATACAGCGAGTCTACTGAAAAGTGAGATCAATAACTGCGTGTTGAGTTTTCATATACTTCTATGCGCTTGAATACGTCAACAAATTTTAGAAACTATGTGTTCGTAGCAGCTTGAAATCAATTTCGGTTTATTTATAAGAATATCAACACTTTTAGAGACCTTGGGTTCAACTCAAACAACTTTGGCGCAGTGAGGTGAAAGTATAATGTAATTTGTCAAGTGGCTCTGTGGACTATACAAAGATAGCAATATTTTTATCGCGGGGATTTTTTCAAATTAATGAGAACGTAGGATTTCTATATACCGCCGAATGTTTTAACAATTTGTGTTTGCTACTCTACCACCTAAAATATTAAAAGTAAGTAGAGGATAACAATGATCCGAGCACAGCGCCTCGTGACGCAGTCGCTACCTGAATGTTTGAAACCTACATTACTTATCTAGTCTAGGGTAGACAACTCACTATCACGCTTCAGCGCTTCACTCTACGGTCGCTTGAATGTTTGCAGCCTACTTAACCATCTAACCTAGGGTAGGCAGCCCAACCTTCCCGTATTGAAATGTCACAATTGCAGTAAGTGCCAATGACGAGATGCCTTCCATTAATTAAAAATGCTGGTTTGTATACCCGAGCGGGTGAACGGGCGGATGGGCAGTTAGATAGGTGGGGTCATATTGGTGTTTTACTGAGCCAATAAAAATGATATTTCTTATACAATTAAAATATATACAATTAAAATAATACAATTCTTTATACAAATTCTATTTAGAAGGTGTACACACTATATAGGCTATTCTGTTGAGGCTTTCAATTCCATTCTCACTTCCACTGTCGCATCCTCGAGACCTTTAAATAGGTAACGGCAGTCGATTACAAATACCAACGAATCCTTTATCTTGTAGCCCTGTAGCCTTTTTTTAAATCGTTTTACGTTGTAGGCGCCAGATGAAATGTATACATAAAATGTGGTAAAGGTAAGAAGCAGCGGATCGCTTAGGAACAGAGATATGTCTTGCTCTTGGACAAGGTGGAAGGGAGGCTTTGAAAGTAACGGAAATGCTGAAGGTTCTTCCGGACAAACTTGAATTTTACTTTACGTGACAGCATGGGAGTGCTCGTGGGTTCAGACTATTAAAACAAAGGCAAGATATGGGGAGGGTCACTGCAACGACAGATACCTACTAGTAAAACCTAAATGGTAAGATGCAGAAATTTTTAGGTTTTGATGAACTTCGACAGCGTATCTTGGTTGAATCTGAAACAGAGAGAAGTAATTTTATTATATGTTTCAACAACTTTTACACTTTTTTATTTATATATCTGATGCCATTACATATATTTTAAACCTCAATTTATACCTCTGAAAAAGAATATAAATATATTCGAAAATTTAGGTAATAAAAAGGAATCTTATTAATCATCCAGCAGACCTAAAACCCACTACTTATATTATATAATAAAATAAGGTCATAAAATAATTACCTGTTGTATATATATATATATATATATATATATATATATATATATATATATGTTGACGTGATAAGGAGTCACGACAGGTCATTTAAACCCAGATTCTACAAATAAATCTCACCAAAATATAAAAGAATCCTGAAAAAACGTAAGTTTCCGTAAATTCATGGTTATGTCCTGTATAATACAAGCGTACTTTTATTAATCGAGATACAAGCGGAAAATCAAATTCCTTGTGTATAAATAATCACCCTGTATGATATAAGCATATTGTAAATACATAGCAATTAACGTAAGTTTTATATGTAAAAATAATTAATTGTAAGATACCGTAAAACGCATTCAATGCGAACGCAAATCGATCGTTTTAAGATATTTACAAAGCCATTTATTTTTACTTATTAATTATCAATACATTTTTGATAAAAAAAATGCTTTTGATTTGCTGCAAATACCATAGAATATTGCTAGCTTGTAACGATTTTATTTTCTATCATTATGTCTACAGATATTTAATCTATTTATTTAATAAGAACCAACTTAATGCATAATAATGCTACACGATCTAAAAAATACATATTAAATATTGGCGAATACAATAATAACTTTTAATTCGGAAGTGTATAATTTTAAATTATGCGGTGACAAAAGATACTTTTCTATTAGTGTCATTCTTAGAGCTCCCTCGGTTAGACGATTGTAGCGTTGGGCTTGTTGTCAGGCGGTAACCCGCGTGATATGATCACTTCCAATATAGCTGTCGTCAGAAGAGGTCAATTGTTCCTTGAACGCAAGGACAATGACGTTTATTGAATCCACGTGTTGGAAGCACATAAAATTTAAATTGTTTTCTTGATGAGATATCGTCTCGGCGACGCGCACTTTGGTTGTCCACACTTGCTGGAAGATAGCTCGCAGATGACGAGGCGATTATTTTGTTTGAAGGGCCTTTGGTTAACAGTAAGTAGTGCTGCTTTTATAATTTTACTAAAAAAAAAAATTTTCAGTGCAACTTTTGGTTAATATTTATTATTTAGAATGAATTCGTGCAGTTTTTACAATCTTCTGGAAACATAAATTAGAATATATAAGGAAGCGTTTATCAAATAAAGGGATTCATTCGATTGATTTGATTTCATTCGATTCATAAATTCGATCGCGAAATGTTGTTTTGATTTAAAGCGTGAGCTGTTGCTTTGCGAAGATGATATTTGATGTATGCAGTAAGGATACTGTAATTTAATAATTAAGATGGTACAATGAATATAGAAGTGATTTTAAATGCAAATTACATAAAAATTGGAGTTTAGTAAATTGCACTGAAAAAGGAAAATTCTTCAACAAACGCTATTTTAAAAATTTTATTAAACAATTGAAAGGAGAATTTAAACATAATGTACTTTGGTAACTGCTGCTTGAAACGAGGATTTTGAATATGGAAAACCTTGTAAGCTGATTTGGACATCAATTTAAAATAAGAAGATATTTAATTAATAGGAGCGTTTTTGTGGATTCTGCAAGTATTACTTTTATATTTATTTTTAACTAATATTGGATTTGTATTTAGTTTAAAATAGTCTAATAATTTTTTCGTAAGGGATATTTATCAGGAAAATTTGTGATCGGAGTTCGAAACACTCTGACCTTTTAATAGAGTATCTGTCAAGGATTTTTTGGCCAAACAAATCTTACAAGCGTGACAATAGACATAATCAGGTAAACCATCCATAAAAAAAAATTTAGTTCTGTAAATTTAAAATAAGGTAACGAACAATTGTTTATAAAACTATTTCTTAGAAATTATTTTATGTTTGAAAGAAATGATGTTGCAAATGCTTTTGTATGAGAGAAAATATCTCATACTGTATAAATGCTTTGTGATATTGCTGTGTTTTATTTCATTTTGAAAACTTCGTAAAGATCCTCTAACCAAATGTGTGCGACTTTCTACAACAGTTTTTAATCTTCACTGCGCACGCGTTATATGTTATATTAATAGAATTTGTCATACACCAATTAACCTGCATCAATCTCGGACACCGAATCTAAAGGAATGTCTACGATGATTGAATCCTTAAGGAGCATCTACATTAAGGATAATATTTCACCTTTTGAAACAAATATTTGGGTTTTTGTAATTAGTTGAAGAAGCGAAATGTTTCTTTACATATAAGATATACTAGAATCTCACTTATAAATATGTCGGAAATCTGAAATGATACACTCTATTAAACATTTATTAGAAGTCTTGTCTGAGCGATACCTTCCATAAAGGTTACTTACGACAGGTGCGCATGCAAGTAGGCATTTTGTTTAAAATCCAAAATTAAATCGTCATTGAAGGAATACTTGAAAGTTTAAAAAAACTTTGACAACGATATATTGACATTCGTAAAACTTGTTACATTTTCTTCTTTTCGGCAAGGCTTTTCATTCAAAAGCGCTAGTAATATCCAACGGGTCTTTTATGTTCTGTTTAATACTTTGATTCTCCACATTCACGACTTTGATCGTGTTAGGGATGGTAATTTGTGTAGCGCCAATTACTGAATGCCGCCATTATTATGTTTGATTGATTTTACGTTTCAGATAGCAGGCGTGACTTTGAAAACTCGCTTAATGTTATATGCGGAACTTCCCATGGCACGCATTGTATGCTAAAGGTTACTCTCTTCGACCGACTTGGATCTGATTAAAATTTGATCTTGCGGCATGTTGACAATAACCTTCTGCTAGTCTTCCAAAAAGCCAAAAATGGTTTTAAGGGGTGTAGCACAACTTAAACCGCCATCTTGGAATACGGCTTCACCTTTCCTAGATGATTAGAATTTTGTCGTTGGATACTTGAAAATCGCCAAGTAATCCCAATTTTAATCTTCACTGATGAAGCCACTTTCACTCGTGACGGCATCAATAGCAGTCGTAATTCACATCGGTAGTCCAAAGAAAACCCACATGCTACTGTGGAGACACATTTTCAGGAACTCTTCTCTGTAAATGTGTGGTGTGGTTTGATAGATAATCAGTTGAGCTTCCAGTAGTATTGGACTAGATTCCTTTGACTACAAGAATGGGCATGTTCCTCTAGCATGACGGAGCTCCTGCATATTCTAATAGTCGATTACACATCCACCCACCCGCACGCTCGTCTGTCAGCCCGCCGCCGGCCGTCCATTCGCGCCTTTGAGTATATCGGTGGATGGGTAAGGTGGGTTGCCTAGCCTAAGTAAGATGGGTAATGTAGATTGCAAACATTCAGGTGGCTCCCAACACGGTCCGCTCAAAAAATGTTAGGCGAGCTTTTTTCACAAAAATACGCCCTTGTTCGGATGAGAGGTAAAATGGAGGTCCCGTGTGTGTGTTGCCACGCACGTTAAAGATTACTACCTTGCTTGGAATAGCAAGGGTTCGGAAAAATTTAAAATTTTTCAGATAAAAACTCACTTCTTGGCCAATGTAGTACCTTCGAGTGGAGCATTGGAAAATCACATGTAGGGGTAGTGTGAGGCGCTGAAACGCAACATTATTGTGGGTTGTCTACCCTAGTTTCGATGGATAAGGTGGATTGTGATCATTCAAGTGTTGGCGGTGTCAGCAAGCGTTGTGTTCGGATCACTGTCATCCTCTACTAACGATTAATATTTTCGGAGATGTTTTAGAATAGCAAACACAAATTATTACAACATTAGGCGGTATATAGAAGTCATATGTTCTCATTACTTCGAACTATATAAATGAAAGAATTTCTACGACAAAATTAATACTACTTTGTAGTCCAATGGTTTTTGCTTAATCCATAGAGGCCTTTGACAAATTACATTAAACGTTCACCTTAGTGCGTCAAAGTTCTTTAACTTGTAGCCAAAACCTCCAATAGTGTTAATATTTTTATAAATAACCCGAAATTGATTTAAAGCTGCTATGAACACATAGTTACTAAAATTTGTTTAAGTATTCAAGAGCATGAAGGTATATGTAAACCCAACACGCAGTTATTGATCTTACTTTTCAGGAGACTTGCTGTGTGCTTGTAAAATTTTACTTTCAAAGTATACCCTACCATTAGCTT
Source organism: Platerodrilus igneus (assembly GCA_036346225.1). Taxonomy (NCBI): domain Eukaryota; kingdom Metazoa; phylum Arthropoda; class Insecta; order Coleoptera; family Lycidae; genus Platerodrilus; species Platerodrilus igneus. The sequence continues at coordinate 3,315,530 of JARFIW010000488.1, read as the reverse complement.
GAAGTTTAAAGTATTTATAAAAGCCTTGTTGTCAGGGGTTGTGTTCCGAATTAAAGAAAGATCGGCTGTTCACTTAATTAATAGATGTTTTAAAGGCTAGTGTGTCTAAATTAGAGTTTAATTTAAAAAAGAAGCGTTCGATGTTCTTCGTCTCTAATAAAAGTCTGCTGCGCGACTTCCGCGGTTTACTTGATCAATATTGAATACTGTTTAAATATACAATTAAACAACGGGATAAAGGTATTAAATTTTGAACCTCTAGCAATAATTAATCAGGGTTTAAAGGATACTGAAAGCATTGCCTGAAAAATATTTCTGAGAGGCAATTATGCTTTGCTTGGAACTTGGAACATACTAAGTATGTGGATGCATTTCTTTAATTATCGTTTATCTGCGAATACTCCTTTTTTTGCGTAGAAGGAGTTGTTGAAAACCTGTCAGCTGGTAATGCTCCTTTTTTGTATAAGATTTATAAGTAGAATCATGGTTTGGAAATGAACTCGGCGGCTCTGTAATAAAAAGTGCAAATATCCAATATTTATTCGATGAAAATAGCGATTGTTAAGAAACACTGTTGGGCAGATAATCAGATGTAGTGAAAATAGGGTTGTTGCAAAATCACCAGTATATTGGACTAAGCCAAAACAAGTTGGCACCTGACTGTTAAGACAAATTATTAAAAACTTCCCTTGTTACTAGTCTACTTATTAATAGACATGGAAAACAGTAGATTTTATTAAAAGCCTGTGATGTGTGGTAAGAGATAATTAACTTCTTTTTAGAAAAGAAATAAAGAGTGGGTATGTAGGTCTAAATTTTAAAAATAGAATAAAGTTAATAAAATAAAATATTATGTAATATGATGATGTAGTATTGTGCTACAGCACTATCGGAGGTGCCACTAAGAGTAAAAGACAGAATTCTGTCAGATGGCTATAATTTATTATTTGGAATATGTTCCGTCAAGATGACTTTTTCCTCTTTAGTGGTGACGTCAAATTTTTCCAATTCGGTTCTTACGACTATTTTGCATTTATAGTGGAACACTTGGTTTGCGCTATAGTTAATTAAAGTAAGGTGTTTGTTTAAACGTTTGTGGCGCAGCTACCCGAAGATTTGGATAATAATTGTGACTTGGGAAATTCGGTACAAATGTTTGCCAATTGATATAAAAGTAAGGAAAAGAGAGATATAATTAATTGATGGTTTTACTACAGTAGCTATAGTTCAATCAAAACTACAAGAACGGAAGCTAGAGAGCAAATATTTTGAATACATTAGTAAATTTCTTAAAACCCTATTCTGGCAACAGCCCTACTAATGTATTAAAATCCACTCATTTTATAGAACTAATTACAAATATTGAGCTAGGTCCTAATGATATACTAGTCAGCTTTGAAGTAACATCCCTATTCACAAACGTACCTGTCATGGACACTGTCTCTATTATTAAACAAGTCCTACCTCAAGAAAACGAATTTGAGTATCTGGTCATGCTCATTGAAAAATGCTTAACTTCTACCTATTTTGTCTTCGACGAACAATTTTACAAACAAACTTCTGGTACACTCATGGGCTCACCTCTATCCCCTATTGTGGCCAATATATTCATGGAGTCTTTGGAATTCATGGCTCTAGAATTCGCAGGCCTTAAACCAAAAACTTGGCTCCGGTATGTAGATGACACTTTTGTAATCTGACTCCATGGGCACCAAACGCTCAATAGTTTTCTAGATCACATAAACAATCTACATAAAGATGTTAAGTTCACTATAGAAATAAAAAGAATGGAACTCTGCCATTCCTTGACGTTCTGGTGGAGCGCCAACCCAACGGACGACTAGGTCATTCTGTATATTGAAAACCCAACACAAAGACAGATACGCGTATGCGTCGTCACATTATCATCCGTCACAAAAATCATCGGTAATCAATTCTCTAGTTCACCGTGCAATTAAGATTTCTCAACTAGAACATTTATTTAATGAACTAACCCATCTGAAAACTAGTTTTATAAAAAACGGCTTTTGCAACTCAGATATTGGCAGAGTAATAAGCCGGCATCTGCATCTAACACAAACCCTCAAACCACGCTGTAATTCCGACACATGACCTTTAGCAATCCTTCCATATATACATAGAATAACAGACCGAATTGGCAAAATTCTACGTAAACACAACATCAAAACAATCTATAAGCCCGTGAATAAAATTTCACAAATATTACCAACCCCAGAAGAGTTTGAAAACAGTCTTAAAGCCTCAGGCGTATATAGTATACCTCACAGCTGCGGTTTAGTATACATAGGAGAAATAGGACGGTCAGTACAGACTAGACTAAACGAGCATAAGCGATGCTTGAGAACAAACTACTACAATCGCTCAGCGGTGGTCGAACACCAACATGAAACAGACCATACCATTAACTTTGACAAGACGAAACTAATTGCCAGAATTCCATTTTTCTATAATAGAAAAATCAGAGAATTCTTAGAAATCACTAAAAATTCTAACAATCTAAACAAGGACGATGGCTACTACTTTTCTCCCATTTCAAAAACGAGTCTATGTTCACAAAAGCAGAATCGTAATGTTCACTGATCCGCTACAACACCCCTCTTTATTCATGATCACTCATGCCTCAAGTTCTCGTCCTATATAAACTACCACTTTCGCTTCTTTCACCAGTTACTTTGACAGAATTGTTACAACGACTGGCAAACCCGCTGAAGACGCTGTGTGCTTCCTAAGTGACATACGTTGAAGGGTACAATGTTAAGTTGTAGATTAATTTAATAAAAGATTTTAAAAAATCATTCTCATTACTTCTGAAACAAATCTCGTACATAAAGTTTTAAATTACATTTACACACTACTGTTTAGATCCACAATCACTTTTAAATAATCAGCTATAGCAATTTATTCAAGTCCTTAACCTATATGAGGTAAATTTTCATAATCGACTATAAATATTTATGGTTCCGAGTTCGGACCGTGTCGTCTTATAAACTAAGGTCGACGTTTCGCTCACTTTTGTAAGGGGCTTCATCAGGTTAAGAAAAGAAAATGAAAATAACTAATAAAAATAATAATAAAGATAAGAATGATAATATTAAGTAGACAAGTTAAAGTATAAAGAGTATGTAAAGTTACTTCTGAACTAGCAGACTCACCAGCCCATTTAAGCCAAAAGGTGTCTTACCTTTTGGCTTAAATGGGCTGGTGAGACTGCATGTTCAGAAGTTACTTTCCATACGCTTTACACTTTAACTTGTCTACTTAATATTATCATTCTTATCTTTATTTTTATTTATCTTTTTTTATTTATTTTCATTTTCTTTTCTTATACTGATGAAGCCAGTTACAAAAGTGGACGAAACGTCGACCGCAGTTTATAAAATGACGCGGTCGCAACCCAGACCCATAAATATTTATACCGATAAGAGTAAGAGTACAGGTAAGTGTCAGTATATGAAGGGATTAAGCTAATTGCTATTTGTTTTTGGAATGTGTTTTATTGTTGTGGATTTTACATAGGAGGTTTGTTGCTAAGAATTAATGTTAGGAATTGATTAAATTACTGGGGGGAAGGCGTGTGACAAGGTAGTTTAAGTTTGTGACGGGAGTTTAAGGATCTAGTTTTATTACGAATTTTAACGTTGTCTGTAGAGGAGTAGTGAGCTGGCAGGAATATAATAGGTGGATTGTGATTTCTGGGGTTATGTTGTTACAGGGACAGTATGGGGAAAAAGTTAATTGGAATTGATGGAGTTTATTTCGGAATTTTCCACGATCGGTTAGAAATTGCATTGTGGCAGGACTGGAGAGGGCGACGTGGAGAAGTTATATTTAAGGTTGCGGATTTGGATAGCTGCATGAAATTTAGTTTCTATTGGGCCAATCTGGAGTAGAGTGTATTTGCAGGCAGTGGAGGTAGTACGTATAGTAGGAAGGTCTGATTATAGTGTTTGCTTGCGTCTGGATGAGGGTGTATTTCAAGGACTCTGCTATATATCGGGCTATTGGGATTATAATTTTGTTCAGGAATAATTGTTGTGTCGGGGTGATGTGCGGTGTATTGAGTGGGAAAGTGATTGCAGGAGATTTTGAACGTTAAATTTAATTTTGCTGCGGAATTTGGAAAGGTGGGTGTTTGTCTTCAGTCTCATGTCCATGTGTAGTCTTAAATATTGTGCTGTCATTGATAGGGAAATTGAGGTGTTTAGGAGTCGGATTGTGGGAGCGCTGTTTGGACTGAGACATCCTTTTAGTAAGAACATTTATGTTTTATTAAGGAGCAGCGGGTGTTTGTTCAGAGAAGACCAGGATTTTACAGAGTTTATAAGGACAGCGGCAATGTACCCTATGGAAGCACGGAAGTTTTTATGTATTAAGAAAGTGATATCATAGGCATAGCCAAGGGTGGTTTTACTAGGTATTAAGATAGAGTAACGGGTTTATAGCCAGGTTCCGAAAGGTCGGGAACAAACGGGATCCTTGTGCGAGTGGTTTAGTTATGGTGTGGAAGTGTGAGGATAAAGATGGGGATCGGTATGTAGGGTACGATTTAATGATTAGAAGTATGTTGGATAGGAAGGTTGCTATTTTGTTTAGGTCTAGAGATTTGGCCAACAGAGGAGATCAAAGTCTGAGTGAAAGTCAAAGAAGTGGACAATTGCGTATTTGGACGAGGATGATTTAACGATGGAAATTAGCGAGTGGAACATGCATTCTGCACTATGACTTGGTCAAAAAAACATATTAATTGGAGAAAGAGGGAATGGAGTTCAATATGAAAGTTTTTTTGTGTAGTATTATATCGTTCTAGGATTTTATCAAGCGTTGGAAGTAGAGTGGTACGTCTATAGAATTTAGGGTCATCAGGAGGTTTGGTCGGTTTTAGAATTAATATTATGGAGAATAATTTGAATATTTTTGGTAAGGTTTCTGCGGAGTGGTATTTGGTAAGTAGTAGGTGGAAGGTTTCCCTAATATTGGGCTAAGTTTTTTGTACGATACCATTTGTCATTTGATTGGAACTAGGAGCCTTGTGGGGATTAAGTTTGGCGATGAAGAAGTCTAAGAGAAAGATTTCCAATTAAGTTTCTGTTTCATTTTTGGGTGGGATTAGTGAATTGTGTATTAGGTTTTGATGTTGTAGTGTAAACACACATTGTACGAGGCTGAAAAGATGACGATATTCAGAAAGATAGACAGTGTGGTCTTGTAAGTGGAGAGGATTGTGTTCGAACGAGCTACAGAATATGGCTTTGAGGGTGTATTGCTAGTTTCTTTTATGTGATCTATGGGTCGGCAGTGTTATGCTGTACGATTTTTAGAAGGTGTGTGTTCTTTACGTTTGCAATCATTTTTTTTTACTCTTTTCTGTCGTTGGTGTAGGCGTTTGAGTCTGTATCGATGATGTCGGCATCTGCATTTGCTCGTCTAGCTCTTTGTAGGCGACGTATTGTTTATGCAGGTGCTTACCTAGTGATTGTTAGGGATATTCACCAGGGTGTGTTCTTTGCATCTTATGTTTTCCAAGTATAGCGAAATAAGTGGTGGTTAGGATGTTTTTTACTAGTTCAACAATGGCTTGGGAATATGATTTTAAGTATGTGGTAGTCGGGAACTTCATTCAGTTGGTTGGGATTTGTAGAAAGGAATTACATTCTGATCTGTGAGTATTAATGTTTGGGGTTTTCTTATGTGAGCAGGGTGGGAGATTAGGGAGGACGTCAAATCTAATAAAGTTGTGATGACTGATCTGATGTATGTGGGAAACTGCCTAGGCGTAAATTAGGTTAGAGGCTAAAGTAGAAGATAATGTGAAGTCGATATTGGAATGGCTAGTATGTGATTCCCAACTGGAGAGAAAATGCAACTTACAACTTAGACACGTTCCACAGAAGAATTTAGCTTAAATGTAATTCATATATAGGATTACAGGTAACTACTGTTGCAACAAGGGTAGCCGCTATCGCTATTATTATAATCACCTTGATAACAGTCCATGATTGTTATTAATTGCATAAATAATCCAGTACAGCGGCAATTACAGCAGGCGAAGTAAACTATTCGCAGTATATGTCGTTTACAAAGATACGTGTTAAAGTTAAAGGATTTTTGTGCGCTTAGGTTCAGTGCTGCTGTGAAAGACCATACATGTTCTCATCAAAATTTCAATTTATCGATTACTAACGATATCTTAACGGAAGTTTTTTAAAATTTATTGTATCTGTAATACAATCAAGTTTCTATTAATTGCATAAGTATAACGCAGTATGAAAAAAAACGATTAACCATTTGGACGACTGATATTTTTATTTCAAAGCATTGTCCATAATTTCATGTTACAGTATTCCAGTCTGTCCTACTAAAACTATTGCTAAATCAGACTCTTACTTTGAACAGTAAAAGTTCATCATTGTTCTATTTGATTTGCCACCTTCGTAAAGACTATATTCGTGCTTCTGCGTAACTTGTAAGTTAGAGATCCGTCTCGGTAAGGATAAATAGGATAAGGAGTATCTGCGATGGCGGAGACAACAGTGTCAATATGATAGCTGAAAGGTGGATTAGTGGCGGCATGTTTCCAATCTTGAAATCAATACCTTTAGTTCTTGCTATTGTGGATGATGTCGACGAGGTTGCATTATTTTCAAGAACTTGTATGCATACAAAAGCATCCAGAGGATCGATAGATACCATATTTCTTGATCACACTAGTGCACAAAAAGCACTATTATATAATATAAAATAGATTAGGTGCTCCAACCCTGATGAAGCAGAAGGTGTCATTTTGCGTAAAACTACTTATAATTGAATGCCCTGGCTTATATTGCATCAACACGTTCGAGACACAGTTATTTGTACATTAGAGGTCCCCTTAGCTGATCTGATCCCTCTGATTTACCACGAGTCGTGTTAATAACAATAACTATGTATCTGTAGGTGCATTTTCAAACTTTCTGATAATTTACAAAAACTTCTAGCTATCTACTTGATTACACATATTTAAATATATTCCATTCGACTTATATTGAGAATTAAACGTTATTTTTTTTTGACCAACTAAATATATTGAGAGATTACGAGATGTTGCAGCCTCATGATTTATATTAACACTTAAGTTTAATTTGCTTCAGAGTGCTAAAGAGTCTGGCTTTCAAAATTCTTTTAATTTGTTATGTAGTTCTTTTAACGGTCCCGGTTTTATTATAGTCTGAAAATCTTTTGATCTTTAAAATCCTATATACCTTTTCGCTGCAAAATGCCCAATAGTGGTGCTTTCACAAACATGCCGGGTTTTATGTATTTATTAAACATGAAGTTAATTTTGAATGGCTTAAGTATCTTAAACAGTTTCTTTAGAGGCGTGTTATCAAGACTAAGCATCCTTTAGAAATCGATGTGGATTCGTACGAAGCAAACTGACCACTGCACTCAATGGAATGCGACATGAAAATGCAGACTCCAAATCTAACCACATTAATTTTGTGATTATTACCTTCCGAGAAAATCTTTGACGTCACCGTTCATTGTTGTCATACATATGTTCGAAGCATTGTTGTCCTCTTTATTATTGTTGACGTTATTTGTTCATGACCAGGTATTTCTACTATAGTGGTTATTCCTATTATTCGTGGTGTTGTTACTGCTGCTCTTTTGGGTACTTATCGTCATTGCCCTCAATTTTGACCTCTACACTCTTGTCCATTCTTTGTAAAAACCACTGCACTTATTCTTCTATTTGCTTTTGAAACAATCTGATTGCATTTTAAATTAAGCAGCTGAGCCTCGTAGTGACGCTTTTCGCTGACGCTATAAGGCATATTTCAACTATTTTAAAACTGGGGATATACTACTGAATCCATTATTATTACTATGCTACTTACCTGGCATCTTTACAGAAGTAGATTGTTACGTGAGGCATTACGTAAGATCAATTAGATGGGAAACACATAATATTTAATTTTGAATAAACTAATTTGCCATGGGAACACTTGGTCGAATCTTTATTTCATATAAGTGTTTGCAAATCAAGATTAGTAATTAAATCCGCATTTTTATTTCAAATTATTCTAAAACCACAACAATGTAAATGAACCATTATACTTGAATCCTAAAATTTTATAGTAGAAGCATTGCATGCTCTTTTTAAAAAACTTTTAGAGCTATTGTGAAATTCATTAAAATGCATCTTAAATTTGAGTGTTTGTAGTTGTTAAACAAATTCCAGGCAATATAATAAAGTTTTAATAAACAGTGTTGCAGCTATCATAAAGTCAACCACAAATACACGTTATTACAATGTAATCTGTAGACGCTAAGTCTTAAAAACAGTCACACAGTTACCAAAATGACATCATGTTTTATACATTCAGACTGGTGCAAATATAAGGTTGCAGATCAAAAGAAGTTACAGATGTGCCTATGCGAATTTCAGTTTAACAGCGACCTCCTACCTGTTATTTGACATAAAAAGTAATAGCAATATTGTGTAATAATATGAAAACTCCGGTACATTAGATGAAATAGTAGGGGCAATTAAAAATAATAAAAATGGAGTCAAATTGAGTTAAAAACAGTCTTATAGCAACCTGCGGGCGGAAAGTGCTTCGTTGTGGTAGTTTGTAGGTAGTGAAATTGGATTGGTTCATCCAGTTATTAATTAGGGAATTTGGAATTATGTAGTAGCTGTTGTTTTAAAAAATTGAAAGCCTGGTGTGATCTGGACATTACCTAAACTACAGAAATAAAATTGTGAATAATAGCATAGCCTTATGCATGATTTAATATAATTTATATGTGAACGAGAACATAAACATGTTTTGACATTTCTTTCGGCAAGGACGTTAATCGAAGGAGAAATTTACTAGTTGCAAAATAGTAAGAGATATGTAGGGATATAATTAATAATTTGTGAAGGTGGTCCATCTGCCACAGTGTTAGTCATTTCTGGGAAGAATATGTGATTTTAATAGAGAAACGTTGTGACCGAATGTAGGAATAACCGAAGCAATGAAGTTTATGCGGAATAACAGTCTTCTACATAGACAAGGACATCACACAGCTTGCGACGACCTCCTGTTTGGCGTCCCTCGATATTGATGAAGACAAAACCTTTCGGGGTAAGTGCAATGTAGTGCAGAATTGTTAGTTAGAATCCTTGTTATTTATTATTTTTATACTTTTTAGTATTCTTTATATTCTTTTCATTATTATTTATAGGAACCCACTGTCAACCACTGCAGTTAGCCGACGCACCCCTTTTATTGTTATGGGATACTCGCACCATCAGGGCAAGTCAAAATTGAAATAGTTTCATCCATAGCAAGAAAATTTACAACCGTAACGAGATGGTGATAGTCGAGGAGCTGGTAAACCCTTTTCCATATCATTATTGTTTTCAATAGTAGCTGTGCTGTACCTACATATAAAGCGAGATTGCTAAGATAATCTTTTTCTTATGCAGCTCGTACGAGTGTATAGCACGAATAATTGCATCCAACTAAATTTTATATTCTATACATCATGGTACTCTATTTTTAGGATTGTAAAAACTTAAAAGAACATAACAACGGTATTATGAAATGCTGATAACTTTAATCGTTACATACACGCCTATATAGAGAGTATTTGAAACCATTCATAACACACAGCACTTCACAATGAGTCTAAAAACTTATTTTCTTTCTTTTTTAATTTTATTCTATACGAAATAAGCGGGCGATGAACCCCACGAGCACCTGCGCTAAAAATACGCTAAATCGGGTCTCCTTCTTTTCCCACTAACACTATAGCTTCTATAAGCTGGCGAACGCCTCTGCACAATTGTACTTTTTCTCTACACACTTGCCCAATTATTGACTTTTTCTGTGTATTATATGTACTTTTGTGAAATTTCAAATCGCATCCTTAATTGCTTCAACGTTTGATACGCTAATTTTTTTTAATAACTACGACTAAATGTATTTAACAACCATCACATAATATTCTTTTGCACAATACTAAGCGGTTTCACAAAAAATTGCAAAATGGTCCTAGCCACTATATACCTATAACTATCACAACCCCGCCTGTACAATACAGTCACTCTCACACAATATGCCCGTATGCACCTCACCACTCACCATAATGCAACACGAGTTCGAAATCATTTGGTGTATGTGATCTCAAGCAGTTCATTTTCAAATTTTAAATAATACCTGAAAATCATAATAGTTTTCGATTAAAAATTTTGTTGAATTATGATTTAATTTGAACAATTAAAATATATTTTATTTGTTTAGCGCTTATCTAAATATTTTTGTTGGATTAACAATAATAATAGTAATAATGAAATTACCACTACATTATTATTAAGACTCATCGATGTTTGCTGTAACAATTTTTTTGTGTAACAAAATTTCTTTGAAGCGTAACAAATCTGTTTTAAAAAAATGAAAGTATTCGCTTAAAATTTTTATTTTCAAACTTAAATGAGCTTTCGAATTCATAATAAATCTTTGGTCCCATATGGAAAACAAGACGATTTTTTATTTCCTAGTTTAATTAATTTGCAAGCTTAAACTCCACATTTTGTTACAATAATAATATTGAAAATACTTCAGGTGTTTTGAAACTTTGCTTAGAACGCTTTGAATAGCATTCTTGTCATTAGAAGTCCGAGTAAAATAACTTATTGTTGAGATATATGTCAAGGTTTACAACTAGTTTCACAAACATGCGGCGTAGCTATCAGGTACTGTTCTCAGCATTAGGTCTTCAGTCCTGGAAGTGGTTGGACGCGTACCCTCATTGTTTCCTATTCTTAACTAACCTTCACATTTCCCTGAAATTTGCAGTCTGCATCTATCACTATCTGCATGCGAAAGTCTGATCTCGGTATACCTCTACCTTCTTTTCCTATCTCTGCTTGTAACATATCCCGTACTATTCTTTGGAAATGCCCTATTACGTCTCTTGTTCTATTTCATCTATTTTTTTCTACCGATATCTTTATTCCTCTACTATTTCTATAACCTATTTGTTATTAACTTTATCTGTCCATGCTACCATCCTTATACATCTGAAGCACAACATTCCAGAAGGCTTCTATCTCTTTCTGTCTGCTTTTCCTACTACCCTTATTTCATAGACGTACTGTGCTGTGCTCCACACATATGTTTGGAACAATTTTTTTTTGTATCTATGTTCGTTGTCTTTGAACATAGCTACTGTTCTTTCTTGTTTGATGCAGTTCGGTCACCTTCTATTGTTTTGCAATTATATACCCTATTTCTCCGATATTCAGTGGCATGTGAAGAGGAGGCGTCGCTGTGGATCAATGTAGTAAGCGTAAGACTACGGATCTCAAGGTCCTGGGTTCGAATCCCGACACGGCCAACTGTTTGAAAAATGGCAGGTGAGCATTTTTCACAAAAATTACGCCCTCGTGTGTGAGTGTTGTCACGCACGTTAAAATTTTTTACCTTGCCTGGAACGGCAAGGCTGCGGCAAAATTCTAAATCTCCAGGCAACAAAAACTAGCCTCCTGGCCAATGTAGTACCTTCGGGTGGAGCATTGGAAATGTAAATGCACGGTATATGAAGAGGGATAAGCAGCCTTTGGCTGCCAAGTTCTCCCAGCACTTGAACCTTTGTCGAATTAATAGTTTTTTCAATTTATCCTTTCGCACAATCAACATTAGTTGAAAATACTTCACAACCAACACCTGTAGTTGTTTATAAAAATCATCACCTTTAGTGTTATTCCATTCTGTTTGTACTTCCTTAGTATCAGAAATTTTCCCGACATCTTTCAGCAATCATTTGACTTTTTTTTTAAATCTTTTGTGGATATCTTTATCTTTTAGCTCCTCAAAGTCAAAGTGCCTCTTTCCGTTTCCTTTTTTCATTTTTTTTTAAATTTAAGAGCGGCCTTAATAATTAGGATGTTGTGGTCAGTGTCTATATCTGCTTCTGGGTAGCTTCTACAGTTTTTTACTTGATTCCTAAACCATTGTCTAACAATATGTAATCTATTTGATGTCTTCCTATATCTCCTGGCATCTTCCACGTGTATCGTCTTCTAGCAGGATGTTGAAATAATGTATTTGTGATGGTTAAATTGTTCTTGTCGTAAAATTTTACCAGCCTATATCCCCTCTTATTTCTCGTGACTAAACCAAATAAACCTACTACCGCTCCTTCCCGACCCACACCCACCACTGCATTAAAAACCCCCGTAATTATTATATTTTCATGTCCGTTTACGTATCTTAGCATGTCTTCGAAATCTTTGTAGATCGCTTTTACCTCTTCCTCACCGTAGCTAGAGGTGGGCATGTATACTTGTATTATTACTGTATTTACTGGTTTATATTCTAATCTAACTATGAGTACTCTTTCGCTCTTTTGTAAGTTGTTTTCTACACGTCGTTCTATCTTGTTTCGCATAACTATTCCCACACCTGAATTCCCTCCCTCTGATCCTGTATGAATTACCCTGAAGTCTCCACTCCAAAAATTGCCCGCCTCTGGCCAACGGACTTCGCTGATGCCTACTATATCTAGTGCTAACTTAACCATTTCGATTTTCAGGTTCTCTAGCTTTTCTATTTGCTTCATACTTCTGACATTCCACGCTCCGTCTCGCAAAATGTGCACGGATCTTTTTTTATACTTTTCGATCATATCTCCCGAAGTAGTCCCTTCTCGGAGATCCGAATGGGGGACTATTTTACCGACGGTTCCGTGGCGTAGTTGGTATGTGTGTAACTACTACGCTCAAGGTCCCAGGTTCGAATCCCGACACGGTCCGCTTGAAAAATATTAGGCGAGCATTTTTCACAAAAATACACCCTCGTTCGGATGAGAGGTAAAATGGAGGTCCCGTGTGGTAGCGTTGTTACGTACGTTAAAGATACCTACCTTGCTTGGAACAGCAAGGGTTTGATAAAATTCCAAAATTTTCCAGGTAAAAAAAAACTAGCTTCCTGGCCAATGTAGTACCTTTAGGTGGAGCATTGGAAAATCACATGTAAGGACTATTTTACCTCCGGAATTTTTTACCCCAGATGATACCATCATCTTTACTAACAATTTCCGTACGCAGTGTACTTGGGAGGTAATGTGGTGGATTCCTGTTGCCTTCCACATCGTAGTAGTGTGTCTTATAATGGTCTCTACCAATCTAGTACCGTAAAAGCTGCTGCCCTCTTTCAGGGACCTGTTTTAGTCTGGTTCCTCACTAAAGGCTTTACTAATTTGGTTAAACCTATAGTTCGGCCCTGTGCCTCTCATTGAAACACACAGGCCATTCTACCCGTTCCAGTATTTTATAACTTCGTCAAGGTGCAGGTCCGTTCAGAATGGCATTTGTTTTAATTAGCATAAAATTCCAGGGAGATAAAAATTCTGCAGGTAAATTGTTTTCATGAATTGTTTTCCTAATCCGATTACTTCCACTTTATTCTTCAAGCAAAACGCGATGGATGTCGTTGATGAGCAAAACCTCAGGATAATAATACCACAATTTAGAGTCAATCCGGAGTCCTTTGAATTCAATACCTGCTAGTGAATAGCAGAAAATGAATTGAAACCTGATCATATCCAGTACAAGTGCAGCAGTTGGCGACCCGTGGATTAGGGGTGAGCCCATTACTTTTAATGAATCCTTTACGGAATTATTATAAGAAAACTAGTTGTGTGAAACAATCCCATATTTTTCGAATGGTCATGTTATACCCCTTCGTTTCAGTTAACGAAATCCGTTTGTTGAAAGCCGTAATAGTGCCTACTATTACCAATTTTCCGTAACTACATATATTTTGTAAAAGAAAAATTACTCGTTAAACTTTTGTAATATTCAAAGCACTCTGACTTACGAGAAGCCTAACCGAAACTATTCTTTATTAGTAACAAAATAAGATTTGTTTTAAGATTGTTTAAAATTTCAGTTTTTAAATTAAACGTTTAAATTCATAAAGATAACAAGTATGTAAAGAAATCTTGTTTAAATAGTCAAAACTAAAGTATCCGTGATATCATTAATTGGTAAATATAGTTGTTATTGGATTTGATTATTTGTTATGAAATAGACGTGTTATCGCGCAAGTTTTTTTTTTGAAAAAAAATTTGTTAAAAATTTTTTTATGTCGAAGACGCTTGATCGATTATGCTGTTAGTTAATTCGTGGATTTAAATTTTAAATAGAAAAATTTAGAATTAATAAATACGAAATGGTTTTTGGTGTTCACCCTTTTTAATTGCTGGATGCAGTGGTGTCCAACTTTAGATTTAAATTGTTTTTTGTTTAACTAAAAAAATTTCCGCTTAGATACATCTCTAGCTCTCTCTTGGGGGTGATAGCCAAGTTAGCCGTCAGTAAATAGAATTTTTAACCTTCCCATCTTCCAAGCTTAACACATTAATCTGTTTAAAATATAAAACTATAGAGAGTCACGTGCAACGTAAAAATCTATGTGGTAATTATAAGATTTATAATTTGTTTCTGTAACACGCTTGATATTATATGAAACCGGAAACATTAGCACCGTATTGTAGGGCATTCTTAATCTTGGTAGGTTAACTACAATTAAGCACGCGTAAATATTTGTGACGTTTAATATTTCACTAAATATTTTAGGAAGACAAAGAATTCATTATAAAATTTTACGGTATACAACATTTTTATTTTTCCTTTTTGCTTGCAACCATACAGATAAATGAAAAATCAAATTCGTGTCAAACAATAAAATCGATTTGTGTTCTACTGTGCTGTTTCCAGGGCATAAAGGCTAAATTCTTTTATAACAGGTTTTGCTCTATTTATTCACATTGCAATAAAGCATGAGTTTAAGGGCAGTAAAAGTGCTAAATTTTCTTCTATGAAATAGGGCGAAATTTAACGCAAGCTGCAACTACATAGTTACAAAAATTTGTTAAAGTATTCAAGCTCATCGAAGTAGATATAAATTGAACATGAAGTTATTGATCACATTTATCAGGCGGTCTGAATGGTTTTAAATTTCCTTTTAAATATATAACTAGCATTTAGTCTGAAATTCGATGTTTGGAATGTAGAATTCAAGCCAATGGTGTGTAATTTTAAATTAAACCAAAACCTGTAGTCAATTTAATTAGTAAATATTGTTCAGGGTCTTGTATCTAAATTAGAGTTCTATTTAAAAAAATAAGCGTTGAATTTTTCGGTTTGTAATTAGAAGTCATGTGGGCGACTTTCGCGGTTTCATTGGTCACTATTGAATACTGTTTAAATTTATATTGAAGTTGCAGGATAAAAGTTGCTAATTTTTGACCTTAGTTGTTCCTAACTATGATTATTTAGAGTTTCTCTTGTAATAATCTGCAATTCCTGAAATTACATATTTCTCATATTTTAAAAAGCGACAGAAGTCTACTACTACTTGTTTCTTATCGAAAATACAATCTTCTGATCTTTAGTTAGCAATAAAACATGAATTATAAACGGTATACCTTTTTTTTGTCAATTGTAGTTGTTACTTGCGTGGCCAAAAATTAATAATTTCAAGAATAAAAATATCCACCTGCTTTATTTCATAAGGCAAAAACCGTAATTATTGAGGTTGACACATTTTAAAATAAAATGCCCATATGAAAGAATAAGATAAAAACCCACACCCTTCCCTAATTATATTTCCATCGTAAAATTTGAACTACTCATGGTCGGTTAAGTATTTCATTAAAGTATTGCAGTTGAAGTTCTAGAAACTTTTTTTTTTATACTTATATTTAGCTATGATAATGCAAAACAGTGAATCATTGCGAACAGTAACATTCCCAAGAATTATTTTCCAAACTACCCTGTCTACGAAATATCAGTGATTAATATAACTATCTCTGAACGATATACTTCGAATATTTTCATTGGCTGGGAGGTTATGAAGAATCGGAATTCCAACAAAGTATTGAACATCAAGAGGGTTCAGCAAGAAAACAGAACTTCCGTTGGTCCCAGATTATTGATCAGTAAGTTGGTCTAGGTTCAGAATATGAAATAGTTGTTTTTATATCAGCCGTTCTCTTGCTCAAAATGAACGTAAATTTTCTGTCACAGGAAGGAGTTACTGCAGCACCTTGATCAATCGAAAAGTTAAGTCCTTAAATAGACGTGCACCAGAGTCCTGTACTTTATTGTAGAGGTGTCTCAACAATTAATCTTTCAATTTGTTCAAACATAAAACAACAAGCATTTTAATAAAATTACAGTTCCAAAAAAATTACGTTTGGATTCAATCGAGTATTTATCAAATAATATTAATTTTTATTTAAAGAACTTGGATTATCTGGTAAGGCATTTGAGAAGCTTAAGGGGACAATTTTCTAATTCCTTAATGACTTCTGTATTTAAATTATGCAGATCAGACGTGTCGACTTTTGAGTCTGAGTCATGAACATTTTCGAGTTGCGAATACAGCGGAGCTACCCTGGAAAATATTTTATCGACTTTAAGATACGGTACATACAGTAAGGCAGAGTCACTAATTTTTTTCAGTTACTCATTTTATCGGTTTATTATTTAAAGTGATTTAGAGGTCTTTGATTACTTGGACCTGAATTTTTTATTTATTTGTGCTCACATGCACATGCTTTCTAAATTCATTTGAATCACGACCTACCGAAAGCTAGCCAGGCACCGTAACAGTAGTTGTAACACTTTGGCTTTTTTTACGTCAGCGATATAGTCTTTGGTTTCTGTAAGTGTACCAGGTTCACCTTCTTACATCACTCGCATCGTAGCCAATGCCGCCGTCAGTCTTGTTTACGCTTGAAAGCATCCTTCATAACTGTTGAAGTTATTTTTTAATGCGCACGTTGCATGCATGGGGGTGAATAACCTTTATTTCGGGTTATATCAAGGCCACTGCCCTATACTAGCTGTAATATAAAAAATACAACAAATCGAATCAAACAGAATTTTAATTAAACGAGAATAGGCGATATTTTATAGGCTTGTTTGACCTGGTGACGCCTCGATTTGTTTATTAGGCTTTACATGTGATTTTCCAATGCTCTACCCGAAGGTACTACATGGGCCAGGAAGCGAGTTTTTTACTTGGAAAATTTTTGAATTTTGCCGAATCCTTGCTGTCCCAAGCAAGGTAGGGATCTTTAACGTGCGTGACAGCACTCACACACGGGACCTTCATTTTACCTTTCATCCGAACGAGGGTGTATTTTTGTGAAAAATGCTCGCCTAACATTTTTCAAGCGAACCGTGTCGGGATTCGAACCCGGTACCTTGGGCGTAGTAGTCACACACATACCACTACGCCACGGAGCCGCTTGTTTGTTAGGCCCCGGGAAGGTGGAATCTTTTCAGCTCCAATGGGGCAGCTTCTTGAATTTCTTGGTTGTTTTACTTATTCTTGTTTTTTATTACCGAGGGCTAGGGGTTCTATTAGGGGATAAGAGGTTTGCTGTCGAGGAACTCCTAAACTAAATGGTTTAGAGGTAGGGAACAGTGTGTTACAAGAAGATCAAGAAGGAGGGAAAAGGGATCTAGATGTATACCATTCTTAAAGTTATTTTGAAGGAGGGAGAGATTAAAGCAGTTGTGAATCAAGTGGTCAGGTGTTGCAGGAACATTTTATTGGTAGGGACAAAGTGGAGAGGGAATGAAATGGAAGGTGTGTAGCTTTTGACCAAATTTTGCCATGTCCTGTGAGGAATTGTGAAGATGTTCGGGCGGAGTGTTTGATGTGGGCGGGAGTAATTGTAATGGTAGAGAAAAGTTGAAATGTATAACTTACGGTGTTGGAGTAGGACCAATGCGATTCCCAGGTATGGAGTAGGGGCTTTTATTTCTGTGGTGAAAATGATCTGATATGTTGCGGGAGAGAGTAGTTCATTAATTAATCGGACTTGACGTTGGAATTTCACGTTACAGATTTGTAAGGCTGATTGTAGTTGGATTTAGAGTGGTGGGCTATTTAGGAGTGTTCTTTTTAATCTTTCTTGGGAATAAAACTACTTATATTTGTTAAAATGATCTTTATTTGCGTTTCGATTCATGACCTAGGATCGTTGTCAAATACGTTTCGATCGATGACCTAGGATCGTTGTCAAAATAATAAAAAATTTTAAGGTTGACATTTATGACACAAATTGAATACTTTGATTTATTAATTTTGATTTAAATACATTAGGTGAACATTTTAAAGTTTAGAAGAATGAGTGCCTTCAATTTGTGTTGCGGTTTGGGAGCGATTGTTAAGGTAGCTAATACGCTTAACGTGAAATCAGCTGATTAATTTTTAAATAGTCAAATTTTATATAAATTCAATAACTTGATGATTGAAACATTTTTTATCATGTTTTATTTATACGGTTGAGGGGTGGTTTTGTTCCCAAGAAAGATTAAAAAGAATAGTTAAGAAACCACAACAAACATACAGGGAGTATTGAAGAGTGTGTACAGGGTCGCACTGGAAGTGGTTCGGAAAGCTTGCGATACGGATGCATTATTAAATCAAGAATTCTGTGGGAGTGGGGTGATATAAATGGGAACCAAGAGTCTATACCGTAGCGGACAATGGGGATAAGTATGTTAGTAAGGATTAGTTTTCTTGTGGTTTAAGATACATAAATGAATTTTGGAAGTAAGTGTTGGACGTTGCATTTCTCTCTTCAAAATCTCTGTGCTAACCACTCTGTCCCTTCTCCTTAACACAGTAATATCTACTATATCGTTTGATGTACATACTTATCCACAACAGCAGATAATCGATAACTGAATAACTACTCCAGATACTCATGCTAACGATTTCCTTGACATTAACTACCTTGACACAATTGTATCCAACCTCTACTCAGAAAATCACCCGGCCCTGATAAAATGTTCTACACAATCATCAGAAAGTCATCGTCTGTAATTCTACCCTCTATCCACATCCTGTTACTCATATTTCTCAACTGGAACCTTTCCCAATATTCTAGAATATGCAAACATCTTACTGATCCAGAGACCCACTAATCCTTCCAAAAGATTCCTCCTCTTATAGACCAATTGCCTTTCTCCCAACCGTTGGTGAACTTGTAGAAAAAGTTATGCTCCAGAAAATACAATATACATTGCAACCAACTCCTTGATATCCAAAAACCAATATGGATTCCGTCAGGGTAACAGCGCAGAGCAAAAATTCATACCCTAATCAACAGCGTTAAATCTGTCAAATCTACTTTCCTCGACTTCCGCCCGCATTTCATCTCCTTTGGTGGCCAAAACATCCTAAATCAACTCAAGCTACTACAATTTCCAGCCAACATTTTCAATATAATAAAATCCTACTTATCATCCCGTGCAGCAACCCTCAGCACCAATTAGTTTTCAGTTACCAAAACCATTTCCCAAGGCTGGCCCACAAGGCTCCATCCTATCACCAACTTTATGGAACCTATCCATTTACCCACAAGGCAGTTTCAAATGGCTTGATACTTTGTCTGAAGTCAGAGAAAAAGCAATAGCGGCATTTATAAGACCTTTGTAACGACGCTTGTAAAAGTGGAACAACATGAAGAAATACTAAACATTTTAAGTGTCAACGGAAACGAGAAAATTGGTTTGCGGTAGCGATACACTACGGTTTTCAAAATTTTTTATCTAACTAGAGTATAACGACGTTCTATAATAGTTAAAGTTAAGAAAGATATTGGATCCTGGGCTATTTCCATGGAGAAAAAATTAAGTATGCGGCTCTTCTAGCCATCTGCATACTGGTCTAATGGGCTGGTGGTCTATAGGGTTGGAAAAAAGAAAAATATCGTGTTACAAATCAAAGAGTATATGAAACTGGCGAGCTTAATAGTTTCCGTACGAGAAAATAGCCATACTTACAATACATATTACATTTTTGTTATAAAGAATTTCTAATACAGAAAGGCAAACTTTTTGTTAAGGCAATACTGGATGTGTAAAATAGATAAATTTACGTAGTTGCGGATAAAAATTACACTCGCTCTCATTTATCAATGCTCTGGAATTAAAAATATTAAAGGAGCGATATCAAATTAATAGTTGGTGTTGAAAAGTTAGTGAATTAATTATCCGTAAGATTCTATAGAAATTCGATAACATATTTCAAATCAAGCGGAAGAAAGAATACATACACACACACACACGCTCACATGCACGTACGCATGCACGCAAACGCGTACGATCCCCTCCCCTCCCCTACACACAAACACACACAGATAATTATATAATAGGATAAAATAATAACTTAGACTTCTATGCAAAGCCTAAATGATTATTTCAAATCCAGCTAGTAGTTACTAGCTTTTTGCAGATTATAGACGCAAACAAATCGGGGTGTAATTATTCTCTTCAAATATTCCTTAAATTATAATCGTAGCATGAAATTATTCCAAAATAAAAAAACAAAATAAATGAAGAAACATTAAAGGCTACTCACCATCATGTAAGCAAGCAATAGATTGTATTCTTCAGTTTCCCATAAACATATAGAGTTCTATTCTATATATTGTTGAAATATTTCTGTTATATTTAAGATTCCAAGAATCTTATCTACATAATGCGTTCCTTGATTAAAATATTCGTTTCCTTTTGTACAAAAATAACGAAATAGTTATGCACGTATTAGAATAGTGTCGATAATCCATTTGTTACGGTAAACGTCAGGGAGAAATTGAAAAAAAAGTAGAGCAAGGACCGCACCAATTACTGTAAAGTAAGAAAAAAGGAAGGAAAGAAATGCCTTGCTTCTACAGCCGCAGATCATGATGAGTGGACACCGAAAACTTAACATCACAATTAGTCCCACTGATATAAAAATTTTAATATTACAATATGGGCTTGTGCTTTTGCCTTATCTAGCAGAACTTGGAATTTTTAGAAATTGCCTAGTTTAAATCTTCGACGTATGCTCTGTTCATCACGTCGGCATTCAGAATATCGCAGTATAATTCGAGGATTTCCAACTTTTGGCTTTTCATTAACTCACGTATTCGATGTTTGTTAATTTATCATATAATTGAACCGCCTGGTGTTTATTCTTTATACAAAATATTGGTTTTCTGAACAAATGTGTTCTACTCTAGTCACGTAACGATTTTCTAATAATGGATTATTTACGATGCGTTTACGTTAATATTTTCGACGTAATTGTTAAATATTTGCAATGCTAATTTATCTATGCTTCCCGGTAATTTAATTTTGATGCCATTTATTGAGTTTTAAAATCTTATCTTTACCTGTAAACTATACTTAGACATATTTATGTTCTCATGCATTTAATCCCGTGTATTTTATATACAGTGTCCTCTTAATTAACATTATGTAGAATGACCGATTTACTCTTATAATTTCCAGAATTGTTTCACTTTTTTAAAGTTAAAGTTGCTTATGTTTATCCTACGACCCATATGACTTAATCTACCCTTAAACTACCTTATTATGATATTAATATATATATATATATATATATATATATATCGGGATAGAACTATAAAATAAATACCTAAAAAGGAGACAACAACAGAAAATGAAATTTTAATATTAGGAAATGTTTGCTTACCATCAAGTTGGTTTAATACTGGAACGAAAACAGTTGGCTTTCTCTACAAATAATACAGTATTGCCCGAAATAAACAGTACTGAAATTGTAATTGTTTTGTATATTTAAAAAATACATATTATTGACACTTTATTATATGTTCTAAATGTGCACCTCCTCTTTCGAGACAGACTTCATAACGATGTTCTAAGTTTCTGGTCATGTTATTGAATAAGGGTTGTCTCAGGGCTGCGAAGAAGACTCTAACGGCATCCTTTAATTCATCGATGGTTTGTGGTGCCCGTTTGAAAACGGCATTTTTAGCCATGCCCCAAATGTATGCGTCTGGAGGTGTGAGGCCTGGAGAATGTGAAGGATAAGGGAAGTCAGTAAATCGTGATATGAATTTGCTTGGCAAATGTTCTTGAAGAAATTGACGAATTGCGGCAGCCGTATGGCAAGTTGCCCCGTCCTGCTGAAAAAATTGGTTTCGAAATGCCAAGTTACGTGCACGACAGAATTGACGTAGATCAGGGATAAATCGTGTTAAAATTTGTCTGTACCTCTGTTGATTAAGTGTGACTTGCCTACCATTCTCTTCGATAAAGTACGGACCAATGATTCCGTGTCCGGAAACAGCACACCAGACACTCACTTTTTCACTATGTAAAGGAACCTCTTGAACCTCATCGGGTCTGGCAAAGCCCAGAAATCGATTTGTGCGACGATTCACATAGCCTGACAAGTGAAAATGTGCTTCGTCTGAAAACCAAACATTTTTCAAAATTCAGGATTTTCATACTGTAACGCGAGAATTCTGGCGCAATATTCCACTCTACTGCGATAATCCCGAGGATGTAGTTGTTGATGTACCTGAATCACATACGAAAATGTACCCAGCTCCTTCAGGATTCTTTGAAAGGAAATTCTTTTAAATCAAGTTGTAACGCTGTCCTTGCCTGGCTGACTTTCGGATTTTCTAAGATTTGCTCAAAAACACGTTCATGGTTATTGTTGTTGTTAACTGTCCTGGGACGCCCGAGTTTCCTTTTCGTTGGCACAATACACTACCTGTATTTCTAAACTTTTCAATAACCTTCAAAATTACAGCATTACTTGGAGAACGTTTATTAAACCTTTGTGTGAATTGATCAGACACGTATAGCAAACTTGCACCATTACGTCGGCCGATTCCGTATGAACGAAAATAATGCTCTACCAGAAACACTTTCTCCTCTGTACTTAACACCATTTTTAACAATTAGGCCCTACTAATTACTTGTTTGAGGTTTACTTGACAGGTCTATACTAGCTAACTTGAGTGTGACAGCGCACGCATAAAAACACCGCCAACTTAGTTTCAGTACTGTTTATTTCGGGCAATACTGTATATTGTGCTAACATACAAATGAGGGCATTAATGCAATTACTAGAATTTCTCTTCCAAACTTATTCGCTAATAACAATAATAATCAGGAAATCGTTCTTAAGGAACACACTACATTATTAAAAAAAGGAAAATCACATGGTATTTTACAAAAAATCGCCAATAATAACATGCTCCAAAGAAAGCGTTACAACATATTTTTATAGCGCACACTAACCTTTGTTTGTTCCTAACCACATGTAAATGAATACTGGAACGTTTAATTTTGCACAATACTTGCTTACATGAAACTATAAACTATAAACGATTTCAGTACAACAGTGATTCTGAACAGAAATGTAGATTTTTGGTTTTCAGAGCAATAAAATCTAAATGTCTGTATAAAAACCAAGCCAAATTTTTTAGGAGCTTAACACTTATCAAATAATTTCTTTAATACAATTCATAATACTCTGCTTACTAACCATGGGTAGATACATATCCGTTAATTTTTATGGGAATTAAGATATTAATAATCAACAATGAGTAAACACGACCAATTTTCCATCGACCACGAATAGCAACTGATTAACTAACCTTGTAATAATTTGTTAAATAGAATGAATTATTACATTTTTGTACAAGCGAGTTAGTGTTTAGACCTTAACGACTCCTAAAAACCTGATGGATCTACCATCGAATGGTATCGATCTACTAGTTACAATACTCCAGTCATCACAAAGGCAAGAGTAACTGGCAGTCATGAACAATACGGTATATGGATGATCCAACAATTTCCGAGCCTTAGAAATACAACCAAGAATAGTATAACATCTAACCTAAATGGTAAAAGTAGAATCAAACAAAACGTGTACCTAAAACACTCCTCAACCAGCAGTCGCGTAAAAGGGAGTAAAAATTTTCCGTACAGAATGTGAGACTCCTCGTCCAGTTTAGAACACCTACAGCGTGTAGTAATTATAAAGATAACAATCATTTAGATCAAGATCGATGTATAAATAATTAATCACGATACCACATGTGAAAATCGGAAATTTCTAGAATAAATTTTTAAGTTTAAGCATTGGAATGAAAGTGAAGTGGTTTGCATAACTGATTATAGTATTACTAGAATAATGCCAAATGTTACACAAGTAATACTTCAAGAATACATAAATTTATAGAGTATGAAAGGCGAGCATTTTGGAACGGTAACAAAGGATATTTAAATTTAAAAAGAGGTCAGAGAACAGTCAGAGCATAATGCAATACACTTGACAAATTATGAAGAGGGAAATTTTAATTTAAGAAATGCAAGAATATCTTTGTAGTGGCAGAATGAACGTAAAACATTAATATAGTAATTGCAAATTTGTCAACAAAAACAACAAAATGACCGCGATAACAACTTCACTGACTACAGAATTGTTCCCAGGTTAAAACTCGAATCTCTAGAATCTCTAGAAAAATTTATACCGAACTCTGGCCTTCCACTGTGAAACAATCTTGCAACGTTAACAAATCGAGATTTTGCCTGGATGAAAATTCTGAATAAAATAGTTAATCCGTATTTAATAACAGAAGAACATATTCCTATGTGAAAACATCTTAATTTAATTAATTTCAATTATTGAAAAGCTTCAATTATCAGAAAGCTGCCTATATTTTATATCAAATGTATTGGAAAATGATCCGATTCTAGGAAATATTAGAAGGCAGCGAGCATATTCAGGAAGTTGCTAGAATATTTCCGAAAGTTCATATCAGGGAGGGGTTGGTCTATTTAAAACCAATGCGAGCAACAGTAGGACAAATTTATTAATTATATCAATATTTACTAAGTATATTTAAATATTTGTATATAAATATTTGACGAAATTGTATTTCAGCTTCAGCACTAAATAACATTTAAAATCGAATTAATAGTAGTGAACTAAATAATGTTTCAGGTCAGTTTATGAAATAAGTGAATAACGATTCCATTTTGAAATACTTTTGATGTAAATAAAATAAAAGTAATTGGAAATAGATCTCGAACGCCTTTAATAGGGAGCGTTCAGTTTTGAGTTTATGTACTACTTTTTTTACTAACCTGAGCAGATTATGGATACAAACAAAGCGGGGTGTAATTATTCTTTTCAAATATTCCTTAAATTATAATCCTAGCATGAAATTATTCCAAAATAAAAAAAAACAAAATAAATATAAGCAAGCAATTCTTTAGTTTCCCATAAACTGTATCATAAGGAAATCGTAATTAATGTTTCCTACCTTCTTAAAAATATCGTAGGGGTGAAAACAATGTATCACAGTTTGATTGTCATACAATTAGTTCAGACTTATAAACACATCGGCAACAATATATAGAGTTCTTTTCTATATATTGTTGAAATATTTCTGTTATATTTAAGATTCCAGAATCTTATCTACATAAAGCCTTCCTTAAATAAAATATTCTCTTCCTTTTGTACAAAAATAAAAAATAGTTATGCACGTATTAGAATAGTGTCGATAATCCATTTGTTACGGTAAACGTCAGGGAGAAATTGAAAAAAAAGTAGAGTAAGAACCACACCAATTACTGTATCGAAATGATTGCAATATCAATAAAAGCCAACACACTAAACAAGATAACAGATACACAAAATTTGAACAATATTTATTCCTATCTATCCCTTATTAAAAGTAATAACTATCCACTTTAATTTTTCAAAAATTAGTGTAAATTTATTTATAATTTTAATTTTATACAAATTTATAGACAGACACATTGAGATATGTAAATTTTCCTGCACAAACTAATTATTTTACATAGTCAGTAACTGTTACAACATGTCAATGTCTTTCAAATTCTTTTTACCTGATGAATTTACTATTGGATGGTATCGATCTACTAGTTACAATACTCCAGTCATCATAAAGGCAAGAGCAACTGGCAGTCATAAACAATACGGTATAAGAATGATCCAACAATTTCCGAACCTTCGAAATACAACCAAGAATAGTATAACATCCAACCTAAAAGGTAGAAGTAGATCCAAACAAAACGTGTACCTAAAACGTACTCCTGAACAAACAGACGCGCAAAAGGGAGTAAAATTTTTTCGTACAGCTGCTCATCCAGTTAATAACATTTGCAACGCATTGTTATTATAAAGACAATAATCATTCAGTTCTAGATCGATACCACATGTGAAAATCGGAAATTTCTAGAATGAATTTTTAAATTTAAGCACTTGCATAACTGATTATGGAATAACTAGAATAATGCAAAATGTTACACAAGTAATACTTTAAGAATACATAAATTTATAGAGTATGAAAGGCGAGCATTTCTACATTTTAGAACGGTAACAAAGGATATTTAAATTTAAAGAGGGATCAGAACAGTCAGAGCGTAATGCAATAAACTTGACAAATTACGAAGCGCGAAATTTTAATTTAAGAAATGCAAAAATATCTTAGAAGTAGTAAAATGAACGTAAGACATTAATATAGTAACTGCAAATTTGTCAACAAAAACAGCAAAATGATCGCGATAACAACTTCACCGACTACAGAATTGTTTTCAGGCTAAAACTCGAATCTCTAGAACCTCTAGAAAAATTCATACCGAACTTTGACCTTCCACTGTGAAACAATCTTGCAACGTTAACAAATCGAGATTTTGCCTGGATGAAAATTCTGAATAAAATAGCTGGAAAGTTAAAAGTCCACATAACTGAAATTTTCAGAAAATTATGTCCTGAAATATGGTACGGTACTACACTACAGAAATAAATAAATCAAAACTTGGGGTTCAACTGGGAAAAATACAAGACAAACAAGCTAGAACAGAAGCGAGATGTTTTCACTTGAGACTTCAGCTGGGCATCTACTTATCGACCAATCTAACGTCGTTAGTTCTACTTCTCGTGATTTATGAAGATAATGTCCTTAATTTGAATTTCCTGCATACATTAAATGGTTTTTGAAGCAACTAAGTTCAATATAACTTAAACCTTTTAATATGTTTGCAATACTTTCGTATAAAATATACTCTTAAGTATAGATGTTTTTTCACCGGTAATTGTTAAAAATATATTACTGCCCAATAGGAAAGCATTTTAAAATGCGTGTAATGTGCAGGTGAAGGTATTGATCTAAAGTTTCAGGCGACTTCTTACTGGGCATTTAAAGTAGGCGTTTTAAATTCTAAGTTACCAGATGTATTTATGAGTTCATGATTTAATTTTGAATATGGTATATGAAATGGGACGTTTGTTTGTAGTCATACATTACACAAATATTCTATAACGCTGTATTAAAAACTTCTGTACAATTTTTAATATTCAAATTATCGTTGACATAAATTAACTAGTTTGTCTTGTAGCACACTTTACCACCGTGGGGCAATAAACAACAAATATTTCAAAACGATCTCGGCAATAAGTAAGTAAAATATTTACCCTAATTTTTTTAACGGAAATGAAAGTGCAAATTCGCTCTACTTTTCGCACACTCCCAACATGAAGGCAAACTTAAACGTATTCACAAGTAGGCGAAATCGTTCAAAATGCGTAAGCAGCTGCTGCAAGGAGTTTTGTACTTGACCTCCCACCTTAATATGGCAATTCTTTTGTATTCTTGTCGACTTTGCTAAACGCTACTTTCATCCCTACAGCTTTAGTCTTACGATTTTTTGATTATAGAGGAGTTAATTTCTGTTTGGGACTTCTTGTTTTCATGAGTTGAAACCGTGCTACAGGCTTGTGTGAGTTTAGTTTTGTTTTGATTTCTGGAGCTCTGAGCTTTCTACACTTTTAATTTGGATTTTCATCAACTTGATCCTTTCATTAGAGCTTGAAAAATCATGGTTGAAAAACATACTTCAAAGTTGTCATCTAAGATGAGATTTTTAAATTACCCTATAAATTGATTTACTACTTATTAGCATTTCTAAATGAATATATTTTTGTATAAGCATAGGACTACTCTGAATAAAACTTTGTTATACAAAAATCTTTAGCTATTTGAGAATAGTTTGCCACGCGTTAAAAATCGCTCTACAAAGTATTTTGATGAATAATTAATCCTAGAGGATTTTGTTTAATTAATTGAGGTTTATGAGACATTTTTGTGTGATATAGTTTTAGAAATTAAGCTTTTGTGAACTACCTTTTGTGTTTGCGTCGTAACCATTCTATACCGTGGAGAGGAATATTAAATATAGTTTCCCACGCTTTTTCGACCAATCATGATCGCGAACGAAGAGGAGTGATGGTTTTAAATTGTTGGAATTACGCCATAAGGTTAATTTCTTGACGTGACTACCTTATCTTTAACTGCTTCTGCGAGAGTAGTGAATTATAGACTGTAACGTGCATTTTTATGGCTTAACATTTTACACTACCCAATTCGTAGAAATTTTGTTCCTTATGTGGATATACAAGTCTAGATAAGAGACGATAAGAGGTTGTAATAGCAACGAGTTGATATAAACAGGTGAGTAGTTGTAGTTTGTTCTTCGTTCCTATATATTAATTACGTTGAAAATACTGTTTCCTTTTTGCTTTGACAATAGTGAGCATTAATGCGGGATCAATTTTGGAATTGTTCCTGAACAAGCACGGCACGATTTTAGTTGTTTTTCTTGTGGAGAAAAGTTGTATATTAACTGTAGAGAGTGTAGTGCTAATTTCGATTGAAGTAGTATGGTTTATAGGCGAACGTGTTTGGTCGACGCACGTGTGTTTTACGGAACATTTGACGGACTTACTTTAGTGATACACGTGCTGTACTCATTGTGGGTTTTTTTGTTTGGTGCTTTGTCTTTTGATATTTAAACTGTGTGTGCGATCTAGTTTCGCGGTCCCTTTTTTTATTTTATCAGAGTAGTGCATACTTTGGAGTATCCAAATACAGTTGATACTGTAGTTTCTGAATTTGCTAACCCCAAAGAATCTAAAATAGAACATTGCTTGCGCAAATTTCGTTATTGGCGAAATATAACAGATTACCGGTTTACAAAGGTATTGGTTGAAGTTTCTCGCTGCTTTTTGGATGTTTATGAAAATAATATACATTTGGTCCCAGTTGAAATTAAACTAGTGCTACAAAATATTTCGAAATTATTGTCTCGGGAAATAGAATTAACAAGAAATTTATCAATGCTACATAGTTCCGTCGCGTGATAATTTCTGCTGCTAACACCAGTGAAATACGTAGGTGTGATTAGGGTAACGTGTGATAAGTTCCATTAACACCCTCACAGTCAAGGGTGAAGTGCTTCGTTAGTGCCGGACATCGTGAATCCCACACTTCAATGGCAAGGAAGCGTTACTGAAGGACCTTTTGTAAGTTGAACTATTTCCTACTTGTTATTACTTTAAATATCTATCCGTTGTTTTGCCATATCTTTGTCGTTCTGATACCTTTTACCATAGACTTGCATGCTATTAAAAAAAAAACAAACAAAAAAAAAGAAAAATCAACAATACTGGATGACTCATATCAATTGTGCGTACCTATTTATCTTTTGTTAAAATTTTGTCTGATTTATGTTTAATTGGTGTGTGAGGAAACGTTTCTGTTACTCCCCAATATTACCTCACTTTGTACTAAAATTTTTTTGTATTGCTGTTACCGTTGTTATATTATATAGATTATCCAAACAGTTTTTTTTACATTCTACAAAGTACTGAACAATCTATGCTCGATCAGCATGCTATGCTTTTTCTTTATTTCAGGTTTGCAGCACTAATTTTTTTTTTGCAGGTTTGCTATTCTGACTTTTTTTATTGCAGGGAATGTTACTAATTCCTTAACGCCACGTACGTTATATGTTGGTCTGCTGTCTACAACCCCCGCCGACCCACCTAATCTCCGATTGAGCCCGGTCATTTCTTTGATTTTCTTTGTGCTACGCTCGGCTACGAGTCAACGTAGCATAAATTTGGCGCCCAACGTGGCTGCCTCGATTAACGTAACAAAATTTGGCGCCCAACGTGGGGCTCGAAATTATTTTTTTCCTTCTCGTTTGAACTGGATTTTGTTTAGTATTTAGTTATTTCGTTAATTTAGTTTCTCTATCGAACAAGCCTAATAATTCGTTGTTGTGTCTTTAAATATTTGGGTGTTTGTTGATTCTGTAGTAATGGGTGACTATTGGAAATTAAAAGTTGATCGTTTACATGAAGCTGAACTTAAATATGAAGTCGGTTCTCGTGGGTTCGATGCAAAGGTACCTGTATCCGAACTTCGTAAATCCTTTAGGAATATTTTGAAAATGGAATCTTCTGAAACTCTAAGTCCACTTATCGATTTTCAGACTGATAATAAAGCCGTGACTGAAGGTTTAACTGAATTAACTACGAAGAGTAAAGATTTTAATGGTGATATTTCAACTGCCGACGGCAAACGTATTATTAACCTTGCTATGCATCTCAAAGGGAGAATCCAACGCATGAATGTTACTTCTGACGCTGAAACAGTAATACAGCGAAAGTTGTTGCTATGTGTTAGTAATTTACGCAGTGATTGCGTCGCTTTAGACGTTCTTCCACTTCACCTAGGGTACCACTTGTTTCTACGGCTACTATTAATCCGACTACTACTGATGATCTTACTTCTGCTGAATCTTCTGATGAATTACCTATACCTATCTCCATTTCTAAACCAATTGCTACGTCTGGTTATGGACAGCTGGTGTCTAAATGGGACTTAAAATTTTCGGGTGATGACCGTATGTCTTTAAATGCATTTCTATTACGCGTGGACGAATTATGCTCGGCACGCAACGTTTCTGCTTCTCAACTATTTTCTTCGGCATCAGACTTACTTTCGGGAAAAGCTTTAATTTTATTCAGAGCGCATAGAAAATCCCTAACTAATTGGCAAGATGTTATTCGACTATTAAGGGAAGAATTTCAACCCGTTAATTACAACGAAAACTTTTAGAGGAAATAAAGCAACGTACTATGGGTCCCTCAGAGTCTATGGGTGTATATTTAGCTACGATGGAAAATTTATTTGCTCGTCTAACAATCTCTCTCTGAACCACAGAAACTCGAAATTATTTTACCAAATCTTACCCTTTCTACCAAACCAAATTAGCTTTGCTTGATCTGAATACTATTACGGAACTTTTGCGTGTAGGTCGCAGACTAGAACAGCGCAAAATACAAGCCGATAATTTCAAGTCTCCTCCTGCTCTGAACTTTTCTCAACTCCTAGAGCCTGACTTAGCTTATACAGGTTCGGCGGTCCGCAGCAAACTTACTTCTGCTTATGTCCCTCCCTATTCTGGTGTTACTACTTCGAAAACATTTACACCTGGTGCAAGTGATGCTCCTAAAAATATTTCTAATTCTTCCGTTACTTGTTGGAACTGTGGCCAACGAGGACACAAGTCTCCTTACTGTACTAAACCTCAAATACTTCATTGCTATGGTTGTGGTAAACCTAATGTTACCCGTACCAATTGTACGAGTTGTAATAAGAATTTAAACTACCGATCGAGTTGCTAAGCCGCGAAACCGACCCGATCCCTTCTACAGTTGTCTCGGTACCTATTATTTCCTCAGAAAATCCTTTCTCTGGTCTTGATGACCGATCTAAATATGTTCTGGATTCTATATTAGCTAGTTCTCGTGAGGACGACAGACCTTATCTTACTGTTACTATTTTCGACATTGAATTTAAGGGTTTGCTTGATTCTGGCGCTTCTCGTACTATTATTGGTGGTCCTGGTTGGGATATTCTCTATTCTCTTTCTTTGCCTTTGTCCCAAACGGAGATCCACAGCTGTACGGTAGCCAATGGTCAAGCTTGTGACATTCTCGGGTCACTTACTTTACCCATGTCGGTCGAAAATAAAACTATTCATCTTGACGTCCTAGTCGTTCCTTCTATTTCTCAGTCTCTGATCTTAGGCATTGACTTCTGGAAATCATTGGGTGTTGTTCCAGATTTTCGAACGGGTCAATGGACTTTCGGTTCTTCTTCTACTGTCTCGATCAGTCAGATCAATGCTCTTTCCGATCAATCGATCATGCAACAATCCGAATTGTCTCCTATAGTCCAACAGATGTTTCATAAAGATGATACTTTACCTTTGAGCTGTACTAATCTCATTGAACATCAGCTCCGTACTACATCTAGTCCTATCAAGCAAAGATATTATCCCATGTCCCCTACGGTACTTCGACATGTCAATCAAGCTCTGGATGAGATGCTAGAAAGTGGTGTTGTAGAACCA
Organism: Platerodrilus igneus; assembly: GCA_036346225.1. Taxonomy (NCBI): domain Eukaryota; kingdom Metazoa; phylum Arthropoda; class Insecta; order Coleoptera; family Lycidae; genus Platerodrilus; species Platerodrilus igneus. The sequence goes on along the minus strand of JARFIW010000488.1, from coordinate 3,283,381 downwards.
TCTAATAGCGCTTGGTCTAGCCCTATTGTTATGGTGCCTAAGAAAGATGGCACATATCGTTTCTGCATCGATTTTAAAAAGGTCAATGATGTTACAGAAAAAGATGCCTATCCCCTTCCTTATATTTTTACGATTCTAGACCGTCTTAGAGACGCAAAATTCTTAACTAGTTTGGACATTCGCTCTGCTTATTGGCAAATACCTCTTTCTTTTAATTCTAAAGCAATTACTGCATTTACGGTGCCTGGTAGAGGTTTATACCAGTTTACTAAAATGCCATTTGGTCTTCATAATTCTCCAGCGACATTTCAGAGACTTATAGATCGTGTGCTTGGTGCTGATCTCGAACCTTTCTGTTTCGCATACTAAGATGATGTGATCATCGCTACCCCTACTTTCGAACAACATTTGGTGGTACTACAGAAAGTGCTTTTTCGTTTAAATTCTGCAGGTCTTACTCTTCGCAGAGATAAATGCATTATATGCCGACCGGAACTCCGTTATCTGGGATACATAGTAAATCGTCATGGACTCCATGTCGACCCAGAAAAAGTTTCGGCCATCCTTAATCTTCCTCCTCTTACTACTGTAACTTAAGTACGACGCATAGTTGGTATGTGCTCGTGGTATCGTCGCTTTATCCCAAATTTTTCTGCTCTTACTGCTCCAATTACTGCTTTGACTAAGAAAAATTCTAAATTTGATTGGTCTTCGGAATGTCAGCAGGCGTTTAAGCTGCTGAAAGAACACTTGGTAACGGCTCCAGTGATGAGTTGTCCTGATTTTTCTTTGCCCTTTACTATACAGACTGATGCCTCTGATTTTGGTCTGGGTGCTGTGCTGACTCAACAACAGGATGATGACGAAAAAGTCATTATCACCACTCGCTTATCTGGCTGAATAATCTACAAAGCCCCAACGGTCGTTTAGCTCGTTGGTCGGTACGACTTCAACAATATAACTTCACCATCGTACATCGTAAAGGTAAAGAAAACATCGTTCCCGATGCCTTATCTCGCTCAGTACCTAAAATTGACTTAATTGATGACTTTCCTAAATCTTCTATTACTCTGCCAATTTTGGATCCTTGGTATCTTAAGCTACGGACTCGTGTTAATTCCAATCCTAAACTATACAGTAACTGGCATGTGGAAAACGAATTACTATATAAACATGTAAAATCTAAACAGTCTTTGCTCCAACCTCCTCAAGACGATTGGAAGTTAGTAGTTCCCAGCGAACAACGGAATAGGGTTCTATACGAAAATCATGATCTACCTACTTCAGGTCACCCTGGTGTCCACAAACTGTCTCTAAAATTTCCATGCGTTACTATTGGCCTAAACTTAAAGCCGCTGTTGCTCGATACGTCCGTCGTTGTAAAATTTGCTCTGCACACAAAGTCGAACAAAAGAAACGTCCTGGCTTTATGTGTAACATACTGTTTTAATATCGCTCTAATTAGTTCTAAGAATTCTAAAAATGGTTATTTTCTAGTTTAATTTTAGCATTCTAATTATTAGAATGAAGGTCTTGGAGCGAACGGCTTCAAGACTACCCAAGTAGCGGCCTAGCAAAGTTTTCAGGAAGATCTAATCCAAGAGTCAATCAGTTTTCTAAAGGCACTTACTTTAAGGGCACTAAACATGTCAGATTAGTTGCTATCTATGATTAGATGTCAATCATGCTTTAGGATCCTATTTATGTCAGGGTGGTCTGAAGCAATTTTTCAATTAGCGGAGCACTCAACTAAAATTAGTTCCGAGATCTACTTGTGTGGCTATCTTAGGCAATGGGCAGTTTAATTAATCTTAAAGATTTACGACCGGCGTATCCTAAGCCGAGTATGGGAGCCAAGAAAGGGGTTATTTTTCAATTAACTTAAATGTATATATATAAGGATGCCAGCCGGTGGGAATCGGGGTTGTTTATTTCCAGACGCGTTATAGTCTAAAGCTCGCGGACGGGCAAGATTGAGTAAGTGTTTTATTTCTCTGAATTCAAGTGCGTGCCGTTATGTTCAAGGTTAGTTTATTTCTCTGAGTAAGTAATTATTATATATGGTATTACTATGAACTCAAGGCGGTGTTATGCATCATAAGTCATTTATTTGTTTAAATACAATATCTGTCGACTTTCATAACATACAACTTCGAGTTAAAGCTCCGTTCCAGTATTTAATCCCTTTAGGTTATTGTTAAAGACCGCATCTTTTGAAGGGTTTCTTATTTTATTGTGTTTCGACGTAGTCCGAGGCTTGTAATAACTAAGCCACGAATTCCGTTATTGTACTATTTGACCCGTATGAAGGTCATGTTTTCCTGTTATTGATGACCCCGTGATTAAAGGAAGGTCGTTTCAGTATGCAAGTTAGTTAGGCTACGGTAGCGTTAATTAATTATATGTATTGGGGTGTTTGCACCCAGAACTGTTGTTAATATTCATAAAATAAGGACTTGAGAATTGTTTAGTTAAGTTGTGTTTGTGCTAGCCGGAGACTTAATAACATTTGTCCCTGTGAAGTGACGTATTTTCTGTCCTGCAATCTTAGTTCATCGCCACGAACAAAGTGCGACGAGAGCTATTACCGCGATCGGTCCATGGGCCGTTTAATTCCCATGGTGGCGTCCTATTGTAAATATTGTTAATCATTGTATAATTTTGTATGCATATGTAATTAGGTTAAGTTAGTTAGTAGGCCGTTTAATAAAATAATTGGAATTCTGTCTTAGTGTGTTGTTGTTTAATGAACCTCCCCTTCTCACCGACTGCAGCAGCTGCGAGGCAATGTCCCGAAATGTGAGGGTACTATAGTGTTAGAGGTCCTTCCCATTTATTATTTATTATTAATTGGATACCCTCACGCGGTAGGTAAATATTATAATTACACTGGCGCATTAACGTGGTTAAAATCGTAAATATGGTAAACAACACACGGACAAAGTTTTAGATTGTTTTATTTCTATAGTACTATTAAGATTTGAGCAGAATTAACAGTTTAATTAAGTGATTTAGGAACAGGTTTCGCTATTGTTGGCATTTACCTTTTTATTTAGTCATGTATGTGGTGGAAGCTTTAAGAAGTGACGAACTGGGTCACGAGCTTTCAATTAGGAACGTTGAACCAACAAAGTTAAATGTGTTAGAAAAACGAAAAGTTTTGCGTTCAAAACTCATTGTTGAGAAAGTCGACAGTAATGTTTTTCTAAGTATGAAAAATTGAAATCGTTTAAAAGGACGAAATTGAATTATTAAAACTTAAGATTTTGAATTAGAAAACTGTTTAAATTCTTTTACCATTCTTCCTAAAAGGAAAGAATATATTAAACTTAACACGAGATTAATGCATGTAACACAGAGACTAAATTATGTCAATTTCGATATTGAATTTTTAGAGGTACACAAAGAACTGCATTCTAAGTGCATTAGAGCTTTTGAGATTTTAGAACAGGTAAACGGGGAAAATGAGATTAACGATAACCCTTTTTATTGTTCGGCTAGCGGTAATAAAGATCCTACAATAACACCAACAGCAGAGGTTTCATGCCCTGGAGCATCAACGGTTTCTTCCATTAATACCCCATCGGTTTCGATTTCTAGTAATGATTTAGGTACGCTAATTAAGTCCTTGAATAAAACAACGACATCAGTCCCGATCCACAAGTGGGGATTACAATTTTCGGGTGAATTTGATTCTATATCGGTTTTAGATTTTATTCAACGCGTCAAAGAACTGCAAGTTGCAAGAAAAGTTTCGTCAGAGGACCTTTTCGAAGGGGCTATTGATCTTTGCACCAGTTCAGCATTGGATTGGTATAAAGCAACGCGATGTACAGTAAATTAATGGGAACAATTAATTTTTAAATTAAAACAAGATTTTCTTTCAGCCGATTATGCAGAGAATCTTTTAATGTTAATTAAATCTAGACGGCAAGGCGCCGAGGAATCACCTACCATTTATATTTTAAAGATGGTAAATTTATTTTCTCAATTAGAAGATTCCATTCCAGTCCGGGAACAAATAAAAATTATTAAAAGAAATTTACAGACTTTTTATGCCACGCAACTGGCGTTAATTGAAGTGACTGACATTTCCCATTTGATTTCTCGTTGTAAGGATTTAGAAGACATTAAGCCTACAAATTTTATTAAACAGGAACATTCTGATTCTGCCAACGTACCAGTTATCTCAGAACGTCAAGTTCGACAGAGTTCATTTTCTAATAATAATTTACCTTGGTCCGGCGTGTCGAATTATTTTAAAAACACAGCAAAATTTTCGACTATTTGTTTCAACTGTAAAAGACGGGGTCACTCGTTTCATACTTGTCCGGAGAAACGCGGAATATTTTGTTATTCTTGTGGGCAGGGAAGTTACGTCCACAAATTGTCCAAACTGCTTAAATAATTCAAAAAACTAAGGACAGGAAAGCGCGTAGTCAGCCGTTGCTTTTCCTCGTTTAATAATATTGCTGCTGACAAAAAGACGTGGTCGGAATGGTTAGTAAAAGTTAAAAATTTTTGTAAATCATCTAAGGTTTTTTCAAATTTTTATAAAGTAAAAGGTGATACAAGACCTTATAATAATATCGAGTTATTTAAGGAAACTTATACCGCACTGTTGGATTCCGGGGCGAATACCTCTATTTTAGGCAGACATGGTCTGTGTTTATTGGATAAATATAAGTTAGAATTAATTAATAATGTAAAAACGTCTATATTAACAACCGCAGATGGCACTTCACAATCAATTTTAGGTTCAATTAATTTGCCCTTGACTATAAACGGGGTTACTCGGTCTTTAAATGTTTTAGTTTCCGACTCAATAGAGTGTACCCTAACGTTAGGGATTGATTTTGTCAATTATTTGAATTGAAAGTAGATTTTCAAAAATGAATTTTATGCTCATTCTGCGGAAACGAATAAATTAAATTTCATTAAAGTTATGGCCGATTTAAATGAAGACCAGAAATTTGAATTAAACAAGGTTATTTCTTTATTTCAATCCCTGGATCCGTCCTACCTTAGGCCGAACCACTAAAATTTCACATCATATTACAACGGAAGACGTTGAACCAATTAAACAAAGGTATTACCCATTATCACCGGCGATGCTGGAACATGCTAATAAAGAAATTGATGCGATGCTTGAACAAGGCATTATTAGCCCAAGCAATAGCCCGTGGAACTCCCCATGCTGTTAGTAAAGAAAAAGCAAAAGGTGAATTTCGTGTATGTTTTGACACTAAACGATTAAATTCAATTACAAAAAGACGGTATCCCATTCCGTTTGTAAATGACATTCTTGATAGATTACGCAATGCGAAATTTCTCAGTTCAATCGATTTAAAAAAAGCCTTTTGGCAATTGCCCTTGAGTGACGAAAGCAAGGAAAAAACAGCCTTTACTGTCCCAAGGCGCGGATTATTTCAATATAATGTAATGCCGATGGGTTTGGCCAATGCTCCAGGCACATTACAGAGGCTCATGGACTCTATTTTTGATTTTTCATTATCCCAATCGGTATTTGTTTATTTAGATGATATAATTATTATTTCAAGCACATTTAAGGAGCATATTAGAATTTTGAACGAAGTGTATGAGAAGTTGAAAGGCGCTAATTTAACTATTAACATTTCAAAATGTGAGTTTTGTAAACCAGAGTTACAATATCTGGGATATATTGTGAATAAAGATGGTCTCCGAACTGACCCAGCAAAATTGACGCAATTGTAAATTTTCCTCAACCCAAGACAGCCACTGAAATAAAACGTTTCACCGGTATGTGCTCTTGGTATAGGCGTTTTGTTTTGGATTTTGCCACAATTATAGCACCTATTAATGATTTACTAAAGGGAAAGAGAAAATCGCAAGCGATCAAATGGACGGACGAGGCTCTTATTTCGTTTGAAAAAATTAAATATGTTCTTACAAAGGCTCCTATTTTAAGGAGTCCTGATTTTTCGAAAGTTTTTCCTTTACAATGTGACGCCTCAAATTACGGCGTTGGTTGTGTTTTAACTCAGGGAGAAGGAGACGAAGAACATGTAATTGCTTATGCTTCTCGCAGTTTAAATTCAGCAGAGAAAATTATTCAGTCACAGAACGGGAACTTTTGGCGGTGTGTTTTGCTATTCAAAATTCCAACCATATATTGAAGGAACTCATTTTAAGGTCATTACGGACCATCATTCTTTAATTTGGCTCCACAACTTAAAAGATCCTGCGGGACGTTTAGCTAGATGGAGTGTGAAACTCCAACAATTTGATTTCGAAGTTATCCACAGGAAGGGTAAATTTAATGTGGTACCAGATACATTATCTCGAGCCTATGCTATTAATTCTTTAAATTTTTCTTTAGACGAGGTCGAGGATTGGTACAAAAACATGTTAAATAATATTAAGGAAAAGCCAGATCTATATCCCGATTGGAGAGTAGAAAATGATAAAATGTATAAGTTTATTCCGAATAATTTGAATATCAAAGCCAATTTAATTGAGTGGAAATTAGTAGTGCCGAAATCATGCCGTGCACAAATTTTAAAAGAATGCCATGATGATCCAGTTTCGGCCCATTTGGGTGTATTTAAAACATATACAAAAATCAAAGAGCTCTATTACTGGCCCAAAATGCGGTCATATATTTCTAAATACATTAGTAAATGTGTTACGTGCTGCCAAAGCAAATCCAGCACGTTCAACCATTATGGTTTTATGGGCAAAGAGAAAAAAGTTTCATTTCCGTTTCAATGTTTGTCGATTGATTTAATGGGGCCCTTTCCGCGCTCGAAATTGGGGAATACTTACCTTTTAGTTGTTACTGACTGGTTTACAAAATTCACTTTATTGCATCCCATGCGCAGCGCTTTAACAAAACAAATTTGTAATTACCTGGAAAATTTTGTATTTTTGGTATATGGGGTACCTCAAATTTGTATGATAGATAATGGCCCTCAATTTAAAAGTAATTTATTTTCCAATCTCGTGACAAATTATAAAATACCTTCGGTTTGGTTTAACGCCAGCTACCATCCTCAAGTTAATTATGTAGAACGCGTTAACAAGGTAATTGAGCTGCCATTCGCAGTTACATTCAAGATTCTCAGAAGAATTGGGACGATAATATTCACAAAATTGCCCATGCGCTTCGTAATGCTGTTCATGAATCCACAAAATATTCCCCAACATTTTTAGCTTTTGGACGCACGGTTCCTCTGACCGGGGAATTCTATAATAAATTAAAGGATTTAAATCCAGAGGATCTAGCAATTGATACTCGAGAACAATTGGTTCAAGACCTCAATGAATTATCGCCCATCTTTAAAGAAGTTCAGAAAAACATACATTTGGCGTATGAACGTAATACGCACTCTTACAATTTAAGGCGCAGACCATTAAATTTCAAAGTAGGGGATTTAGTGTGGAAGCGCAATTTTATATTATCAGATGCTTCTAAACATTTCAATAAAAAATTAGCCCCGAAGTTTCTAGAAGCAAAGGTGATGGAAGTTTTAGGTTCTACCACTTATAGACTATCTTCCATGGACGGAAAACCGCTAGGGGTGTTCCACGTCCAAGACCTAAAACCTCACTAATATTTTATTTTTTCCAATTTTTTTATTTTTTCCTTCCGCCAATTTTCTGAAAAGACTCAGTTGTCTTAAACATAATTGCGGTTGGATGTGTTAATTTCTACATTTATTTTATTTCAATTTGCTTGAAATTCCTAAGAGCAATTTCAATTTTTCGAGGGGGGCTGTGTAACATACTGTTTTAATATCGCTCTAATTAGTTCTATGAATTCTAAAAATAGTTATTTTCTAGTTTAATTTTAGCATTCTAATTATTAGAATGAAGGTCTTGGAGCGAACGGCTTCAAGACTACCCAAGTAGCGGCCTAGCGAAGTTTCCAGGAAGATCTAATCCAAGAGTCAATCAGTTTTCTAAAGGCACTTACTTTAAGGGCACTAAACATGTCAGATTAGTTGCTATCTATGATTAGATGTCAATCATGCTTTAGGATCCTATTTATGTCAGGGTGGTCTGAAGCAATTTTTCAATTAGCGGAGCACTCAACTAAAATTAGTTCCGAGATCTACTTGTGTGGCTATCTTAGGCAATGGGCAGTTTAATTAATCTTAAAGATTTACGACCGGCGTATCCTAAGCCGAGTATGGGAGCCAAGAAAGGGGTTACTTTTCAATTAACTTAAATGTATATAAGGATGCCAGCCGATGGGAATCGGGGTTGTTTATTTCCAGACGCGTTATAGTCTAAAGCTCGCGGACGGGCAAGATTGAGTAAGTGTTTTATTTCTCTGAATTCAAGTGCGTGCCGTTATGTTCAAGGTTAGTTTATTTCTCTGAGTAAGTAATTATTATATATGGTATTACTATGAACTCAAGGCGGTGTTATGCATCATAAGTCATTTATTTGTTTAAATACAATATCTGTCGACTTTCATAACATACAACTTCGAGTTAAAGCTCCGTTCCAGTATTTAATCCCTTTAGGTTATTGTTAAAGACCGCATCTTTTGAAGGGTTTCTTATTTTATTGTGTTTCGACGTAGTCCGAGGCTTGTAATAACTAAGCGTTATTGTACTATTTGACCCGTGTGAAGGTCATGTTTTCCTGTTATTGATGACCCCGTGATTAAAGGAAGGTCGTTTCAGTATGCAGGTTAGTTAGACTAGGGTAGCGTTAATTAATTATATGTATTGGGGTGTTTGCACCCAGAACTGTTGTTAATATTCATAAAATAAGGACTTGAGAATTGTTTAGTTAAGTTGTGTTTGTGCTAGCCGGAGGCTTAATAACATTTGTCCCTGTGAAGTGACGTATTTTCTGTTCTGCAATCTTAGTTCATCGCCACGAACAAAGTTGCGACGAGAGCTATTACCGCGATCGGTCCATGGGCCGTTTAATTCCCATGGTGGCGCCCTATTGTAAATATTGTTAATCACTGTATAATTTTGTATGCATATGTAATTAGGTTAAGTTAGTTAGTAGACCGTTTAATGAAACAATTGGAATTTTGTCTTAGTGTGTTGTTGTTTAATGAACCTCCCCTTCTCACCGACTGCAGCAGCTGCGAGGCAATGTCCCGAAACGTGAGGGTACTATCGTGTTAGAGGTCCTTCCCATTTATTATTTATTATTAATTGGATACCCTCACGCGGTAGGTAAATATTATAATTACATATGTCTCCCTGTGCTACTGCCACTCGTCCTTGGCAAGTCCTATGTACTGATATTGTCGGACCTATTCCTAGATCCTCTAAAGGTAATTCCTTCATTTTAGTTGTTGCCGATTGTTTTACAAAATATGCTTGTTTCTTTCTTCTACGTGCGTCTACGGCCGCTGCCGTTGCTCGAACCATTGAGGAAAATATTTTCCTGGTGTATGGTACTCCTCAGTATCTAATTGCGGACAATGGTGTACAATTTCGTAGTAATATTTTCACTAAACTCTGTGATTGTTATCGAACAAAAATTCTGTTTAATGCTCGCTATCATCCTCAGGCGAATCCGGCCGAACGTATTAATAGAGTCCTGAAAACTATGATTTCTTCTTACGTTTCTGATAATCAACGTCGGTGGGACGTTAATTTAGCAAAATTGGTTGTGCTATTCGGACGCTTAAACATGAGGTTATTGGTTACTCCCGTATTTTGCTCTATATGGTCGTGAACATGTTCTCTACGGCGATCATTTTGGAAAACCTCTTGATCCTGATGATGTTCTTATGGATTCCGAACGTCCTATTCCTCCTACTGACTTAGTCAAATTTGAGTCACTTCGTGAAGAAATTTCGGAACGTCTTTCCTTAGCATACAAGAAAAATGCTAAACACTACGATCTTCGTCGTCGTCCCTTAACTTTATCTCCTGGCGATCGCGTGTGGAAACGCAATTATGTTCTTTCGGATGCTACTCGCTACTTCAATGCTAAACTTGCTCCCAAATATGTGGGTCCCTTTACTATTAGAACTAAACTTTCTCCTTGGACCTATATCTTAGTGGATGATTCTGGTAACGATCTGGGTACTTGGCATATTAAGGACCTCAAACCCGATAAAACTTTAGACCCTCCCTACATTGATCCTGAACCTCCGGATCCTAAAGGGCTCCCTACGGCCGATTCTATTTTGACCCCTACGTGTCGCTATCCCTAATGACTTTTTTTTGGCTTATTGGTCTTGTGTTTTCTCTGATAAGCTTGTGTCCGAAAACACTGGCGCCCATTTCGTATTCCTATTCATATTTTTGTAGCTAGCCCATCCCGTGACTTTTTCTTCTGGCTAGTTCCTCCATTTGTTCACTATTTGACTATTATAGTCGCTTTCTGCATCCATTCCATGAGGTAGGCTTCAGATCTATTTTTTTTTCCTTTAGGTATTTCGACTTGGTCGCTTTTGTAGGTCTGTTAGCCATACTTTGCTTGAGTAAACGTTTCATACGAATCTGTGTTACCTCAGTTGGAAGTATTCTAGATGGTGTACTAGCTTGCCTTTGCCCTTTACTCTGTCTTGATTCTTTCTTTGCTGCACACTTGAGGTTGACAGTTGTGTCGTCTAGTTGGTTTGCTACGAGTTTTCTTCCTCGTTTTTTTTTCTTTCCTCTTGGTTTCTCCGCGGGAAGCCAAAACTTTTCTTTGAGGTGGAGAACAAAAATGTCCCTTTTGGGGACATCCGTCTTTTAACGTTTTTGAAAGTAGCTAAGACCTTTAATCCTCATTGGGTGTCTACTTGATGCTTTCTTTACCTGTTCTGTCGTTGTTGGTTACGATAGATGACTTTGTCGTCTTTTAGAAAAATGATTAGTAATCAGTAGTACACTTGCTTCTATTTTTGTCTGAATATATTTTGTCTTCTCTACCGTTATCTACATTGAATTTCTTTAAACTTTATCTTGTCGTGTATAAATATATCTCACACTTAAGCCCGGAATTATTTCTAATCTTCTCATTTCTTAGATAGCTTTAACAATTAAAGAAATTTATAGTTCTTTCCTCGGTAGCTTTTAAAAATACATTTGTCACTACATTTAAATGTGTCCATTTTTACTTAAATTTTTATCTTTTATTCCCTTATTAACTTTATTGTCGCTCAATTAGCCGTATTCTTTTGTCGTGATTGACATATTTTCCGTTTGAACAATTCAACAAAGCTTTAGAACTTGTACTAGCTTATCTCTTTGGACACACAGTACTGGAGATTTATTCCTCTGTAGTAGAACATCTATTGCCACAGTTACAACTTCGAACATTTTCTATTTGATGCGTTTTCTTGCTGTCATATCTTTATCGGTTTTTGAAAATGTTCTTTACCAACTGTTTTTTGAACAATTTTTGCGTTTTACCTGAACGTGTTGGTGAGGGGCTGTTGCCTTCTGTTGCTTCATCTTTAATCCCTGGTTGTTTTTCGGTATATTGGAAATTTTTGTACCTCTGTCCTTGAATAACTGCTTATCGTTTAATTATTTTTGTATATTTGAGGTAGCTATTGTTTTTTAAATTACTGTGAAGATACATTTAGGCTGGTCCTTTGAACTTTTATTTCCGTTTCCTGGTGTCGCAAAGATTGCTATGTTTAAAAACCTGATGGCACTGAAAGACATTGTTATAATATGCGTTTTGCGTGTATGTGGACTGTTGTACAAAGAGACTATTTTCTTTATTATGTTTTCGTTTTGGAGCTTTGTCGTGACTGTTACGCGTTAAAAAGCATGAATTGTAGGGGATTTTTTTTTGTATAATAATTTAGGTATATTACACATATTTGTGTTGTAGTATTTTTCTCTTGCTAAATATATTTTCTGAGGATGACCTTTATTGAGGATGTAGTGGGGCCAAGCTGGTGTTGCGAAAGAAAAATAGCATGTTCTCGGTCTAAGCTCGAGGTCTACCCCTGCGGAGGCATAAGCTCGTCGGGGTACTTTTTGAGACTAAACCTGTCTTTGAATAAACTAGGGTACCACTGCGTCAATAAAACCAACACAAAAATTCATCCTAATGATAGACGTAGATAAACCTTAAGGGAATAATATCTACCTAAATTTAAAATGAAGGAACATAGTTTCCTTACTTATTTTTATTTCCATCAAAACGGGGAGGTTACTTATTTCCTTTATTGAGCTGTTGGAAATAAAACGATGGTGAGTTTTGACTTGTATCTAATAAAATGAAATTTCTTTTCAACGTGAGTTAGAGTCCGTGGCTTCGAGCGGTCCTTTTTAAAAAGACTTCTTTGGTCTCTAACACATTTATTTGATTTAACAGATGTGAACATTTACAATTTAACTAATTTATTCTAAGTCGAAGTTATTAATTAATTTGTACAGTGAGTTACCAGTGAACTGCAAGGTTAAAGCTGAACGTCTGATGAACTGACTAGGAGTGGAGCTCCTGGTCCTTATATAACTTTCTCCCCCTCACAATACTATGGGAACCTGCGGACGTAATGTCCGCTTACATTCTACAATACTTAGTTGCTATCTTAAGAGCTATTCATAAATTACATTGTTGCAGGCTTATTCTGCGTAATCACGGTACGTGACATCCGTCGACCGTCTGTGACCTGACTTTTGCAGTGTCACTTATCCTTGGGCTACTTTGTAGCGTTTCCACTCGTGGGAACTGAAATAATCATAATAATAATATGTAATATAATGTTGCAACGACATTGTTGCACTGTCCTAACATTTCTTAGTTTCCTAATATTTCCTAATATGGATATTAGTATTTTATATATATATATTAGATGGGGGTTACTATAACTCGTGTACAAGAAAAATTAAAAGGGTTACAGTGTAAATACTATAGCATGAAAATGAATGTTAATTAAAAATGTTCAGTTGGCAAAAAATCACAGCTATTAACAGGGTAGACCTGTGCTTAAAAAAATTATTCAAAATCTAAATACATAATCTATATTGCTGTAATCTAAGATCTTGGATTTAGCTTACAACGATTTACTTTATGTTATACTCTATATCATCAATTATCTGAATGCAAAAGTTACTTAGTAACATAAGTGTCATCTGTTTTAAACGATCATGTCAAAACTTGACTCTTATCATAACACATGTTATTTTGAGGTTGTTCCTAACAAACATCGTATAACAGAATGTGAGGACATAAAAAAATTTTGCCAAATTATTTAAACTACACCCAATAACAATACGATTTGTTTCAACAAGATATCGTTCAAATTTATAAATCAAAATTCTTAATTTCGTAATTAATTACATTCCGTTTAGCTAATTCAGCTTTTCAAACAAAAGGATCATCACTTTCGTGTTGATTCGTCCGGATTACAAAAAAAGAATTGTACTCACCAAAGCTTCACGGTTTAAGTAACAACAATAAAATTATAGAACACTTGTTAACAAAGCATCAAGGGTCCGCCATCTTTTTCTAAGAATCAGGAAGCTTGTTTAGCAAAACTATAAATTACATCTTGAGTTACGGTGTTTGAAATTAAATTGAAAATTCGTGACGATTTTCTAATCCATTAATTATATATGTAAAGCTGCTTGCTAAAAATTAAAACTTCTGTTAGCAATAATTAAAACGCCATATTCTAAATAACAAACCGTTTTATAAATATAATCAGAACCACGTTCTAACAGAGTTCATTGCTATGACTGTAACGCCAAGCTAAACGTAATTGCCAGGACTGAAGTTTTTTCACTCATGATGGCCCCAAACTTCACACAACTTTTTTAAAAAACGTGTCTAGCGACTACATGCTAAATACTAGAATGAATCATCCACGTTCTATTTTAACGCGCATGACCACCTCTAACTACGATCGCGCTTGAACTCAAGCATGTTAGCGGCGACATTCCCGTCTAAATCCAGGCAATCTACACAGCACGAAATGTACTACGTATTTGCCTAAAAAGCTTACACTGTAGTTACTTATAGAAATTACGCTTCTGTGAATTATCTTTCGTGTATGCATAGTCGCGGTTTTTATACCGTGGAAAGGAACGTTAAATATAATTTTCCACGGTTTGTAATAGATATATGTCACTTTCCTGACCAATCAGAAGAGTGGTAGTTTCATTTCTTGGAAGCGCGACATAAGATTCGTTTCTTGACGTGACTACCTTATCTTTAACTGCTTATTCGGAAGTAGTGCATTATAAACTATGTAGTGGAGTGTTTACCTGTTCCCTTCTACTCAGATCTCTATATCGTACTTTGTCTTGTTCTCGTGGATGTTGTAGGAAAGGAAGAAATCAGCGACTCCTTTACAAAAATATGGACTAAATAACAACCACATCTATGACGTACAACCTTGTGATAAGGAACAATTATCTATTACCCAGTTAGTTAAAGTGCATTAATTTAGAAGGTGATCGGAGTTATTAATCAATATACATTGTTAATATGAATTGTAAATTATGCCATTCCCATAGTAGGGAACAAAGAATGCTACTATAGTAAACCTGCTTCTCGTAAAAGGTGATTAAAAGGCGCAACAAGGGGCAGCAGCCTTGTTGGCTAAAAGATAATGGAGGAGAGTCGGGTGGTATCGGCTGATCCTCAATAATTTACAAGTTTGCGGGGGGTTGGCCGTTACAGATACGGCTTTTTGCTAAAAATCTTTAAAAACTGCGTTGTGGAAAGATATGGGAACCTACCACAATATTTTCCAGGTATGTGTGGCCTAGAACACGTAACATGTATGATGGAGAGATTACAGGTAAAATTCTTGTCCGGAGGTAAAATATCTCCTCATTTGGATCTTCGGGAGGGGTTCTTGGGGCTCGTCATCGTAGGAATCTAAAACAACGGTTGGATTTAGTCATAGGGATTTGGAATGTAAAGTCACCACTTAGAGTAGATAAATTAACAAATTTATTAGTCGACATGGGAAAAGAAAAGCTGGACATTTTAGGTATTAATGAGGTGAGATGGCCAGATAGTAATGATTTTTGGGAAGATAAATATAGAATAATTACGTCTTCAACTAATGGACAGGCAGGGGTAGGAATAGTGTTAGGTATAAGATTAGGACGTAAGGTTAAAGAGTACTTAAGTAGGGTAGCTAAGCCGGTTTGGCAACAGAGATCCACAGCAAGATATGTATACGCCGGTTCGAGAACAATATGAACAGCTAAGCCGCTTTGGGAAACAAAACGTGCAGCAAGATATGTATACGCCGCTTTGAGAACAAAATTGTCTTTGTGTGTAAATTTGTTGCGTCGGGGGTCGTTAGGTCTTTGGGGTGTGCGTTCGGCGGGGTCGTTAGATTTTTGTGTGGGGTAATGCGCGTGCGCTGGGGTGGAGATATTTTCTTAGAAATTTTTTAGCAGCGTTCCCGACGTTAAATATTAAATATTAAATTTTAAAAAATGTTGTGTGTGTAGAAAATGGAGTTCACGTGTTGGTTCGTATTTTTCTGGGGTAGGTTAAGCTAAAAATTAAAACGCCGCGGTGAAGAATTTTTAATATTAGGCAAACGCGTGCAAGTGGTAAAGAGTGTTTGAGCTCTCCTCATAAGCTGCGTTTTGTACGAAGTAGAAAATAAAATTGAGAAAGTATACGAAATGTTATATGATGGAGGTCAAATTTTAAACGTTTGCAGGTAAAATCTTGTAAAAAAGAAGTCGTTCACATCTCGCAATTTCAATGTCGCGATAAAATACTAAGAATTTGCATGCAGTCGAATATAACAACGTGTTTTTTATCTGGCAATATATATGTAAATCACGTCGACATTCGACTTTTAATATAATGTATTTAATTAACATAAGGTGTGTTGCAAAAACATTTCAAGACAGGTATGTCGTATATTACCTTTGGTTACATCATCCCAAAATAATTTATACAAGTACACTGAACTTGCAGTCGGATCTAACATATAATCTTTTAATTATACCCGTATGAATTTAAAATATATGCAAATTATACCAATTTCAATGTCACGATAAAATAACAAGAATTCGCAGTCGAATATAACCTCGTGTTTTTTATTGAAATTATAGCTCTCTGGTAATATATATGAAAATCATTCAACTTTTAATATAATGGATTTAATTAACATAAGGTGTGTTTGCAAAAACATGTTAAGACTATTTCCGTCTTGGTATGCAAATTATACCACCTTTCATAACGATTTATTTGACTCTCAAATAAAAAATTAATTTGATCTTATATTAAGAGGTGTTCTTGCTTACATTTTAGCAATTTGAATATATTTAAATATTTAAATGTAATTATACATTTAATTTATGTGGCAATAAAAATTCTTTTACTTTTAGCGGTTTGGTGATTGTATGTAGATGACGTATTAGACATTGTATATATATAACTCGTTTAATTGCACAAACGTGATAAAAATTTATAAATTATGCAAAACGTGCATGTAGTGAAAAATTTAGCGGTGATCTTTAGAGCTTCGTCATTGTTTTTATTCTCGTTGCTTTAGTTAATTAAAGAGAGATTTTAGGTTAAGCAAAAATAGGAAATGTGGTGGATGACATAATCACTTTCAAAATGATGAATGGTGGGGAAGGAGCTTCTAAACGTGCCCTAAACGGGGCTCTGCCCCATTATTTTTGTATTAAATATCAAAAGAATAGGAGAAATTATTCAACTCGTATTTTATAATGGTTTTAATTTAAAATATTGGTGTGTGTGCAAAAAAACATGTTAAGACAGGTCACTCGTTCTGAACTCGTACCCGAATCTATATAACCTTTAAATGTATGCAAATAATGTTGTTATTTAAAACGTGGTGAAGAATTTGGATGGGGATGTACTCATTCTCAAATGCGGAATGGTACTCCATAAGGCGTTCTGAACGGAGGTTTTGCACGTATTAGGTGATTGAATACTTCGGAGATTTTTAGGTTAAGCAAAAACGTGCACGTACTGAAGAATCCCCCGAGATTTTTAAAAAAATATTTTTGTATTAAATATATAATTTTAAAAAGAAACACACAAAATTTGAATGTTTTATTTATATTAGTTTCACTTACCAGCTTATTTTAATTACATGCTAATGAGTTCATATATTTTCATACAGTTTGATTGATTCACTGCCGAAACAAAACATTTTTACACAGCTGACAATACTGGGTGTCGTTTTTCAATACAATATCAATAACTATTTACAATACAGCTGAATACTGAAATGTAAAGTAACTTTTACACATTTACCTACGTGTACTTAAATTTAATTGAGTTCTAAAAAATATATGCATATCTATGGCAGGCAACCCAGCATACACCAATTATATATTCTTAGTGTAAAATTTTATTGTTAGGTGAATAACCAGCAATTTATTATGTAATATTTATTGCTACAAGCATGGTAATAATAATTTGCAATGTGCAAAATACCTCTTTTGTTGTTAAAAGACCGATTTAATTAAACACTATAAAAGATTGTGAATTATTTATTCTAGTTAAATTTTACAGTGCTAGAGACACTAATAATTATTAGTACTAGATATAGGTATAACAAAATTTGTATTCCAGAAGATAGTATGTTCAAAGGATATTATTATTTAAAAGACTCTGTAAACATGATTAGTGAAATTATTAAAGTTAAGGAATGTAAAGCAAAATTTGTCCATAAAAGCAAATATGTTTTCTAAAAGATATGCATAACTTACGGATCTAAACGTTTCAACATTTCGCAAACTGAGATAAATATTACTTATTTCTTTGCAAAAACGTTCATATAACGCCCTTTAACAACCGCGTTCAGTAAAGTGCATGGTAGTTAATGACCTCGGCGATTGTGCTATTTATAGTATAATTATAACAACATATCCCCATATGTAAAATTATATGGTTCTGGTTTATACCTAAAACAACTATTTTGCATTATATTTTGTTGATTCTGGCAGAATAAATTACAAGTATAGCAACGTTGTCAATACATTTTATTTTCAAACTCGTTTTAATTATTGTAGAATTTAGTGCTTATAAATAACCTACTTTAATTCAATAAGTTATTCTTAAATTAATAATTATTGTCAAGAGAAATATATACACATATGGTAAATAATTGCAAGAATGTCTATAATATATCTGAGTTTTAATTCTGTTAAATGGAACATATGGCAACAAGGTAACTTCAAAACATTTTAGCATAATTGTCAATTACCAAAATTCACAATTTTCATCTTATATCAAGCAAATGTTATTAAATTGATGCTAAACAATAAAAATAATACCGTTATATTTCAAATCATTTTAATAGAATTACGCAATGTTAAGTCGTTATTAAAAATTAATTTAAACAGAGTTTTTATTGTTATCGCCGTCTGTTGAAGAATCGTAGCAGAATCTGAACTATATCGCTTTTACAAAGCATGTATTCAAGATCACATTTAGTTAGTTTCAAAAACTTTTCATCATTGTATACGACTTGTTTTAACTTGCAGTAGGTATCAATGACCGAATCAACATTACCACCCGAACATGGTTGACAACTTTAAATTTTATTTTCCTATTACTTTCAAGGTATTAAACATTGGTATATATATAGATTTAGCGACATCAGGCAACCTTTTCTTAATCTTCGTTGGGAATTAAACCACTCATAGTTTTTAAAATCATCTTTCTTTACGTTTCGATCCATGACCTAGGATCGTTGTCAAAATTGTCAAAACCACAACAATCATAAAGGAGTATTTATCAGGCAACATATTTCTCGCATGGCTATGACAGCTTTTGTGCTGTATGTAGAGTAATGATTAACGTTATGCTCTTTTGATTAATTTGCAATTTACCGGGCATGCATCCTTCGTTAAAAGTGAAGGATATTCCATAGATAATTTGAATAACAACCTATCACCACCAATACACACCTCTAATTGGATTTTCCTTAAATATATTGCTCAAATTCAACAGAGTCGCCTTGCCAGAGATCATCTCGAGGTTGTTGATTTGTTAATGCTGTTACAAAAACTAGTGGGGGTTTATCAGACGAATAACTAGGTGATGCTCAGTATCACAACACTTTAGCATTACCTATTTTGATGAATGTGCCATAAAAGCTAGGTACTTGGATAGATCTCGCAGTGAGTGGAACAACAACGATAGTGGTGCGAAGTTTTCAAGTTAACATGGACAATGTACTGTACGATTTGTTCGAGTGAACAACGCATTTTACACCAACATCTGAAACATGCCATAGTATTGAATAATGTAGACAAAATCAAACGTATACTGTTCAGAGTAGGTGTTCATGTTCCTTTAAAGCCTTCAAATGGCTAACGCTGACCAATGATACATCCATTGATGTAATGGACATGCTGTTTAATCAACAGAGTAGGTGCGATCAATTTGTATTAAACTTCATTGATGCTTGCAACGGCAAAACAGAGTTAAAATGTCATCAGGTGCGCGGTGTACTAGACGCAATAGAGAGTAATTATAGTTTGAGCGATGTATATTTCCTTGAAGAATTACTAACCAACCGAGCTGTATTGAGTACGAAGGCATTTCCTATCATGAATATAAATGCAACTATAAATCACTGGTAACAGCGATTGACGATATGATTGTAGATGTTGTATATTTCGCACAACCTATGGTATTAGAAAAGTATTGAAGTTAATTTTAAAGTATAAGGTAAATTATAAGTACCAACCTAATGTAGTTGGCCCTCATAGAACAACATATAACTGGCTCCTCAAGAATTTGGCAATGGAGGGCTCAAAACAGCAACCAGGATGGACGTGTGGTCCGGATTCGGGAAAATGGCCATCAAATAGTATAGATGATTATAAAAAAGTGTATATGCTATTAAAGTTATTGTTTTAGTTTAATACTATTTTTGTATGTAAATCATGTCATCTTGGTAGTCTTAGCTGATGCGCTATAGATAGCACTTATTAGATATAATGGAGGATGCTATTGTACGTGTCGCATACCTTTTACAATGAATATATATACCTCGAGTGTTGGTCAAGTACGGGGAGAAATTGTTAGCTGAGAAGGTAATGTGTTTTACCTGCTTGTTATTTACACATATTCACGGACATCGAAATACTCAAGTTCAACCAAAACAGCGAAAATCAACCTACATCAACGTTTTGCGCTTCGGGCATGAGGAATTATAAACAACTTTCTTGACGTAGAACTAGTGTAGTAATTAGTAGTACATAGATGTAATTTGTGTGTGTGTGTGTGTGTGTGTGTTCGCTATAATAAATCATATAACAGTAAAAAATTTTTATTGATGAATGACATATGATGGTAAACAAACACGTAACAGCAAATCTACAAAATATGATTTTTGGATATCCAACTATTATGGCTGGAATCTAAATTTAACCATTTCACATATACTTGATTTTAACTCTCTTCAATACTTTTCCACTAAATATACATCCGGATAGTGTGTTCGTTGAAGTTATTCTGCATAAAAGCCGCCTAATATTGGTTGTCTTCGACTATCGCGCAATAGGTACGTTAAAGGATTAGTCAAATGCACTTTGTACACCGTAAAAATTTCGTTAGACCAATTTGGTGTATATCCCTTGGTAAATTGACTTCTATGTTTACTAATGCGAACATGATCTCCAACAGAAAATTTTTTACTCTTTAAGTTAACTGTTTTGATCGTACTGTACACTGTATTGAAGAGTTTCGGTTCATTGCGTTTTGACACATCTACAGGTCGCATGCCGATTGTTCGATGTTTGGTGTTGTTATATGCAGTCACGAGTGAGGATAGTATATTCAGCCATCGATACGAACCATTCAAACTAAATTGTTTCCACATTTTTGACTTTAAGGTACGATTAACGCGTTCTACTACGCAAGCTTTTTATTGCTGTACACACTATAATGTGTAATCTCATATTTTTCCATTAAAGCCTTAAATGTTGAATTATAAAATTCTTTTCCCAAGTCCGTTTGAATGTACCGTGGAATACGATGGTCTTTGTTGAAAATTGATTGAAAAGCGTTTGAAACAGCCTTACCCGTCTTGCGCTTAACCGGTACGGCCCATAAGTATTTAGAAAATACATCGATAACAACTAGAATGTATCTAAATCCTTTATTTATCTTTGCATATGGGATCATTTCCACCAAATCGGCTTGAAACAGCTCGTTTAATCCTTTTGTGATTACATGTCTTCTTGGAAAGTTAATGCGAGCAGGCTTATGTAACTCGTGGACGATTTGCTCCTTTACAGACATATTGCTAATATGTGTGTGTGTGTGTATGGTTGACGGCTATATGCGTGCGTTTTTAAGTTTCTCTTGCAACTGTTGAATATCTGCTTGAATTCGTGCAATGTCTATTCTAAATTGTGCTTTCACTTGTTGAATAGCAGCGTCTAATGTCTTATATATGCTATTCATAGAATCATCTATCCGTTTGGTTACGATTTGTGCAACATTAGCGTTCACAGTGGCTGGAACAAGGTTACGCATCATCTCTTCAAAATGGTTAAAGTCTGATCTTGTAACATACTCGCTGGAGAATTGTGTTATCATACTGTTTGTTGTCTCCTTCACAAGCGTGTCTATATACTGCTGAATAGTGGAACCACGTCCAAGCGTTGGTTCGCCCTCTTGCTGGTGTAGCGTTGCTAACCGCGATTCTAAGTACGCTTTCGTGACTGCATCATCATCTTCTTGTGGTGTAGCGACGCGCGCTAATCTCATGTTGTCAAAATCGTAGTAATCATCATAAGAAATATATGAAGCACAGTCAGACGCATGTCCAAACTTGTCGATAACCATCGTGATAATGAATAACAAGTCGCACAATCTACGCTATTATACGCAATTCGCGTAATTCTTCCATAATCGATGTAATTTCGTTGGTGTGACCGGTGTTACCTGCATCTTGCGAGGCGACCAGAAGCTTGAGCCGTTCGCACAGTTCGTTGGGATCATCAAAGTATACATACTCTAGTGGCTTCTCGTTATAATCCATGAGTAGACCACGACCACTCGGGTTTATAGTTTGCTGTCGTAAGCTATACATTGCATTACTTCTTTTTAATGTCCGCATAATCGTTAATTTCTTTAAGTGAGAATTTACCCAAAGGATTGAGAAGGAACAGTTGCTCGTACAACCCTTTGCTACCGTTGTAGCAAAATCGTTCTACACACACTTTTCACCAATCCCGAAGATAATGTCCGAATCACCAATCATTAATTTTCCTGTCTCCGGATTAAAACGTACTTTATCCCTGCGCAAGTGCTCCGTGTCATTGTTATAAATACCAGTAAAGTTGGAAAACAGATTATCGACATAGTATCTTACCGATGGTAAGAATCGTTGTAAGTAGGCCTGATGTTCTTCGCTGTTTAGGTACCGTTCGTACTCTGTATGGGTCTCTGGAGTGTTGCCGCTACTCTCCGATTCTTCGAATGTGGACTCCACAGACTGGACTGGGCTATGAGGATTGTGTTCCCATGCCTCCTCTATTGGTGGTGCGGCGATTGGTGTGAACTGCGCACCTGATCGAGAAATTTAGGGCGTCTTTAGGAGTAGATTGTACGTCATGTTGTTGTGGTAACCAGTGCTGGCTTTCGATCTTGGACTCCTGTTTAATATCTTTCAGCAGACCGGTCTGAAGTGTTTGTAAACGTTTTGTAATAGGTGCATAGACTTTACTTAATGCAAGCTCCTTTTCAACCACACCTGCTTTTAGCGCTTGTAATTTCCTCTTGACTGCCTTTCGTACTTTTATGAGTTCTCGTTTGGTTTTCACGTCGTCTGCCATCGTCTAGAAACGGGTAGGAAGTGATGTGCTATTTATGTGCTTTATAAGTATATATAGGTGTCAAAACCTTTTCGGTAGCGACCGTTCTGCAAATCGCCATCTTTATTGATCACCAGGAACCCATACCGATCTTGCCAGCATACGCCGCACAATTCTTTAAACCGGTTAAACGACATATCCGTGTTTACATGGTCAGCGTATACGTGTTTTAAATTGAGTTCGTCTTGTTTGAATAGCACTAGGACATTAGCATTGTCTCTAATCAATTGTTTAGGTATTTTGGAATAGGTCTGACATAGGTAAAAACAATCAATGGCCTTATGTCGGCCTAAAGAAAAATATTCTCGCATTACATTTTGTTTATCGCACGACACGTCATCGAAAATAAATATCGAATTAGGTTTTGCTTCCGCTGGAGTAACAATTGCATCCCATTTGTTAAACGCAAAATATCCTATTTCTTTTATTGGTTGTAATAACCTCTCTAGGTACTGATACTTTGGTTGATACAAGGATTTTGAGTAGAGATAAACGTTTTCAAAACGTACACCATTCGGATGTTTCATGACTACATTAGTTTTACCACAATTCGATGGACCTGTAATGATACACCGTATTGTTGATGGTAATAGTAGTCCATGCTTTTGCACGTTAGTGTTGTTGCTGCAGTTGTAGTCCGTAATTGGCAACGCCAATTGTTGCTTTACCAGACGCATTCTATCCATATACTAAAACGTAATTGCAGTATGGTAAGCATTTAAGCGAGTAATTCTACACGCATGACCAGTCTCCTTTAAACCTTTCGACTGACAAGATTAATGAAATCCTATCGTGGCTACGGGTTACTCAATAGTGCTATCAATCGTTTACCGGTAGAATTACATTTACCAGGCTATCGCTTCTGTGGACCGGGTACTAAGCTTCAGAAACGCCTCGAGCGTGGTGATATAGGTCGTAATCCTTAGACGAAGCCTGCAAACTACACGACATCGCCTACGATCTTTCTACAGACTTAACAACCCGACACCAAGCTGATCGACGTCTTGCCGAAACAGCACAAAACGTCGTACTGCACCCGACGCTTCGTTAGGTGAAAAACTTGCTGCGTTTGCTGTTGGTTCTGCAATGAATGCCAAAGTTAAATTTGGTATGGGTTGTCGCAAGAAAACGATAAGGTGTAAAGGAAAACGACGTGGTCAGCGTCTACGTACAGGAAGTGGTATACCATTCAAGCGTTTAATTCGCACCATTTGGGAACGCATTAAAACGTTCGTCCGACCGATCTTATTAAAACTGCTAAACTTGCAGTGGCACCGATTAAAGATATAACAGATGAAATTCGTGGCATCCCACGTGTAATCCCTGTACCCAAAACTGGTGGTTTCCTACCTTTGATACCTATTTTTGCAGCCCTTTCCGCAATTGGAGCGTTGTCGGGTGGAGCAGCTGGGATTGCAAAAGCTGTCAACGATGCTAAACTTGGACAACAACAATTAGATGAAGCAAAACGACATAATATGGCACAAGAGGCAGTGACACTTGGAAAGGGTCTTTATTTGAAACCTTATCGCCGTGGACATGGACTGTACCTAAAGCCTTTTCTTACACACGGGCAAGGTTTGCGTAAACAAAGACAACGAAAAAAAAAAACTCAACGCATTCGTTAAACCTACCTATGCGAGCGTTGACCAATGTTGACTTGAACAAATACATAAAACGTTTACCAATATCCCACTTTCGTGGAATATTCATGCGCAATTCACTTCCAAACACAATTCGTTGGCGAGAATGTGGTATTCTTAATCATGATACTACACGTGGTGTGGGAACTCATTGGACCGCGTACAAAAAAGATGGTTCAAGGGCAGTCTATTATGATAGCATTGGTAATCTACGACCTCCGAGGGAACTTGTCAAATATTTAACCTCATCAGGACCATGCACTCTCTATTATAATTATGAACAATTTCAACCGCTTAACACTGTTACCTGTGGACACTTCGTATTGAAATTTTTACTGCAAAATAGTCCTCCGTTAAGTTTCTAACAACGTTATATATTATTTGATTTTAGTGTATTTTTAACTGTTTTGTATAAAAGTGTTTAATTAAAACCATATATTGCAAGTGTTTCAGGAATTTGCTTTTATTACCCCATCCCAACTACGAATACGACTAGTTGTTAGTTTATCGTCAACCACCGAACATGTACACATTTACTTTAACTGGAACTGAATCTACGCTCACCGCAATCATCAACCCACCAATTGTTCTCGATGATGACCATGAATACGTTATTGGTCTTACAAACTTTGATACATATTTTCAATTCCCAATGTAACGGAAGCGAACAATAAATTTTACATTGATGACATCGTGCTTACTTTACCAGAAGGAACTTATGAAGTGGCAGATATTAATAAGTTCGTACGACGTAATCTGAACGATCCCCGTGAACGCACTTCATCCAAACGTTATCTTATTGATATTCGAGCCAATAATAACAGTTTACATACAGAAATCAAAGCATCAGGTATAGTGGATTTTACACAACCAAATTCACTTGCTTCGTTGCTGGGTTTTGAGAAACGTAAACTACCAGCTCTCACTACTGCTATTTCGGACCATCCGGCACAAGTCTTTCCAATCAATTCAATATGTATTGAATGTAATCTTGTGGTCGGATCGTATCGGAATAAGCAAACCTGTACACATTTTGCATCAATTCTTTCCTGCAGTTGCTGCAGGGTACAAGATTATTGAAAACCCCGTAAACGTCACCTATATGCCACTTAATACACGAATCATCGATCGCATCATTGTTAAAATAGTTGATCAAAACGGTAATCTCATCACTTTTCGTCGGGAAACCATCACGATTAGACTTTATCTAAAGCGTCTTTAAAACAATGGTTTTGCGCTATGAGCATAAACCACCAAAACCTATTAATAGACGCATTGTCAGCACCTTTACCAGTTACAAGACACCAGTGCACCGATTAACACCGGAAAACGTTAAATTTCTGCAAACATTAGGACTCAAAGTGCTACATAGCTAAAATGGATAGTAATATTTTAAATGTTACGCAACGTGCTATATTTGATACAACCATCGTCAATGCCGACAAACATATGCATACTCCGTACTCCAATACCACGTATGAGAAGAACGATGTTATACGGATTCCAATAGAAAACGAAGATGTCTATACACTACCATGGGACAGCGTAATTTATATTGAGGGTACAATGAATAAGTCAGATGGTGGCGTTTCGCCTACAGCCGATTTTGTCAACAACGGCGTTTTATTTTTATTTGATGAAATTCGTTATGAACTTGGTGGAAAGACTATTGACCGCGTTCGTAATCCAGGTATAACTACGACTATTAAAAATTTCCTATCCTACGATTATAGCGAAAGTCGTCGCTTTAGGAACGCCGGTTGGTCCCCCATCGATAAGCTTGATCTCGTTGATGCTAATGGTCATTTCAACGTATGCATTCCCTTGCGCATGGTTTTAGGATTTGCGGAAGACTACCGAAAAATTCTTTTGAATATCAAACAGGAGCTTATTCTTATTAGAAGTAGTGCTGACGATGCAGCTATATCGAATTCTGATACCAAAGAGTCAATCAAAATTACTATTACACATATATCATGGCGGATTCCACATATAACCGTTGCAGATGCAGAGCGCTTAAAACTACTCAAACATATTCAACGCAATGCCACCATGGACATAAGCTTTGCAGTTGGGAACTACACGAATATCCAGAATTACATACAACACACACGCATACGTGGGCCGTGAAGACGGCTTCTCAAGTGGAGAAACCGCGTTTTGTTATTGTCTGCTTTCAAACCGATACATCGCGCAAAAGGGGCGCAGTCAGTTCGACCACTGTAAGTTGACCAATATGAAATTACATCTGGGTTCATCTATGTATCCTTACGATAATCTTAACATTGATTTCGATACCAATCGCTATTCTATACTATATGAGATGTATGCACAATTTCAACAATCGTACTACGGGGGTATCAGCGAGCCGATATTAACACCCAATGAATTTCAAACGCACGCTCCACTTGTAGTCATCGATTGTTCCCATCAAAACGAAATAGTGAAAGTGGGAGCGGTTGACGTACGATTAGAATTTCAAGTGAAAGAAGCGCTTAAAGCTCACACTACAGCGTACTGCCTCATTCTACACGATCGTTTGGTCCGCTACAATCCTGCAACCAGTATTGTGAGTGAAGTCTAAAATTAATAGTCCATTAGTTGTCGACGTTCAAAGGTTTAAAATTGCACATAATAACTTTGTGTTTAAAGAAATGGCTGTTTTACAACTATCCCTATCGAATGGAGTTGCAATAACATATGTGCTGAAACCACCATATTCTTGGAACTGTCTATCAGCTCGCTTCAAATACCAAAAGATATGGTTAAGCAGAAACTTTCACGGTATATCTGGAGATGATGGCAATTTACAATGAATTTCCACACCTAAATGTTATTAACCTAGAAGATTTAGGGTGTACTCCTCTACATAAATTAAAGTATTACACCAATTCACACAAGTGTTTCTACCATACCACACGACATTCGTCATTCAATTGCGCAACCACAGATGTAATTGTACTCAAAAACTGGTTTGTACATATAACCAATTATTCATTTTAATAAAGAATAATGTTTACATTAAGTAGTGTTTTTATTTGTATATTGTATACCAACATACATACATATTCCTTGAGACTAGTAAGATGTGTTTCAAAAAATGTCTTGAAATAAGTTTAATTGTAAAACTTACTAACGAATCTGTAAGTATCATATTGAAAAATTCCTCTTAACGGATATGTATTTTGCATTTTTATGCAAACTTTATGTTACAATAATACAATTAAAAATTATATTCTACTACCGAGGTATTAAATTTTAAAGTATGTTATAATTGTGTAAACATAAAATGCATTGCATAGGTTTTTATCATCAAAGTAGTACATTTTATTTAATCCCACCTGTAAAATGATTAATTTCTTAAACCTAAGTTTCATAAAATTTATTCTCCAAAGATCAACCAACTATAAACCAGAACTACTAAATTTACATAAATTTCGGTGTTATTTTAATTTAAACTATGCTCATAAAAGTCGTTTATATATATAGCACCAACATTGTTACTACCTATAAATATCAAATCTTTAAAGGAATTTACAGTCATGATTAATTAATAAGTGGTCTTTTCATTTGTACACATTTTGTATATGTTGTTTTAGTTCCATTGACGATCTATTATTAGTATATCTGTTTATTATTTTATTGACGATATAAATTTTAAGATTGGAAGGATTATCGGTATGTATATACTTACTTACTTAATGTGTTTTTAACGGAAGTAGAAATTATGAATTTTGGTAATTAACAATTATGCTAAAATGATTTGAAGTTATGCAGTTTCCATATATAATTTACATATATCGGTATGTTGTTATAAATATCACAACCTCGAGGTCATTAACTACCATGCACTTTACTAAACTATAATTAATAAAATCCCCGTACATTTTTCTTAATGTGGAAGTCTTATCTATATTTTATTCAAATAAGAATCTGCTACCGCCACCTACAAAAGATAGGGACAATTAAAGAATGTAAGTTTTTGTAAATAAAACATTAAAATATTGTGTGTTTCTTTTAATATTATATATTTAATACAAAATAATTTTTGAAATTCTCGGAGATTCTTCAACACGTGCATGTTTTTGCTTAACCTAAAATCTCCGAAGTATTCAATCACCTAATGCGTGCAAAGCCTCCGTTCAGAACGCCTTATGGAGTACCATTCCGCATTTGAGAATGAGTACATCCCCATCCAAATTCTTCACCACGTTTTAAATAACGACATTATTTGCATACATTTAAAGGTTATATAGATCCGGGTACGAGTTTAGTGTGGTTGTATAAATTATTTTGGTGATGCAATCATGAATAAAATAACGAGTGACCTGTCTTAACATGTTTTTACATATACACACATATTAAATATATATTGAAATTGCTAAATGTAAGCAAGAACACCTCTTGATATAAGATCAAATTAATTTTTTATTTGAGAGTCAAATAAATCGTTATGAAAGGTGGTATAATTTGCATACCAAGAAGGAAATAGTCTTAACATGTTTTTGCAAACACACCATATGTTAATTAAATCCATTATATTAAAAGTTGAATGATTTGCATATATATGACCAGAGAGCTATAATTTCAATAAAAAAACACGAGGTTATATTCGACTGCGAATTCTTGTTATTTTATCTTGGTAATGAAATCATGAACAACATGTTTTTACAAGATTTTACATGCAGACTTTATAATTAGATCCATTATATCACATTTCGTATATTTTTTTAAATGTTATTCGCTACTTCTTACAAAATACAGCTTTTGAGGAAAGCTAAAAAAATTCTTTACCACTTGCACGTTTTTACTTAACATAACAAAATTCTTCATATAGGTAAAATCACCACTTCGCTATGCTCTCGGCTACCTAGTTTCGGCTACTTTTCCAAGGTCGTTGTGACGTCATAGTCTTTTATAAATAAAGAACAATGTAATACTATTCTAAAATTTTTATTCTAGCATTATACATAACAAAATTTAAAAACATTTAATGCCAAGCATGGAGCCATTTAAACTTAATTTTAATATAAATTCGATTGTTTAACATGGCTAACAACCAATGCAAGACTTAAGATATACAACAAATTTGTGTGTCAGATAACAAATCCTGGTGTTAATAAACAACTTGGAAATTATATACTAGATTTTTACGTTGTCCAGATGCACGTTTAAGAGCAACATTCGCGTCTACTTTGACCAAAGAACACGGTATTACGCAATTGGAAGCGACAATATAAAACTGTACAATTGGAAGCTATGTCAGTGCGGAAGGGGTGTATAATCCCTTAAAAGACTGTTTAACCTTATTGGAAGATAGTAAGTTATACTTCCTAAAGGCGCCAATGTACTCGGTATCGCTAAAATGTGGAGTAAGTTATCAGACAAGCTTCAAAATAGCTGCTGTTTAGTGTATAATAACCTGCTACAGTACATGTATTGGGGAACGGCAATACAAAGAAATTGACGGCTTGCAAATTAAGTTGCCAGAAAACCAGAGAAAAGGGAAAAATTGAAAAGTATGTGCTTTCAGCTTTTAGTTTTAACTATTTACCTGTAAATTATTTGGAGATAGTAGAGTAGGAAGA
This sequence comes from Platerodrilus igneus, assembly GCA_036346225.1. NCBI lineage: Eukaryota > Metazoa > Arthropoda > Insecta > Coleoptera > Lycidae > Platerodrilus > Platerodrilus igneus. The sequence continues at coordinate 3,253,387 of JARFIW010000488.1, read as the reverse complement.
CAGCCAAGATAAAATAAAAATCTTACACAAGTGCTACATTAAAGCAGGTAACATATTTTACACAATCTGTAAGACCATATTCTACAATTCCAAAAGAAATAATCATTTCGGTATCGGGGTTGATAAGTACGCCTAACATTCGCCCAGAGGTTGTACGACCACGCGTCAATACTCACAGAAAACTCTCTCCGTTGACGCTGCAGGAAATTGCCCAATTATGCACGCCATACGCTGTAAGTGGAAGAAAAGACAGCTGGAATTAGAGGAAATGCATGCAAAAGGCAAAAGTTGGACTAAATAGAAGACACTGCGACAATACGCGAACAATACAAAGATGTGTTAGACAAAGAACATCTTATTAGAGAAAGAGGAAAGGATTAAAAGATTATTTTATGTGCCGATGGACTGACTTGGATACATCCGCGTTCTACAAGCTGTATGTATTTGTGGTTAGTAAGAAAGACTCTTTTTAGAATTTTAGAATAGTATTACATTGCTCTATATTTATAAAAGGCTATGACGTCACAACGACCTTGGAAAAGTAGCCGGAACTAGGTAGCCGAGAGCATAGCAAAGTGGTGATTTTACCTATATGAAAATGAAAATAAAGAACTTTTAAATTTTTTAAATAAATTTTGGTAGGAAATATTTAATAAATAAGTATATGTTAATGAAACACATATTTTCTAAATGATATTGGTGCTAAGGAAAGCTATTTTTATTAAGTTCTATAGTTTGAGAGTGACGTAAAAACCTTGATGCTACACCTTGAGTTGTAAAAGTTAATACATAAGCCTTGTAATAAGATCAAATCAAATAATTTGAGAGTCAAATAAATCGTGATGAAAGGTGGTATAATATGCATATATTTTAAATTCATACGGGTATAATTAAAAGATTATATGTTAGATCCGACTGCAAGTTCAGTGTACTTGTATAAATTATTTTGGGATGATGTAACCAAAAGGTAATATACGACATACCTGTCTTGAAATGTTTTTGCAACACACCTTATGTTAATTAAATACATTATATTAAAAGTCGAATGTCGACGTGATTTACATATATATTGCCAGATAAAAAACACGTTGTTATATTCGACTGCATGCAAATTCTTAGTATTTTATCGTGACATTGAAATTGCGAGAAGTGAACGACTTCTTTTTTACAAGATTTTACCTGCAAACGTTTAAAATTTGACCTCCATCATATAACATTTCGTATACTTTCTCAATTTTATTTTCTACTTCGTACAAAACGCAGCTTATGAGGAGAGCTAAAACACTCTTTACCACTTGCACGCGTTCGCCTAATATTAAAAAATTCTTCACAGCGGCGTTTTAATTTTTAGCTTAACCTACCCCAGAAAAATACGAACCAACACGTGAACTCCATTTTCTACACACACAACATTTTTTTAAAATTTAATATTTAATATTTAACGTCGGGAACGCTGCTAAAAAATTTCCTAAGAAAATATCTCCACCCCAGCGCACGCGCACCACCCCACAACAAAAATCTAACGACCCCGCCGAACGCACACCCCAAAGACCTAACGACCCCCCGACGCAACAAATTTACACACAAAGACAATTTTGTTCTCAAAGCGGCGTATACATATCTTGCTGCACGTTTTGTTTCCCAAAGCGGCTTAGCTGTTCATATTGTTCTCGAATCGGCGTATACATATCTTGCTGTGGATCTCTGTTGCCAAACCGGCTTAGCTACCCTACTTACTTACGATTCAGTGATAAAGTAATTATGGTTAGATTGAGTACGAAACCCACAGACACTGTTTTAGTACAGGTTTACATGCCAACAACTTAGTACGAGGATGAGGAAATAGAAAAGGTATACGAGGATATAAATAGTATAGTGAGAAAAGTAAAGGGAGATGAGAATTTAATGGTTATGGGAGATTTTAATGCATCAGTGGGAGAAGGTAGTGAGGGAGAAATGGTAGGAAAAATTGGGTATGGTAGACGAAATGATAGAGGAGAAAGATTAGTGGAGTTCTGCCAGGAACATAGATTAGTAACTGTAAACACCCTATTCGAACAACATGTTAGAAGAAGAAATACTTGGAAAGCGCCAGGTGATAGGGCTAGATACCAAATAGATTATGTTTTAGTTAAACAAGTTAAAAACTGTCGTAGTTATCTAGGGACTGGCATAGATAGCGATCATAACTTAGTTAAAATGAAGTGTGATCTAAAATTCAAAAAATTGAGAAAGGTTAAAAGAGAGGGATGGGATCTAGGTAAGCTTAAAGATAGTGAGGTAAAAGAGGAATATAAACAAGCATTAGACAATAAGATTAAAGAGATAGCTATAGGAGGGAACGTAGAAAATAGATAGAAAGAAATAAAAGGGCTGTACATGATACAGCAACACAAACCATAGTTAAGAAAAAAGTAGAAGCGAAAAAACCCTGGGTAACAAAGGAGATTTAGATTTAATAGAGAATAGAAGAAAGCGTAAACCTTTCAGAGAATTGGATAGTGAAAGTAAGCAAAAATATAATAGAGTTAGAAATAAGATAGTACAAGAGTGTGGAAAAGCTAGAAATAAATGGATGGAGGAGAACTGTATGGGAATACAGGATGATTTGAGAGTAGGTAAGACAGACAGTCTTACGGGGCAGTTAAAAATTTTTTCGGGGAAGATAGAAAAAATATAATGGTATTAAATATGAGAATAATGAGCTTCGAATAAATAAAGTTGAGGTAGCAGATAGATGGAAAAGATATTTAGAAGACTTATATAAAGGAGACGATATGGATGAGTTAGAGAACGATCAAGAAGAGGATATAGGACTAGGGTTCTTAATATTAAGGGAGAAATTTGATAGGGATTTTAAACTAAATAAAGCGCCGGGGATAGACGATATACCCGCAGAATTAATAAAATACGCAAGCCAGAAAACTTTAGACAGATAATATGAACTAGTAAAAGTAATATATGACACAGGTGAGGTCCCAACAGATGTCGAAAAAAATATTATTATTCCAATCCCAAAAAAGTCAGGAGCTGATAGGTGTGAGAATTTTAGAACGGTTAGTTTAACTTTCCACGCTTCCAAAATACTAACAAAAATAATTAAAAGTAGAGTAGAAGCTTTGACTGAGAACTATCTAGGCGAAGATATGGTTTTCGTAAAGACAGACGGACTAGAGAACTGATACTAACGATTAGGGTAATTATCGAAAATAGGCTACAAAAAATAAAAAGACTAATTTCGCATTTGTAGATTTAGAAAAAGCGTTTGATAGGGTTATTTGGATTGTTATGTTCAGGATTTTGCGAAAAATAGGAATCTCTCATAGAGATAGAAAAATTATTTTCAGTGTATATAAAAACCAAAGCGTAGTAATTAGATTTGACGAAATAGAAAAGGAAGCTAAGATTACAAATGGTGTTAGGGAAGGCTGTATACTATCTCCCTTGATTTTTAATGTTTATATTGAGGAAGCTTTAAACTTAGCTAGAGAGAAACAAGAGATAGGTATTAGTGTACAGGGACAAAAGATAGACATATTACGTTTTGCAGATGATATAGCCATTATAGCAGAGTCTAGAAAAGAGATAGGAGAGTTTTTAAATATTTTAGATGAGTTACTACAGAGTAACTATAGTATGAGAATTAACTCAGGAAAGACAAAGATAATGACAAGTGAGTTACAACCTAGTTCTAAACCAAAATTAACAATAGGTAATACCGAGTTAGAGGAGGTAGATGAATTTTGTTATTTAGGTAGTATAGTTACAAAGGATGGACGTAGCAGAAGGGATATACCAGTTAGAATAGCTCAAGCTAGAAAAATGTTTTAAAAAAAGAAAGACGTACTAACAGCTAATAGTATTAGTTTAGATAATAGAAAAAGTTTATTAAAGTCGTGCGTATGGAGCGTTCTATTATACGGTAGTGAGACAACTAAAGAGGTAGATAAGAAAGCTTTTGAAACTTGGTGTTAATTAAAGGTCAGGAGAGTTAGAATAATAGGGCATCAGTTAAGACATGAGGGTCTATTTAGTACGTTCTTAGATTATCGACTATCAAATAAAAATAAGTAGGAAAACCTAGACAAAGCTATATTAGTCAAATTATTAGAGATTTAAGTTGTGAAGGGTATGTTGACCTTTATAGACTAGCTCAGAATAAAAAAGAATTTAGAGCTGCATCAAACCGACCTTAAGTATCGAAAACAAAACAAAAAAAATAAAAATCAGTTAACTAAATGTCACCATAACATAACTCACAATTAGTTAGCGGTCTGGCATGTTGGCAGAGATTTGCTGCTTGAGTCTTTCCATTACATATAATTTAACACTTTTCCTTTTTTGGAGGGGATAACCAGGTAATATTTCATTTCCTTATAAAGGGGAATTATGTAAACTTGTTGGAGTTTCTTAACAACCATCAGGTTGCTAATATCTATGTAGAGCCAGGTAGATAAGAAAAAGATAGAAGAGTATAGGAAGACCTTGGCCAAGCTATATTAGTCAAATTATTAGAAATTTAGGTTGTGAAGGGTAGGTAGAACTTTTTGGATTAGCACAGAATAGAAAAGAAGTTAGAGCTGCGTCAAACCGACCTTAAGTAAGATCGAAAACAAAATGATGATGATTTGTAAATTCTCCGAAACTTAGTGGGCCCTCTATGCAAGCACGCAAGTAACTAAAACCATTAACTAGCATTGACTTCATCTGAATGGTCAATTATTTATGTCTAAGTATCCATGGTTCAGATTTACTTCCGGGGTGCTCCAAAAGTGCTACATCATTCTGCTTCTGGGTAATACTGCCTTTGTCAACAACAAAAATGCATAAAACATTTCTCGACCTGTATATAATACAATGTTTATTTAAAATAGACAGACACTTTAAAAATTGTTGACGTTTGAGATTATGCTGTTATGTAAACATAGTATTCTCATTCATTGGGAATTAAATATGGCAAAGTGTGCACAACTCCTTTATGTTTATAGATAATCGGTAAGAAAGTTTGAATGAAGGATGTGTATTACATAGAACTTTTTGCCACCTTTTTAGATCAACAATCATATAAATTCTAAAAATAATATATAACACTTTTATCCGCTCCCCATTATGTTAAACATTTCGTTTATCAACTATAGAATAAACGCGAAAAGCTTACTTGGGTAAAAGGTCAATTTTGAGACCAAGGAGCATTTGATTTCCGATTTCAAAGATAACTCTGTTCGGAACTGTTTTTGTCATGAGCTTAATACGTGCTCTTTAGAAAGTTGCAGGTTTCAAAATTGCCTTGTAACCGTTAATTATTTAAGGAAAACAGTTGTGGCCTAAGTATAAAATTTGTCCAAAAAGCTGCAATCGTGTCTAGATAAAACAGTTCCACGTACGTTGTTTCTAACAAAATTAAAATACAACCTTGCATTCAAATTTAAATTTATCTCTTTCAAATTTATCTGAATATTAAAACGTTCTGTAAACGTAATCTTGTATTCTTAAATAACTTCTTAATCCTTAGACGTATCAAAGTCTGCTGAAATTAAAACACATTTATCAAAAAGACTTTTACGTGGGATTGTATCGACAAAGATGGGAACAAAAAAATTCTAATTGCCATTCTGTAAAAGGAGTTCGGCAGCTTTAGAGTTGTCAAAGTAAATTCTAAGATTTCACTTTAAATATTTCGTAAGACTTAAATACGACTGCAAACTTAATTAAAACATCGACGATAAACCTGTAGTGGCAATAGGTCGTTTCTAAACACATAATAGTCCCTACAGTGACAAACGTGTTGAACTTAATTATCAGCTAATTTGCAAAGTAGCTTTGGGAGTTTAATTGGCCAAATACTGGAAAACCCTTCCTTTAATTAAATCACTGATTTAAGAAAAGTAATTTTAAGGAAGAACTCCACAATTTGTTAGAAAGTTTTGACACATTTACAAATTCAATGATTTAATAATACTAAAGTTGGAAATTTAAAAAAGCGCATTTTTGACGAGCTTTTGTTAGCAGTAAAATGACCTCTCTTGTTTGGTTTTCAATTTACGGTCAAGCTCTCAAGTAAATTATCTCTTGGAGATTTTGAAATTACTAAATATCCAAAAGCCTTTTCAAATACTGAAAATGCTTATATATAAAGTTTAGGAAAGTAATAACGACAGTCAAGAAAATCCTCTATATTGTTGTGTACATTATTGAAAGCGTCTTATGGTATCATTATCCTTTGTTTTTGACAGAAATAGTAGAAATAGCCGTATGTAGAATACTGGAACAATTTCTGAACAACCAACATGAAGTATACTTTAATACTTCAATACTTTATTACATCACACCATAAGCTATAACCCTCTTACGTTGCTTGACACGGTATTCATTTGCAAGTCATTAAGCAATCTCTTTTTACACTGTAAAGCTTAACTTTCCAATCATGAGCATAAGTTATTTAAGTTCTTTAAATATGCACAGTTTTAGAACATCTCTATTGAACTAATTGAGTACACTGTCTAATGCTTATTTCTTCTAACAAAGTTATTTAATGAAGTAAGATTAGCTTATATAGGATTAAGATTAATACTGAGATTAGTAATAAGTATACGACTAAGATTAAGATTAAGTTTAAGATTTAGAATTAAATTTGAAGTTACGATAAGATTAAGATTAATTTAAACACTGTAGCACATTTTTGAAACGCACCGAGTTAAAAGTAAAATAGTTTTCCATAACCTAATATTCATGTTATTGTCTAACTAACGTAACTAAACGAAAAAAGCTAACCAAATTGTACCAAATATTTTCACAATAATTATGTTAAACTAATCCAATTGAACAAATTAGTTCATCTAGTTTAATCGGAAAATTTGCATGCCATCGTTAAATTTAATTAGATCATGCAATTCCACCCAACCAACTTAATTCATTGTTTGAATAACTTATGCAAACTAGCTAAAATTTAATTTGATTACAATAATTTATACAACTGATCTAACTATTTGAAATTTAAATACACCCTGTTGCCGTATGGACTTTTAAAACGACTAATTTGAAATTGTTTGCCCTTTACTAAAATGTATACATATGTGTTTTAGATTATTTTTTTTTATTTTGTTTCAACTCCTTGCTTAATGATGAAAAGAAAGAAACATTTAATTTAATTTTCCTGCACGAGTGCATCCTACAGGAAGGATCTAGATGGAAACGATTTGACTACAATTCAATGTTACTATTTAAATATATTTTTACACACCGAGGGGTTTCCACAAGCCCTCAATCCCCATACGGTTGTAGTTGTCTGCAAATTTTTTCTTTTGTCGACATTTTGTCGGCAAATTACGGGTGGATTTGACACGACGAATTTAAATTTTGTAATAAAGGGGGCAAATGCTTGTAACAAGGATTAGGGTTTGATCTCGACTAGCTAGCGTAGGTCGTGGGGTTTCTTAAGACAAAAAATGTAAGCCTAATGAATATTGATTGTACCAAGTCTAATTCAATACCTTATCTGCAATTCTTCACTTTCTGATGTTATCTTATAGGGAGCCAGATTCACCTATCCATGATTTCCTAGACAAGAGATGTTCGCTTTGATATAGCTTTATAAATACGACACTTCTAAACAGAACTAGAAAGATTCCACCTCACTCTTGTTAAAAAAATTATGTACACATAAAAGATTATATAAAATTCACTTCGATAGCGTTACCGAATTTAAAGCTCAAATCCAAAATAATGAATTATGCGCGTGCAATTGCGGTTCATATAAGAGGCTTTTACTATCAAATAATTTTGCCTACAATTTAAATTTGATTCTACTTTCTAAGGTAATATTTATCGTGATCGATTTAATTACGTTACGATTAATTTTTAATTAATTTTTCTGTTTTTTGACAAAAGCTTAGCATAAAACTTTAATACATCAATATTATCAATAATGCAACTGAAATCAAGATCTTAAAAATCTATTTATTGACATTTAATGAAATTCAAACGACCGTCAAAAGCAAAGAAAATATTTATGGTAGTTGCAACTTAGTCATATTATAACCTATTTTTAGTGCACTATTGTCCTAACAAAAGTTTATAGCTAACTTAATAAAATATCTACTAGTTTACTATCATCAATTCAAGAAAATATAGGTACACTGATTAAACTCAAATTCGAGTCCTCCTCTTCTCATAAGCCAATAAAAAGGAAGCTGTTTTCCATATTAAATTCACGCGCGCAGCAACATACAACACGTATCCTTTAAAAAAAGGTTAGCGATTCACTTCGCTAATTAAATAACTAGTTCTATTTCCGGTATATCATAATCCGCGATTATCCCACAGGAACTAATCGCGTAACTGGCCACTCGGCCCTTGTATATTAAATAACAAGTACTCTAAATTTATTGCATCGCGCCCTTCTCGAGCTTCTTCGGTCAGAACTAGAATTCAAATTCCCCTCTTATTTACAAAATTTAGTTAGTTTTTATAACATGATTGACTACGCCTTTTTTTATGACGTTTATTTCATAATTCTTCTCAATAGCCAGTGACAATCAAGCTTTTTGGAATCTCACGTCTTCAGTTGGTTGTAACCATACAAGCTATTATGTAATCTATTGCACAAAGAACCGTGTACGGTAGTGATTCATGAGTTAGTTGTTTTTCTTAGGAATTCTTCAACCAAAACTACTCAGGTATGTACCATTTTGAGCGATATAGATGTATGTTTGATTTTTGAATCACGGTTACACGGATTGGCGTCTGAAAGTTTAGGAATTCTAAAGCTATCTTAATAACTAATCTAGCTTCTACATTCAAATTGAAAATAGGTTGAAGTATACAAGTTTAAAAAGGTTACTTGTGTCGCCAGAATACATAAAAGACTCGCTGTCGTGAGGTATTAAAACGGTACTTTGTACGTGTGGTGGATTTTGTCTGAAGGGGATTAAATTATATACGACTTAGTGAATAGATGGTAGGTTCTTGTTTTAAAACATCGTATTGGAATGTTTCTCAGAACTTTCAAATACGTTCTTATTCCTGTACCAACGAAGATTAATTTAATTTACTAAAATGGTAGGTACTCCCGTGACTTTGATGTAATTATTTGAAAACGAGCAGGTTTATATGTATTAATTTTGGGTAGTTGTTTCAAATTAACTTACGAGTATGACATATTAATAGGATGAAATTACTCCCTGTATATTTGTTGTGGTTTGTTTTGTATTTTTCTTAATTTTTTGGGTATTAAACTAATCAGAGTTTTTAGAATTGTCTTTAATTACGTTTTTATCCATGACCTAGGATCGTTGTCAAAAGTTTGACATTTATGACACAAATTGAAGATGACTCATTTATTAATCTTTGATATGAATACATTAGGTGAACATTTTCAACCTAAGAAGAATAAGGTAGCCAATTCGCTTAACGTGAAATCAGCTGATTAATTTTTATATAGTTAAATTTCATATACATTAAATAACTTGAGGATTGGAAAACATTTTTTAACATGTTTCTATTTATACGGTTGAGAGGATAGTTATTAATGAAGTGTGTGATGCGTTATCGTAAGGCTTTAACAGCCAGGGGCTGTTAAAATGCATATTGTTTTGTAATTAGTTGTTGTATGTATAAATAGAAATCATGTATGTAGGCTATATTTCATGTTAATACCCAAGAAAGATTAAGAGGATTAAATTACGTTATCGTAATTATTCACAATACTGTTACACTTAGTCGGCATTTTTTGGACATTTATTTTCGTGATCGCTTACTAATACTTGGGCATTCACATAAAAATATAATGCCTACATATGCGCTATTAGCTTCGGTGGGAAATTTTCACCCCAATACCCATCCAGATAATCTACTTAGGCCCTGCTTTTACATTTCCCTTAGGGTTTTCATATTAACGCATGATGTGTATTCTTGTGACATATCATTTGTCAGTTTTGATGATAGGTACGCGATACTCCTTTTCCCATAAAAGTTTCGTATTTGAGGTACTATATATTTACTTCCCCAAAACTGGTATTCACCTGGTCGTTTTCTTAGTTACTGATCTGGAAAGAAATTATTAATAATGACTTTGTAATGAAAAAAGTCTTCTGGCTGTTAATAAGTTATTCTTTTAAAGCATATCTTGAAATTCGTAATTGATATCTTTGTCTACTAGTTTTAAAAGTCCTTTTGTATTAAATGTACTCTATTTAGGTATATATCGGTTGCGTGTCCCTTCTCTCAATCCTGTATCTAGTAATCGACTTTGCCAGGATAATACATATAACTTTCCTTCCTTGAAATGGTACAATATCCGCTATGTAATATAATTACTGCACAAGCACAAACATGAATTTGCTGCAGAGATTCTTCATAGGTATGTCTCAGCAAAAGTAGTTATTAACCATAATTTCCAGCTATTTATAACCTACCCATTGTCTTGTTTTTTGCAATTACTTAGACCATAAGTTTTTCCCATTCCCTGCAGTTGAAGACATTTGCATGAGTACATCATATTATTTTGCCCTTTTTGTCTTTGCATATATATGGTGTTATAATATACATAGCTTTTATCTTTTCTGTATTCATGGCTAAATTATTATCATGTAACCACTTTGCAAGCTGATTGACGTCGGTGTGAAGTAATTCTTCAGCTATTTTGAGGGATTTGTGAGCTGAAGTAATTAGTATATCATCTCCAAACATGAATACTGTTACGCTTCATTTTGTACTTGTAAATTTTCCTGCCTCCTTCATTTAAAGAACATTTCAACTTCTACTTATTTACATATACGGTTTTGCTACACCTTCATTACTTCAAGTTTGTAAGAGCTCAATTTTGCAACTTTGCTAGTTTTCTTATTTAATTCACGGTTCGCTTTAAATATGCTATATTTCCTGGATCCTTTTGGAGGCATGTATTGGATAGTCAAGAATTCCCTGAACATTGCTATTTTAAATAAAATTGGAAATCACTTTTTGTATCTTCGGCATTATATTTTCGAGTGAAGTTTTATATCTGTTCTTCTGTGATAGCAATATAAACGCAATCGGCCAATTACAAAATTCTTTTGGTGAAAAACGTGCTTTCTTTTTACGTGAGTGTCCGAAGATGCTTAGGTTCTTTAAACTAATGCTTACTTGGTAGTAGCATAGAAATTTCACATTTTCATAACCACACATTTTGTTTGGCTGTCGTATGTAGATGAAGTTAGTATGAGATAATGATCTTACAGTTATTTAGGACCCTCAAAATCCTACGCGAAGGAATATTATTAAATGTTAACAGGTATAATTGTTTCGTTTACTTACGGCAGGTGAATTTACATGTAGTAGATAAATATTTAGAAATTAATGAGCAACGCATTGTTGTCTACTTAATACTGGCATTATCATGATTAGAATTCCATATAGTTTTGTATGATAATCTTTTTGTATTGATGGATAACTGTGTTAATTGGTTTCGAAGTTGTAGATAGGCTTGATAATTATCCATCACTTATGTTAGTGATTAACTACTTGTGTTTATTGGTTGATTGCACCCAAGGACACTACTGAAACACATATTTTCTAATGTCTTTACGTTTAAGTAGCTTTTAGTTGGACTGAGCTCGTCCGCATCAACCTGGTTAGTAATTAAGTAAGCTTTATTTTTATAATTATTTAAGCTTATTGGTAGGTTTAGAATTTGATACTGTTTTACGCTGGTCATCATATTTTCCATGTATCATAGAGTTCAATATACCCAAACTGAATTTGTCATGTTATCGTGTTTCAACCGTTGTGCAATTGGTATCAATTAGTTTTTTGCTGTGCCATGCAGAATGTTATTCTTTGAGGTTGCGAAATGCTAAACATTCTATAGTTTGATTGTTACTTAGGTATAATTATTATTAATATTAGCACGTATAGTAAAGAATCTTCATCTTTAAAACAGCAATTTAATATTGTTTGATATCTAAATTCTTAGACGTTAATTATTAGAGTTACGTTTTAAATGTGTCTTTGTGTTTAATTATCATTACGGATACAGATATTCTAAAAAGGGCATAGTGGGCAACAGATGTCCGAATTTGTAAATAACTTTCAAACAGTGTAAGTGACCGCCCAGAAAATCCTACTGTTCGCATTTGTTTTAGGAATTTTGTGACTAATTGTTTCAAACGCTTTTCATAGTTTACGAAAAAACTCAAAGCGTTAGTATTATATTTCATCTTTTTGAATATTATATCTGCAAGTTCTGATAATAGTTTGCCAGCGCTACGTCCATGCATAAACCCATACTGTTTCTTTACAATAACATTGTAATATTGAATAAATTTATTTACTTTGTTACAAATACTGAGTAGAGGGAATGTCAGATATATTGAGCAAGAATAACTGGAATTTTGAGGAGAAAACGGAATACTCAACACTAGCAAACTATCAGGATATAAAAAGCAATGAAAATACGAAAATCGATATTTTTCTTATTTGTAGATTTTCAATAGATTTTTATAGGAATTTAGTGGATACGTAAAAAGTATTTGAAGTGTACAGCAAAAAGATTTATAAAGAGCATAGTCTAAAGCGAAAAGCGGATAAGGAGCGTACACGTCAACATAAACCTTAGGTTAAAGTAGGCGAAGATGAAATAGATGAGATTAATACTTGACACTTTCTCACTCTCACACTTTCTCACTATCGCACTTTCTCTCTCTTTCTCTCTCTCTCTCTCTCTCTCTCTCTCTCTCTCTCTCTTTCTCTCTCATTTCATTTTACATGTACTACAAAATAATCATAAAATAAAATCCTCTGTAAATACTAAAGAATAACTGTAAAAAGAAAGTCATAAAGCGTATTACCTTTGAAGATGATATACAAGCAGTAGTCCAAGCTAAGTGTGTTAAAGACGATATGCTGAGAATTTAAGAAATACCTAAAAATATAGAATGAACATAAACGTGAAGAAAACAAAAGAAATGATTATTGAAAGAAGAACGGCCATGTGGTTGTGAAGATGGAGAGCCAAAAAGAAATAGACCAAAACCAAAACTTAAATGCATTGAATCGATATAAAGTGAAATAATTTAACGAAAAATTAGGAATATTTTGTAAAATTAACCACTCAAAAAGTGTCATCAGAAAACAGAATATTTCAGGCGAAGTATGGGAGTAAACTTCAACTTCTAAAAAAGTGGAAAAACGACAGAGACAACTGGGGTTCGAACTTTACAACAAATGAACCAAGGATATAGGTTACAAGAAGTCGAAAAGTTGAAATCCTAAAGACGTAAGGAAAAAAAGTGATTAAACAGATTAAGAAAGAAAGAATAATTAAATAAAATACTACGTATTTGCATTGTCGAGGATTCTATAAGGCGGAGTGGTAGAAAGAAAAAAGAAAATATATAGCAAATACTGCGTATTTGCATTGTCGACGATTCTATAGACGGAATGGTAAAAAGGGAAAAAGAAAAAATATATAAAAAAAGAACTAGTGTAATACTAACAAAAGAAGATGAAGAATTATAACAAACTATTTTTTAAATATCGTGATCCAAACCAATAGATAACATGATCTCTAGAAAAACATATAGGCACACATGATAATGATTATAACCGGGACGAGGGTCGCGGGTCAACTCAGATTGCTTCAAATTTACTTGGTAAACTGTCGCTTACCTTGGTCACTTTTTTCGACTAAATTAATAATCTGCACAAAAATCAATTGAATAAATCTGATCGAAACATATTTATTCAAAATTTCCAAAATAAAACATAAAACAATCATATTGTTTGGCAAAAGAACAATACGTAATTCTATTATCACAAGCTACCTTTAACAGGCAATTATAGAGTGATAGCTTTCGCGTAACCTTCCTCTACAGGTGGCGGACTGAGCTATATACACTTGGAGATATTATAAAGTGAGTTTTTCTAAAAAATACAAATAAATAAAAACAATGCATTTCAGTGAATTTTTCAAACTGTTTTAGAATATATTCCATTTCTACACTTCAGGAAATTTTAAAACGTATTGATTTTAATTGGAAGGTAAACGAACCTGTTATACGACTGTTCATATAATTTGAAATAACATAAAAGGCGTGCTGTCCTTTATACATTTTAGGAGACGCTTATTTATGGTAGTTGGAAATTTATGCAAAAATCACTCGTTTTAGAAATTTAACGTAACACCACTTTTGGAACAAGTTCAAAGCAATTGACTTTTGTTACAATTTTCTATAACACCAAAAAGTATGATGGAGATGTGACGTTTTCACCTATTCAAATTAAATAGCAAAACAGTTGATATAAAAAATGGATACTTATACAAATAACAAAAATATACGAGTGTAAATCGAAATTCAAACAAATACCTGTCCGCACTTACCCCGCTGCACCTTATCAAAATCGTTTTAAAAATAAAAGGATATCTTATACTGTTCAGAGAATAGTTTTGTTTATAATAGTTTAAGCATTGTTCTTACAATTTATGTTTGAAATAGACATCGAGCAATATTTTATGATTTTGGAATTCCATCGTTGTATATTAGGTAACGGTAAATATTCTTTCTGTAATATCAGTTACATTGAAATTATGTAAATCATAAATTCTTCACCAATTTATCTATAAATTAACTTTTCTGGAAATCAGAAAAAAAGTTAGTTGAAGTCTAAACTAGTTCGCATAAGGAAAAGTACATAATTTGAAAGTGAATATAAAACTTTGTTCTTTGAGCTTGATTTTGCATTTGCTGCAAATGCTAGAATAAAGCAGAGGGGTAGGATTCCGGAGATTCCATTGGAGATAGATTATGCTAAAGCACAATAAGCATAAAATTTTTTTTTGTTGGGTAAATCTAATTCAGGCACTTTAGCATCTATTTCTTCAGCTGGGTCAAGGAGAGGAAGACGTTAAGCAAACTAGTGACGCATTAGAAGCTCATGTACTCTAGCGGTTCAGAATATTACGATTTGTAGGTGAGTTATAATTAATGTCTTGAAAACACATCATAAAAACAAACACGAGCTGTGTATTAAAGAACTTGTTTGATTGTTGCCTTTGTTTGAAATTTTGTTTGGGTTTAAGATTGTAGGCTATTAATACTAAGACAAAATTAAATTCGTCTATTTAAACTGATCTAACAGGAGGAAAAGTTGTATTTACAACACCCTCTGTAATTGCTAAACACAGCAGGCAGAAGAATGCCATGTAGCTAAATATGGAATAAATTTTATGACCATTGGTTGTGAACTAAAGCTATTGCCATGCAACCTTAATATGCCTTTATCTCAGATTACACTTTTTAGAGATATTCTACCATGAAACTGGCGAAGCGTGTTTGTGATGAGTTTTAAATGATTTGGCAGTGTTTGAATAAACTTTCTGAAGTATAAGAAAATTATATTTTCGCTTTGCTTCTCAATAGGTTTATTACAAGGAAAACAAAACGCAAAGGAATAGAATTACTATAAAGTGGAACGGAAACACGGAATCTTCAGGTCTCTTTGGACGGTCTTACAGACCCCTTTCATAAATTACATTAGTATATAACTCAATACAATTAACGCATTCTGACATGCATTTCAACCTTTCAAATAGAAAGCCGATCCTTGATACAAATTTGCGCTGATTATTTTCCGGCAGTGCAATTTATTTTAATATAGTTACAAATATTTTTGTGTCTACATTCTAGTGTGTTACACTACCCGAAGGCCTGCAGATTTATTTAATGTGCACGCAAACGTATCGATCTAAACTTCCAAACGGCTTTGTTTGGAATGTTTAGAGTATGCTTTTTAAAATTTAGGTTTTAAATTCGCACATGAGTAATATTTTAGGAATTTGTAATTCTACCTTCGTAAATATTGTTGAGGTAATATCCGTTATATTGAAATAGAGTGGAGATGGTTTTTTTATCCATAATGATTTTTAAGGTTATATGTGTTTGCATTGCTTGTTAAAATTGACATCTAACGTTAGATAATTTATACGAAACTGAAAAAGTTAGATTTAATATGTAGTTCATTTGCACATGGCTACGTTAGTAATATTTCAATCAAAACTGAAAGAATTTTACTGCTGTGCAAGTATAGTTTTTGGTGAAACTTGTAGCTGAAGTATAATAACTTGTAACGTGTATAAAATGAAACATCGATTATTTGGATTTAGAAACTTGAACCAGTTCATGACACATTTACGTTTCTTATGATAGATGGAAGTTTTCCATTCTTAACTTACTGAAGTAATTACAAATCTCGATTCTAAGTGAAATTATTATTGTTTGGATAAGCGTGATTTCGTATTGTATGCGTACTCATACTGCAAACCTTGCAATGATAAAGACGTTTTTACAGATTACAACATAGGACTTTTGCTACACACCATCGTATAGTTACAAAAATGTTTAAATTTTAAAATTTTTCGGTATCAGTTCTATTTTGGTGTTTACACGTCATTCTTCTGTTATCACAGTTTTTAGCAAAATAGATGACAATTTTTGTATCTGTGGAAATTTTATTAGAATATAGTTTATGTTTATATAAACCACTAACAGAAAGTTCGAAGTAGAGGTAAAATAAAAATTGAACACAAAACTTTTCTTCTGTTTTCCTTTTTTTTGTAAATTCAAATATAATCTTTCCTCTAAGTTGAAACAGAGTTATGTAAATGAAGGTCTTATTCAAACGTTACAAAAACGGAAAACCAAATTTCTCTTAGACCTTCTAAATTAGTTTTAAGCGAAATTACTTAAGTTGTGTGGCGAATAAAAATTCATCAACGTCAATTTACTATTTTGAAGATCTAAAACCGCAATGTAAATGCAGCGCGAGATACATGTCCCCCCAAGTTAGGATATATATGTAATCACATGGAATTATTAAATCTTAAGTTAGATTGTTACAATGTATAAATTGAAGGATATATTACAAAAGGTTAATGGAAGTTCATAAACCAGACATGAGAACGGATGTAAATACTTTGTATTCCAGACGTAACATGACACTGCAGGTGCAGGTCACAATAGACTGTAAGAAACTTATTGTTAGAAATAAGATTACTAAGAAGTAATTCTTTGTATTAAATAAAGATATAGCAGACACGAGATCTGCAGTTCCCATAAGCAATGTGAGGGGCAGGGGTAGCATAATTACCCTCAGGAGCCCAAGATGGCCAGTCAGTCTCGAACTTTATAACTTTAACATTATTAGTTGTTTAGCTACTCACCCTAATTTTAGTTAATTTAAAGTGAATGTCAACTTAGCATATTTTTGATTCCAATACGGTACTGCATATAACGTACCTGTAATTAAATATATTGTAATTTCTGTTTGGAATAAATTGATAGATGAGTTTTTTGGAAGAAGCTTTTTTAAAAAGCTCCAAAGGGTCCAAAACCTATCTGGCGCAGCGGGTAGGATTTCGGAAGGGCACTAGAAGGATCCAAAATCGAGGAAACTGGTGGTCTTGAATTTCTATTTTAATTTGGAGCAAAGAACCCATTGGACCCAATACAAGAATAGACCAAGTCCAGTAACAGAGAGGAAAAGAATATAATGGAACTAGCAAACAAACTCTTGCAAGTACCAGAGTTCATTTTCCTAACCACTATCAACTGAAAATTGATATTAGCTAGCAAGAAACAAAAATAATTTTTATGTACAATTTTATTATCGTAATCATTTCTGAAAGAATTTACGTAGGAAACTTATTTTAACAAAGGAATTTTATACAGGCATCTATATGCACAATTATTACAATTTATTACGATAAATGAAACCATTTATTCAGCAAGTTTGAAGCTTGAGTGTATAATTAGAACGCAATTCTTTGTATCATTTTATTACAGCGATTTATTCAGAAAACTTAACTCTTGATGATATTATAAAGCTCTATAAATAAACACTATCAGTGCAACAAATTAACGAAGGTGTATAATTATAAAAGCGTTTTTTGCACTTTATTATTGCAACACTTAACGAAATAATTACTCAGCACAAGTCTGAAACAAAAGCATATAATTATAACGCAATTCTTGCGAGAAACTATTATTGAAATAAAAATGTTCAGAAAACCTGCACCTCAATTCGCATCAGTTTGTAACCTCTGCAAAAGTTATAAATATATACTTTAAGGCGACAGTAATTGATGAGACAATTACCCAGCAGAATTCTTAAAAGTAATTATAGTACTCGATAATTTCATATAAAATATACGTAAATTATAGGTGATTCTTTAAATAACTCTATACAAACTAGACTTAGAAGCAACCATTAATTTATTGCAACAATGAACTCCGATTTGAAACTCTACCTCGAGTCACTTCTCCTGTACGACGGAAATCAGGCACTATTAGGCATCCTCATCTTGCGAGATATTTTTAAAATCTTTTTGTAAACCCGGCGACAGCGAACGCAACGTTTTACTTTTACGCTTGATAATAATCAAACTGACCGGCAGGGCATTAACCTTGATTGCCAGCCACGATGATCTCATCGAATGGGACGATTTCAAACGTATATTAATTGCATATTTCGGCAACCAACGGAATACCAAATGTATTGTCCGCGATTCAATAAATTTAAGGATGGAACCAACCAATCACCCTATCAATTCGGTATTAATAACATTAATCGACAAATTTTACCTTATATAGAAATACTTCATGCAGAACTCAAATTACTAATTAGCCCCAAGACCGTACAGAAACATTATTTAGATTTTGTAGAAAGAGAACCTTTTAAAATCAAGACAGCCCACAAAACAACATTACACCAATTTATAGCGAACATACCTTTACTAAAAACTTTTAACGTAAAAATGACACATAAATTTTGCATCTTTGAATTTAACGACAAATACGACGGATTAATAGGCATGGATCTTCTAAGAAAATTAGGAGCAAATATTGACATAAAAAACCGACTATTAAGGACGAAACACGAACAAATTCCCATTAAATTCCAAAACAGCAATATTCAAACCGATCAAAAATACACCATCGTACCCAGGACAGAAAAACGAATAAAAGTTTTAGTAAATTCAAAAGAAGACGCAAGAATTATAAATCACATGTCATATCAACCCGGAGTAGGAACACCCACAGCATTGGTACAAATAAAAGATAATTACGCCAGGTCACAATAGATTAGAAGAAACTGTTTGTTATAATTAAGATTACCAAGAAATAATACTTTGTATTAGATAAAGAAATAGCAGACATGAGATCTGCAGTTCCCAAGCAATGTGAGGGGCAGCGTAGCATAAATACTCTCAGGAACCCAAGATAGCCAGTCAGTTTCGAGCTTCACAACTTTAACATTGTTGGTTGTTCAGCTACTCACCCTAATTTTAGTTAATCTAAAGTGAATGTCAACTTAGAATATTTTTGATCCCAATACGTTACTGCATAAAACGTACCTGTAATTAAAATTAATATTGTAATTTCTGTTTCAAATAAATTGATAGAAGAATTTTTTGGAAGAAGCTTTTTTAAAAAACCGCTCCAAAGGGCCCAAAACCTATCTCGCGCAGCAAACAAAAACTACTCTAAAAAATTACGTTGAATTAGTGCCTAAATAAGTGCACATTGTGTGTTACGAGTAAAAGAATCGGCAGACTGTTAAATTTTGAATTGTCCAGAAGGGGCGGGAATAGCGTAACAAATTAAGGGTGCTCAGGCTAACTACAGCTGTGCGAGAGTGAGTTTCTATATATAAAAAAATTGATAAATGGCGAAAAGTAATGGGGAAGTTAAAATCAACCTACGCTACTATTACTTACCTTGAAAAGTTTTCGGTCCAATCTTAAATTATGGGCGCCAACTCGACTAGTCTAGGATATGATCCTCCAGACAACAGGTTTTCCAAGGCGTAACCTGCTTATGTCGACTCCCTTGTAAAATAAAGTTCTTTACAACCAATCTATAATTTAAACAAAGAAAACAAGCGCTTTTGTCTCACTGCGTTACCTAATTCTGTGTTACCACAATAGTGTAAACAGGTATACAGGGTAGCCTTAGTTTTGTGTCAGTAATTTAAAGGGGACGTAGGGACTCAATAAGACAAACAAAAATTGTTAATCATCCTGTGGTAGAAAATGAATAGTTAAGCTACGAACGGGCACACAAAAAAAAGTATTAAAACTGTTGTAGAACCACTGCAATGTTGGCTAGCTAACGAATCAAATACACAATATATCATCTTTTAGAGTCGACCAACAAAGTGGTGACAGCATCCCAACGTAAATTAGTGAAATGCGGTGAGTGTGAGCTGTAAAACGAAATAATCCATTGCACTTTATCTGCTACTAAAGTCAGTTTAAAAGTTTTTTAAAACACAGAAATTCTGATGATAATCACAACAAAAAATAAAATATCATAATGCTGATTTGGGCAACTGTATTAGGTTTCTGGCTTTGTAGTCTGGAACTTCTGACAATTCAGCTTATTGTACATTTTGCTCAAGAAAAACTGGTTTGGAGACACTTGAAATGCTGAAAACATCTTGTGGAGATTTTGCTTTGTCTTCAGCATAAGTTTTTAAATGGCACAAGGCTTTGAAAGAGGGCCGTGAAAACGTTGAAGATGAGCATCGTTCCGGGCAACCGTCCACATCGAAAACATCCAATTGCATGCCCAGCGTGCGTTCCGTGTTGGCGTGAGATCGACTGTTAACAATTAGGATGATCGAACATTAGGTAAGCATGAGTAAGGATAATGTTCATCGAATTCCGACGGAGGAACTAGGCATGAGAAAAATTTGTGCAAAGCTGGTGCCCCAGAACTTGTCCTATGATCAAAAAGAGAATCGGTTATCCATTGGCCAAGAACTGCTGATTCACTTAACAACCGAACCCAACTTAATGAACGGAGTGGTAAATCATGGGTATTTGAATACGACCCTGAAACAAAACAACAAAGCGGAGAGTGGCACACTCCGTCATCACCGAGGCCGAAGAAAGCTTGCATGTGGAAATCGCAAATCAAGTCCATGCTAATCGTCTTTTTTGAATGTCGTGGAATTGCTCATATGGAATTTGTTCTACAGGTCCAAACAGTATATCAAATCTTTTACCGTGAGGACTTTGAAAGTTTGCGAAAAAGGGTGTTGCGTGTGTGACCTGAAATTTCCAGCACTTGACTCATGCATCACGATAATGCACCCAGCCACACTTCAATGTCGATGGGAGAATGTACTCGCACATTTGCCATACAGCTCAGATATAGCTTCGTGTGATTATTTCCTATTTCCATTGCTTAAGCAGAAGTTGAAAGGCCACCATTATGGAGAAATAGACAACATTCAACGTATCACGATGCAGTTTCTAACAATATCACAGAACAACACTTCAAGAATTGTTACGACTGCCAAACCCGCTGGAGACGCTGTGTGCTTCCCAAGTGACATACTTTGAAGGGGACAATGTTAAGTTGTAGAATAATTCAATAAAAACTTAAAAATCATTCTCATTACTTCTGAAACAAACCTCGTACATAAAGTTTCAAATTACATTTACACACTCAATTTTAGATCCATAACCACTTTTAAATAACCAGCTATAGCAATTTATTCAAATCCTTAACTTATATAAAGTAAATTTCCATAACCGACTATAAATATTTAAGGTTCCGGGTTGGGATCGCGTCGTCTTATAAAAAGGTCGACGTTTCGCCCACTTTTGTAAGGGGCTTCGGTTAAGAAAAAAAAATGAAAATAACTAATAAAAATAATAATAAAGATAACAATGATAATATTAAGTAGACAAGTTAAAGTATAAAGAGCATGGAAAGTTACTTTTGAACTAGCAGACTCACCAACCCATTTAAGCCAAAAGATGTCTTGTGGCAAAGTAACTGGAGAAAGTAGCGAAGGTTGTAGTTTATATAGGGCGAGAACTTGATGCATGAGTGATCATGAATAGAGAGGAGTGTTGTAGCGGTTTAGTGAACGTTACGGTTCTGCTTTTGTGAACATGCTCGTTTTCCAAATGGGAGAAGTGTAGTAGCCATCGTTTTTGTTTAGATTGTTAGAATTTTTAGTAATTTCTAAGAATTCTCTGATTTTTCTATTGTAAATTCCCTTGGTAAATAACTAAGTATATTTGAACCCATTCGCACAAGTTCAGAAACCCTTAATTATGGGAATAACCTCAATAATCATAAAATCATACATTTACATCCCTACAGAAGTAATACGTAATGATAATCAAATGGAGCAGTTGTCGGTATTAAATCAAAAATGTGGTGATAGATAGTCGCTCACACGCACCCAAATAACTTTCACCTTGAATCTATCACAGTGTAAGTCGTACAATCCCTGAGAACGAAGGAAGCGAGCGTTACAGGTAAAATTGGCGTTAAATGAATTAAATTTTGATTCGTCTTGAAGCGGGGGACCCCGTAACAATATAAAGGTGCGTCGATTAACTGCAGTGGTGCGGGAGTGGGTTCCTATGGATAAATGAGGAAGGAATATAAAGAACAAGTAAAGAAATACAAAAATAATAATTAAAAGGCTTTAAATTCAAATTCTGCATTACGTTAACACCTACCAAAAGTTTTTCCTACTGCTAAAATTGAGGGATGCCAAATAATCTGTCACCGCAATACCTTTAATGTCGCTTGTATGTGGAAGACTTATTTTGCATAACACTCTTTTGCTTTGGTATCCTGAATTAGGTCAAAATTAAAGAAATTTCTAAAAATAAAATGCTCCTTCAATGTACGACTATCATTGTGGCAGCTGGACATCCTTTACAATTCGCTGGTCTTAACTATTTCCTAACTAAATTAAATCAAAATCAACCTAAACTTTACCTCTTTTAACATAAAAATATTTTCCATATACATCCAAATATCCTTTCCTATACATAATTGTTCTTTTCAAAATACGTTAAATTGATATTTTTACTAACCTAAATTTTACTAATAAATCTGGCATTTCAAATCACTAATTAGTTCAACCAAATAATTATTTTCACTTAATTACTATCTTTTTACAAAAAAACACAATTAACATCTGGGAATTCATAATATTATTTTTAAAACTTTTTTCAATTCCAAGATTACCAACAGCCATCGGTATTTTTCTTCCTCTCATTTAGTAAAGATCCAAACACAGCAGCTTCCAGACGCAAAACGTATCACAAAGTTCCAATTAAATAGAGGTATCCCTACCCTTTTGTTTAAAAACGGTTTTCCGACAGTTTATCCGCACTCATGAGTTCATGAACCTACCCTGCCACATTACATGTCGACCTCGGCCTACTCTCTACGGGAAAGTTATACAATTTTTCTTGAAGCTTCTATACCTTCTATCAAATCCCTATACACAAACTCACTTCTATCACTTGCAATCTCCCACTCTCCCCAGCCGTACTATTCGCGCGTATCTCTACATTTTTAGTATTTTCAGGTAGCCAAGTTCTAAATAACTGACTTCTATCAATACCAACCCCCTGTTCTATTCGCGCGTACCGCTACTTTTTTAAATTTTTCAGTTCACTTAGTTCTATATAACTGACTTTAATATCAATTGGATTTAATTATTGTCTTTTAATTTCTCTACTACTTTTTGTGTTGTCGGTGGTTTCTTTTCCATATTATTGCAAAATGTTGCTATTGAGTTTATGACAAAATCACCCGCTGAAAAATACCTGTTTCAATGTAATTTAGGTAGGTTTATATTTTATTTCTTTATGTGAAACTGTATAATTGCACACATTATAGTCAGTTGTATAAAAATACTACATCATCTTTGAAACGCTATACTTCTGTATTCTCATGGCTCAGCATCTGGTTAGTACATTGTAGTAAAGTGTATTTGTGATTTATTTTTTGTGGTAATTGCAACAATGTCTGTTATAATTGTCATATTGTATGGAATTTATTAAACCGATGCCCTGAAGCCCATATTTGGGGTGTATAGTAACGAATTTTCTATCATTTTCTTAACAATTTTAAAGGCTTCTTAAAAAGCATGACATGATTTTATTACAAAATTTTATGGTTAAAATATAATTGATTTATTTACATTCTAGTGGCTTAAAATAATTTACAACCCGTTATTTAATTTTCTTTTGTATTTAACGGAAATAAAATGATTATCCTTGTGATTTTCAGCTTAATTGGAATAAAACTACGGATTTAATTGCAAATCCTGTTTTTAAACATTATTGTACTATAAGATTAGTTGTCGCGTCTTTCTACAATACTAGCCTGGTGCAGTTGACTACCATTGCTTTAATAATTCGTCGGGAACCATGAATATTTTAGATGCGGTTTCAACGTTAGGCTAACCTTGAGCTATTACTTATATGTATTTGTTATAATTATCTATAGAATGACAAGAAGGACATTTTGGGTGTAACATTCTTGTTCTGTTGTTCTACATTTCTTGTGTATTTGTGTACTTATATTATTATGTTATTATATTATTATTTTTATTTCAGTTCAACATTGCACTTGTTATATATCTTTAAAGTAGGCAAATGCCATCATTACAGAACTCCGATCACAACTAACTATTACATAAGTAGCTTTGTAGTTCATCATTTGCAAATGGAATGTGCCTACCAATATTTCCGTGTTACTAGATTAAATTGCTTAATTACCCTACACTTTCATTCTGCGCGAGGCGAAAACTTCATTCACGATGACTTCGTCTTGCAATACAAATAATAAATAATAAATTATTATGGGCGTTGTAAGTTTAAACAGTTACACTGTGTGAAATAAATTTCTATGTAACTACATTACTAATTATTGATTAGCTGCGTATTGTTTTATAAACTAGAGTGTACAACCGTCTCCTTCGTATATGTTGACTATAATTATATTGAATTTTATTCACTATCAACCTATTTAAAGTGTTTATGCACTTTTGTTAAAACTACACTTGTAAATGTTTATTACAACAATTATTTTTCACTTGACCTAAACTTAACAATTCTGTTCATATGAGATAATAGTGTATGGTCCCTTAAAATGACTATCGAGTTTTGACCAATCCTCCCTTTGCTAACAAGACTGAATCTCCAATTTGTATCATACTGTATCTTTGTTTTTGCTTGCTCTTTGTTTTCTACATTTATTGGTTTTGATCATAGTATTACTCATACTTTACTCAATATTGACAACGCTAACTTCTCGAATTCATGAATTGTACAATGCTTGAAATGCTTTCCATTTGCATAATTTAATATTTTGATATCTTAATTCAGCTGCTATCCCTTGCAACTGCAGTAGACGTTCCTCGAGTGGAAAACAACCCTTAATGAAATGGATTATTCTCTCTGTGTTGATTACCGCTGCGTAGTTTTTAATTCAAAAGTTGTTATTTTACCCATAATCACTTTAACTTTATCCTCATGGTGTTTTTCTTTATTTACATTATTTGGGTTATTTTGGCGTCTGGTCACGGCACGTGTTACAACCATAACTTTTCTGATAACTTTTTTGTGATTGCCCGTAGCTTCTAAATCCTTCTGTAGTTAATCGTGACAGACAGTCAGCTGAAACGTTTTCCTTGTATCTTAATACCGTAATTTTTTCGATCCATTTTTGACTTTAATTTTACTTGTAACGATTTACTAAAAAAATAACCTATGAATTTATGTTTCGCAGGTTACTATTATAATCCATTCCCAATAGTTCATAAAATTCTTTTAGTTTTGTTAACGATATATATATATATATATATATATATATATATATATAGAGCTTTCATCTAAATTTTAAATTAATTAAATTTGACCTCAATAGATTATTAAAAACTTCAAAAGTCTAACACTGTTTATCCAATATTTCATAATATAACTAACTTATTGCTCCTATTTATTTAAAAAAGTTTTGCGTACATAACGATTTCATGCGTTTCCATAATATGTTGTTGCAGAATTTGCATTGTTGCAGAACTATTTTTATTCCTTATAACTAAAACGATTATTATGATTTATAAGTAGTCCGAAAATTTTAGATTGTCACTTAAATTTTGTGTAGCACTATTTGTTCCTGCTCCCGCGGCTTGCACGATAATTTCTTCTTGTTTTGACTGCAATAATACAAACATTCAAAACAAATACATTTTAATTATGTCCTTTTAAAATATTATACTTGAAATATACCCTGGTAATTCGTTAAGAACTTACAGTTTAATTATACTTTTATGATTTTTTCTACACTTATTTTTATTGAATTTCAAACTTCAAACTACAAAAAATTTTCTTGGATTTATCTGTGAATCTTTTGATCCGTAGGCATGTAATGTGTTGGTGGAGCCGGCAGGGTCTGGCATGTAATGCAGAGTAAAACCATGTAATATGTTATGCCGCAGGGTT
Organism: Platerodrilus igneus; assembly: GCA_036346225.1. Lineage (NCBI taxonomy): Eukaryota > Metazoa > Arthropoda > Insecta > Coleoptera > Lycidae > Platerodrilus > Platerodrilus igneus. The sequence continues at coordinate 3,227,082 of JARFIW010000488.1, read as the reverse complement.
TAGCGAGGTCACCATGTAGTGTTAAAGTGTCTAAGATTTTTACTGCGATTACCTACATTTATTGATTATAAACTATAGGACGACGAAAAGACGCTTAGCGTCTTACTTTCTTATTTTGTTGCTCTACATTTCTCCTATACTTTTGCATCTTGGATATTATATTATTATGTTATTATACTATTATTTTTATTTTAGTTTGTTATTGCACTTACTATATATCCTTAAAGAGGCGAATTCCATCATTATAGAACGCTGACAACTACTAACCATTACTTAAGTAGCTTTGTAGTTTTTGGTATTGCAAATGAAATATGCATAACAATATTTCTGTGTTACTGTGTTAAATTGATTAATTTACCCTACATGTGCGTTAGAAAATATTAGATCTAGCCCTCTGTCGTTTAGATTACAAAGTTAAGAAAAGACACAAAGTTGATTAACAGATTTCTTCTTCTATCAAATCGATGTCTGCTACATCTGTGGTAAAGGTGGAATATTAAAATCTCTTAATATAAGTAAGTTAGAATTAAATAATTGAGACATATTTTCAAATGATTTGAAAAGAAAACATATTTCTCATAGCTTAATCTAAGGGAAATATATGAGTTAGTTATAATTAAGCTTATATTGTACAACATTACTTTACATCCTACTAAATCAATTTCTGTAATAGTATCGCGTACGAAAGTGACGTTGTGTTTAGAATTAGTAAACTTTTTGGAAATGGATAATATACTCCACCGCCGTAAGTAACATTAGATGAATCGTAATCACGATCACATTGATACGCAATATAGTTTTGTTCGTAGCATCTCAATCAATAATTCTTTACCGAACCAAGTTTTATGAATAGCTATTATACCATAATCACTATTCAAAATGGATAAAAGACAGCCAGTTAGTTTGGATTGCATTCCCCAGGATTTTGGTATTAACAAGTAAATATAATTGGTGTTTTACTTAGTTTAAAGTGGCAGTATTGCTAAATAATTTTAGGGATGCCCGTAAAATATTATATTTTGATACCTTGCTCACCTTTTTTACGTTCATTTAATTGTTTCTTTAGGTTGGGATAGTGATCTTTAAGTAATGGTATACGATCTGGAGAAATAAATACACTTTTATATGCTATAACGTTTTTAAGATTTTTTTAGACTGGCGTAGCAAATTCGACACTAATTGTTGTGTACGGAAAAGGACTTTTAAAGGTTTAGGATTGGGTGTTTGCTATTGGTTGGCCTAATCTTATTATTTTCATAATGTTTTCGCTAAAATTTTAAACATTTAGAGTGTCACGGGAATTTTGATAAAGTCGACACAATGGGGTTCCTTGGGAATACGATGACTTAAACATGCTCCGGTTTGTCAATCGCGAAGTAGGATGGGTTCCGCGGCAAACTGCGAGGAACATAATGCTGAATGCCAAGGCGCCAGGAACTAAAATGTTGGAGCAACAAGAACGACGAATCCTTAGTTCCAACAGATTCGGGATTATTCCCAAGATAAACGTAATAAAAACATCAAAGTAGCATCAATCTATTGACAAAATAAATTTATGGTACCTGTAAGGTCCTATAATATAAACTTAAAGACAACCAATACGGTACTGGATTACTAAATCTAAATACACAAGAGCACACAACCCTTATGACATATAAGCAGACAGAATATCTATAACCGCACGTCTACAAAGTGTACGGAAGCGAAATATAGAATCAATACAAGAGTCCTGACCCGAGTGCTAATCCTATAAATCTTTTCGCTAGTAAGTAAGAATTAATATTATTGGTGAACTGTTTCTCACCAATAGCTTTACAACTTGACACCTTCCAATAGATATACATATACTTACAGACTTTCCTCAGTATGTTACAATTCCAATTTGTACCTATAATAAACACAATAACTATTTCTCACCACCAAGTGTGGAATCTACAAATACAAATATAGCTATAAGACCAATATGTACTATTGACCTGTCGCCCCTATGATATAGTAGAAATACATAATATTATAAATATTCTTCTCCACTAAGTGTGAAACATACATGAATACTCTAATGGAAGTATCGACTTACTTTAACGGCCTTTTCCCTGTGTGTTTCCGTTACCTAACAGAGGTCATCACAGTGGATTAGAATGTATTGATTTCAGTATTAAAACCTACACAGCACTCGGACAAGATACATAATAGATAAAGGTATTTACAAACCTACAAGTAACGATGCTCATACATTTGTACACATATCCCAAAATCTCCTCTACATATATATTGTTACGTGCCAAAGTAGCCCTTTAACATATGTATTAGGTTAAGTTGATGTGCGGAGGTTTCGCGCCATATTTTCAAAAGACGCGGTGCGCGGAATTTTAATAGACTAGGCGTGTACTTCCGTTACGTCATAGTGAGTTTGCGCAGAGTGCGCGACGCTAGAAGATTAGACGAATAAGTTCGCGCCAATGGGTAAAAGACAAAAAGAGTGGGGGAGTTTCCTCTGCTCTCTATAACGTGGCTGTTTGCCTAAAACTATCAAGTGAAGTGGACGTTTTTTGGTAACGTATCGTTATCTTATCTATGTAGATTTCCTTGTTTGCTTGTCTTTGTTTGTCGCTCCCTTACCATGTTCCTGTCTATTCCCTACATAGGTAGATAAATTTGCAGCCACCTCGAGGCAAACCGGACTCCACGACCCGAGATTAACGAGTCACCATCTTTAATCCCTCCGGGATGGAGGCCCTGATGGACTGGGAATAGAAGCCAACTTCAACGCAGGGACATATCATGTGAGTAATTATTGTGCTATCTTTTGTCCGACATTTAAGTATATTTTTCCGATAATTACGTCTTAAATTTATGCATTGGTGACGCCATTGGTAGATGACCGCGCCCCAAATCTGTATAAGGTTCGCGCTTTCATCCGCCAGAGGCGTAGCCCGCTTTATTCATTGCGCTTGCGCGATGCGTTTATGAACTCTTAAACTGTATTACCGACTTCGTATACTGTTTTATCGACTTTTAAATGGTAAGAACTATCACCAATTAAATTGTAATAATATATATATATATATATATATATATATATATATAAATAAAAATATTTAGAAATCTTGTGGGGTTTATTTCGTCCAAATATAATATTTATATAAATGTCATTTTAACTGACGTTTCGGAAAATATGTTTCCTTAAACTTAGTTCTGAAAATAATTTAAAGGTTACAATATTTGGAGAATTTCTTATATCTAAACTTACATTTACTTGACATATGATTGTTGATGTTATAGTATGATCTTATGAAATTTGTACATTATTTTGTTTTCATAGAAAATGTTACACTAACTAGGTTCTAATACTAAATTTCTAACAGATAATTATAATTGGAAGTTTAAAATATAAAAATTGAAAGCATTGAAAAGAAAAAATTGTTGTTAAATAATAATAATCTACTATAAACACTAATAATACTTGTAATTATATCTAATTCTTAATTTGACTTCGATGTATATGTGTGGGCGTTACTACTGTCTGAGTGTGGTGGATAATAAATATGTCTTTTTAGTCTATGTAATGGTTTTATGATTATTTTAGTTAGGGTAAGTGGTAGTGTTATTATAAATTATTAAAAGAGAATAGAAATGCGTAACTTTTGTTTAGGTTATCTATATCGTTTTTAAATTCTTTTCAATGCTTTCAATTTTTATATTTTAAACTTCCAATTATAATTATCTGTTAGAAATTTAGTATTAGAACCTAGTTAGTGTAGCATTTTCTATGAAAACAAAATAATGTACAAATTTCATAAGATCATACTATAACATCAACAATCATATGTCAAGTAAATGTAAGTTTAGATATAAGAAATTCTCCAAATATTGTAACCTTTAAATTATTTTCAGAACTAAGTTTAAGGAAACATATTTTCCGAAACGTCAGTTAAAATGACATTTATATAAATATTATATTTGGACGAAATAAACCCCACAAGATTTCTAAATATTTTTATTTACATATTAATACGTCCAGGAATATACTACGAAACATATATATATATATATATATATATATAAGGTATTATGATATATTACTATGATATATATATATATATAAAGATTTTTTTTATGGTTGATAAAGTCCTGATAACTCATACAAGAGCATTCAATGTATCATTGTATTAGAATCAAGTTTAAATGATATTTAACAGAATATATTACATGACAAAGTATATAAATAGGTAATCAACGCTACACAGTAATATCATGTTAACCTACTTATACTGATAGCAAGGTTATTAAAATGTAATTCACCGCGTTAAGCTTCCAAACAGTGATCTCTTCTAAATTGAACGGTATGCAGCCAAATATAATTACATATAGATATATCATAATACGAAGATTAGTATAAACTAAACACATACGAGCTTTCTGTAACTAGTAAATGATATAAACAGATTAACAGACGAAATGGAACTAAAAGTACATACGGCACACATAATTCATTCAACCTGACTTATCGGCGGTTAGTGTAAACATGAATTACCAGCGTTAAGCTTCCACAACAGTGATCTCTTCTAAATTGAACGGTAGCAGCCAAATTTTACATGTACCATAAACGACGAAACTCACATACGGCTTCTGAACCTAGACTATAACATGATCCCAAAAGTGGCACCAAAACTCGTACGCCAACACAGTACGCTAAAATCGTTATTGCTATACGATCCTGCAATAGTTCCCTAAAACGATTCCCTGAAGTAGTTTCCTGAAATAAATGAATAAGCTACTAATACATTATGCGGAAGCAACGTACCACAAAGTGGGCAAACAATATCAATATTAACACACAAAATAACGGTATGTCTCAATGTATACTTTAAAGTTGAAGTCAATAGGATCCTGAAAGAAAATAATATTATTAAAAATTACGCCACGAGAACGTACCTTCAAAGAGGGAGGTTTTAAATTCGTCACAAGATGAACACGAAAAATATCACCATTCAAAGATAGATCTAAACTGATATGTTCCAACTAAAATTTCTGAGCCGGAAATCCATTAAAATCGGTGTTTTAGCAGACCAAAACCTCGTCTACTTCCTACGACAGGTCAGCATTAGATGGTGTCCAACCAACAGATAAGAAAGCAGCAGGACCAACTTAATGACAAATTAGACATTCAAATACCGAAGTGCCAACTTGAAAAGTAGTGATTAAGCTACCACCAAGTTTAACTAATATAAACAACGTTTCACGAGCTAATCAAAGTAACTTTATAAAATTCGATCAGAATTCTTTTTTTGTAGTTATCACTTTCTTGATTTTGGAGTTGCATTATCATTTTTGAGCAGGTTATTTTTTGAACTCTAAAAACAATTACATTGCGTTTGCACCTGTTCTCATAACTTTTGCTATTAGTTTCTTCCGTGGTTGGCACTGATCAACATTACTAGGCGCTGCATGAAAGGGGATCCTTTGTTGTGAATCGGTGAATGCCTCCATTTGGGTAGTTAGTTTTCGCACTTCTGGATTAGGGAGGGTATCTGAAGTATTGTGCAAGTTTTACAATCCGGGCAATAGAATTTTAGGGTGTGCTTTTTAAGAGCCAAACATCTCACCTCTGATGCGGAAAAATCTGCACTTTTATTGCACAATTGCCTTTCACAATCATCACTTGGTTGACACGATTGCTCATCAAATTTTGTAGTACATTTACAGCAATGGTTCATTTTTAAGTTTTGCACTAGCAAAAAAGAAGTGAAATGGTTCCTCGCTTTTAAAATCAATTGCTTCTAAGTAATTTAAAATGTTACGTATGTAAAACATAATTATCATATGTACCAGCACATTTACAATACCAGATGCAAATGCTTGTTTGTTTGATTCTTAAAATGCTAAGATTAGAAACTATAGTCCGAGTACTTTGATTAATAAAGGCCAATTCGTCGATGACTCGTACACAAATGATGCAAACAAATTATAAATCAGCATCCTAATACCTTATTTTGCAAAGTTTTAATTTAGTATTTCCAGTTTTACTATTAAAAATCAATTTAATTGAAGAGCATTTGAAAAACATATTTAGCTTTATTAATAATAGAACATGGTGAAATTTTGAGTACAAAATGTTCAGCATTAATTTGTGTTTACAAGTTTAGCATGCAAAATTAGCTGTTTTGATTCTACTGCAGTACTGTATATTGGTTATTGATTGGAAGTTATCCCAATTATTAAATATTGTTCAGGTTTACGCTATGAAATGACAGTTTCATTGAAAAGCATGGTTTTCAGCCGCTTATTCATTTAATGATTCTATGCAACGCCTCCGCGGTTTAATTAAAACCATATTGATGTTGTATAATTTGTAATTTAAATGCCAATAACATGTAGTAGAAGCAATGTTTTTACCATAAACCATTTTGCTAAAATTACCTTAATTATAGTTGACGTGAAGCTTAACTTTATTCAAAAGAACAAGTCACTAGCGACGAGTTTCTTTGAAGCTTGTGGACAAACTAAAACACTTGTCATAAGTCCAATCTTAAATTTGCTTGAACTTTCAAGATTGAGTAAAGGTAGTATAGGATCCACAAATATAGGTTATTCAGGTTTCAAAATATGTTATTGCAAAAGACGAATTTGAGTAATAACAATTTTAATGCAAAAATGCAACTTTAAAAATTCAGTAGCTGTAATGCAACTGCAACTCTACGACCAAATCTAATAGGGCCGTTCATGATTTCACAGACTTTCCTCCGTTTCCTGCGCATTCCTACTTATGTGAGTCGTTCTGGACCATTCAAAAACAAAAGTTATTTTTTTGAATGGAACCGATTAGTTTAATTTTATATTAACGATCTATCATTAATTACAACATTAACGTCATTTTCAATTATGTTGAAATCATCTTTATATACTATTTACGCAGGCATGACTATTATTATTGTTTCCAATTTTTTTTGTTACTGAACTGTACAAATTCTATATCAAACTAATCAAACAATATTTACTAATCATCTGTAGTCGACTTAAGGCTAAGGACAGGTAACAAATAAATCACTCGATTATCCGATCACCGACTACAGGATAAGCACCAACTATTCACTTAAACCAAAGAAACAATACTTCAAAAAAATTAACAAGTAGTGCTATAATTTTTATTTGCGATCCTAGTGGTTGCTCGTTTGACTGTCAACTGACTTCCTTCGATTGATGTTTTACAAGTTCAAAAAATGTGCAGACAATAATTTTCTTTATCTATTTGAATCAAACTGAAAATAAATTTAATGATTCTAAAATAATGTGTGGCGCGAATATACTCCCGACCTGAAAAATATTTTTCAAATCCACCAAAAAATGAATAATTAAAAAAATATTATTTACATTAACTTGAGTAATTGTTAAATCAAAGGCAGTAGGCATAATCTTACTACCGGTCTGACATTAACTACGCGAACTATTCCGTCAGTTCCCGCAAATAATTCATCGACTTTTATTGAAGAGGGGGTGTATTATTTGGCTTGATAATTACAATAGTTTCCTGTTTCATTGAGGAACCAGGGACATTATATTTTCGACGCAGTTAAGCTGTGTCAAATAATCGCTATTTCATCGATTCTAAAATCCGTGGACGAGATGGTTTATGAGATTCTTTTTTCCCATAAACTTTTAACGGAGTTAGCTGCTCTAGGGCAGTAAACGATGTCAGTGGAGTAAGCGTTAAAAGATGAGCGCGGGTCAAAGGAATCGGGTCAGCAGGATTACTGCTTAACCAGTCGAAAATTTAATAATGGCTCGATTTGATTAAAAACTATATTTAATTCTTGGTGTCATAAAATCTGACAACCTACGACTTTATACACACGCGTTTTGACAGCCTTTTATTTGCGACTCCTAAACTCCCGAAAAATGAGGACAGGCGGGTGAAATTTCCATATTATTTTTTGAACCGAACATTTACTATTCAAAACACGTTTGCACTCATCAGAATTCATTACATTATATCTAACTCATTCTTGGCACGAATACAATTGGTAGCGCTATCGGAATAGATTATTGAGTGATAAAAACCGTTTAAATGTAGCCAAAAATAAATCAGTGGATAAACTGGACACGAATTCTAAGTGTAGGTCCTTTATTGACAAACATACAAAAAGACACAAATAAGCCTTTTGTTTTTGACACTTCGTTTTCTACCCAACGTAATGTAAAATGTCCCTTCAAAATCTACACCGACGTGCAGAAAAAGTTTTGCTCCAGTTACTTTTATTGCGGAAAGATCCGCCATTACATGGAATAAACCTCTATGACTGCATTTAAAATAATGATTACATTTTTGTAAGCGATACCGCACGGCATATCAGGTTACAACTTTCCAATAATTACTTCGTAAAATAGCCAACACTCAAGAAGGGCATGTATGTAAATTTTGTCGATGACAGTAGCCAGCTAAGAGATCTACAATATGATCGTTTTTTTTTTATGAAAGAAGTGGATGCTGTTGACTAAATTTTAGAAGAGAATTTCCCAATCTTCTCCCTACTCTAATCATACCATTTTGCAGGAAAGGACTCAAAGCTCGTTACCTAGTGAAACAAGCTTCCCATTTTCTAATAACGAAAACTCAACATTAAAATTCCGAGATTGCATAGTTCGAATTGATACTAATTCGGCCTCTTCCAGATAAGAGGCTACAATTAGTCATGATGAGGAAAAACTTTTAGGAAACTTAAGCCGTACACTGTAGAAGGAAGCAACTTACGCCAAAAAGAACAGCTAGCAATCAAAGTTGATAAAAGTCCATCTATCTGCTTTGTTACTACAAACGATACTACCGTTTCTTCTGGTCATTTTTCTGCTGGAACAGGTACCGAATAAATGGGCCACATTAAGAGATCTAGTTTTAACCAATCGGGGCCCCTTATCCAAGTTCTATTAGTAATAAATTGGGAAGGCTTAATTCCTCTAAACAAACAGTCACCAATATTTTGATTGCCCTTTATATGGAAACAATTTTTAGGTGGCACGCTAATCGGTGAGACATATATATTTGCCGTTTATGAAGAGGGGCTGCGATTGATTGAATAAATATAGGCGCCACCTTACATTTAAAACAAACTAGATTTATCGAAACATCTTCGTTTGGAGAAATAGTTTTAAGATACGTTACCGCTCCATATGAATTAATGCAAGTGCCACTATAGACTATCGAAATATTTTTTGATTCTAATGTAACTCCAAAATGACGAGGAATTGTGAAATCCCTCAAAAGCATTTGTTTCATTTGAAGCTGTTGCCATTGACTTGGAATACCACCTTCTGAAATTTTATCCCAGTTTAAGTTAAGGCTCCATAGTCGTTTAATGAATAATTTAATTAACAATGTCACAGAAGATAGAAAACCTAACGGATCAAATAATCGGCCTACATTAGGTACAATCACAAAATTCTGCTTGTATACTAAAAGTAAATATATCTAAATTTGGATATCATTGCAGTTCTAAAACCCTCAAACTATCGGCATCGAATATCTTATTTTTGGCGTACGCTCCTTTTCAGGAATTTTTAAAGCAATTTCGCAGAGTTTATAGCTCATTGTGTTCATTGAAACTATACTAATTCAAATAATTTTATTAACTGCAGATGCAGCCCTTTGCATCGCTTATTGAACTCATACTAGAAAGTAAATCATCCATAAAGAAATCACGTTGAATTATTTCGGAAGCTAATGAATAATTATGAGATTTATTTTTTGCTAAGTGTTTCAATGCTTCAAGGTTGCACCAATAATTCCGTTTATTGCATGGGGTGGGTGTATTGAGCACATCATCGGCTAGGGGCAAATCAGAGTAATCATTTAAGAATGTTTCTGAAATTTTATAGTTCGACAGTCGACTTGTTATATTTTTAACTAATGAAACATTTAACGAATAATTAAACTTAGAATCTAAATGCAGAATTTTTGTACACCTTGAAGTCGAAAAATTAACTTCACTGGCGGAATCTAATAAAAATCTAACTCTTTGCCGATTTCCCATTTTATCAAAAATATATACAATCACAGTTGATAATAAGGTGGCGGAGCCCTGCTTCACAAATGTACCAGCAGTTGCACAAAACGCAGAAGTACTTGTCTGAGCCTGTTTCAAATCTACCGAATTTTTTTTACCCCATCCACATTTGATGACTACTGCCTTCAATATCCAACTTATTGCAAATACTATTTTTGCTTTTAATATCTTTATCACTTGCTCATTTCAAACAAGGCGTCACAAAATAAGTAAACTATTATGTTTATATTTACAAATGTTGCACAATATCGAGCTTTTACAAAAGATTACCTCACGATTTCCAAAGCAATTAATACATAACCCTTATCTTTAACAATAGTATACCTTGCTAACGGTAGTGTTGATTTAATTGACAAACGCTGCATTTATTAGAACTCTTCTTGCGTTTAACAAAGAATGATTGTAGTTAGGCTTTGGTGGAAAATGATACAACAGTTTTAATCGAACTCCCAGACATGGGAAGAACTTGCACTTGTTGTTTAATAAATTCAAGAACCGCCCTTTACGTCAAAATATCTGACTTCTGACGACTATTTTTAAAAGTTATTCTAGTGTCAGAATCTAATTTATTCCACAATAGGTAGGCGTATGTGAAGTCCAACAAATCCTCAATTTCTAGTCTTCGTAATGCTTTAAATGCTGAATCGCATTTTTTCATAATATTATGCAGATTATTGGAAGAAACAGATTGTGCTGGTTTATATTTACTATTTGTTCCAAATAACTATTTGCTAGAACACTAAAATTTTGATATTTTTGAACGAGAGCGTCTCAAATGATTTTATAATTAGACCCAATGTGAGGCTATCCAGCATAAATGCTTTTAGCTTTTCCGAAAGACTGCCCTACTAAATAACTAATTTGTCTAAGTCATTTAATTTATCGTTAGAGAGGATAATGCTTTTGAAACACTCAAAGAAAGTTGGCCATTCCTGAAGATTACCTGAAAAGGAAGTTAACGATAATTTGGGCAAGGATGGCGTAATATGGTGTAACATACAGACTGGTGATGTAGTCGAATTGTTTTTTAACTTCACCTTTTATAGCTTTTATACGATCATCTTTTGCCGCTACTAAAATGGTTACAGGACATGTCGTCAAGAGCTTCATGTGCCTGGAAGTCAGGCACAAACTCATTATCCAATTGTAATTCAAGGCGATAGTAGCAAATAATTTCATGCATTAGAAACGCGTGTTTTACGATAAAACACAAACCATAAATTTCATACCAATTAGACCATTAAAACCGTGGAATTCGCGGAAATATTGCATCGCGTAGATGATTAAAGTTCAAATTAAATCGTGAAGACTCTGAAAAATGTGACGTATAGAAATAATTTGTATATAGAGCCGGAGCCTGATCAGAGCGATTCATTCAAGAGATAATTTGCAATTCGTTACCAAGTAGTATGTAACGTTAAGGGTTGAAGGGTTGTACTTGTAGCCAAATAACATGCAGAGTTGCATGATTTTTGATGAAATATCGTTCGCTTCGTAAAATGCAATGACGATTGAATATTCTTCGATACAAAAGCTACATTAACGCTAATTAATTAAAAATAGAAGATGCCCTTTGAAAATTAACATTCTAAATGAAGATTTAAAATAATATAAACAAACTGGTAAACTGAAATTTAGCGTCAATATAAAATGGAATGGAAAGTAATTAATACCGTTAATTACGAGTACAATACGCGCTATATGATTTTCCAAGTATAAATTTTAGATTTCTTTGTTTGTAACTGATGAAAAATATTTCTATATTAGTAAGCTAGAATAAATTCTTAATCTTATATATTTTTTCTGAACGGATAATTACCGGAAAATTTTGAGGTCGAAGTTTTGAGCATCTTAACCTTTAGTGAAATAGCTGTGAAACGTTTTGGCGAAACACGCCTACAAACGTGATAATAGAAGATAGGTGAATTGTCTATTCCAATTAAGGAAGATTTGTACCTTTTAACAAAAATTAGATAAGGAATATTTTAATAATTAAGTAACTCGTAGGAATTATTGTATGTATGAACTGAAACTGTAAATTGTTTTATAAACTATTTTGTATAAAAGAAAAATGGTTTTGAATGTATAGTAGTTTTCTTGAGATTGCTGTGTTTTAAATTCTATAACTTTTGTTGGCTAGCCAGGCTAGGAAAAGTAAAGGAAGGTAAGTAAGATAATAATTTCAAATTTACAGTGTGCTGTACTGTTGTCACAGCACTTTTTAGCGACACCTCAAGCTCGGGCGTGCTACAGCACCGTTTCAGCGACGCCCAACGCGAGGCGTTATCACACTGAGAAAAGTGATTTGGTTAATACAACCGATTCTGTTGTTTTGAAGAGTAAAGCATTTGATCAAGTATTTTTTAGTCGTTCTAAACGAAACTATATTCACTGAACCGCTCGTAGATGGTTAAACTAACATCAAAAATTAGTTGACTTAAATTTGTTTGTTTGAATGCATAACAGTTGGTTAATAAAAGAATGCAAAAGTGAATTTCATTGAACATCAGTCGTATTTAATACAAACTAATATTGTCAACAAATTTCATATTTTAGTCCAATACTACATTAATGTTGAAAAAAATCCATTTTAGTTAAAGGAATGCTGGAAAAAGTGTCAAATGAACACGTTTTGTAACAAATTTAACATTGAAACAAACGTACTCTAGCTTGTTGATTTAAATAAACTACGATAGCGAAATCAAACGCCGTGGTTATTTGTTGAACGCAACGGTTTTTATAAGTCTCCGATGCTGCGTATTGGATGTACGGCGCGCGCACATTATATCTTTAATATACTGCTACCCTTCGACTGCGACACGTTAACATGGCGTCAAACGTTACTTCGCATTGTTTATTGTGTTAGTTTCCATAAAAGTATTTCAACCAACTATAAAAATACATGGAAGATAAATTTAGTATGCTGTACTATGTTTAAACAAAATATTTTTGTCTAAAAACACGTAACTACCTTCTTATAAATTGGTCTCATTGTCCATAACTAAATGCCGTTGTTTTTAGCATTCTACTATATAAGCGAACGTCTAACTTCAAAGACACATGGCAACCTCAAGGAATAAACAAACTTTCAATAATCAGTATCGGTTTTATAAAAGTTTTATAAAATTCAAGTGGAAGCTAAACTGAAAATTATGCACAATGAACTAGAATTAATGTAACAGTCAATGTGATTTGATTCAATATCCAACTTGATAATGTGACCGAATGAAGTTATTTTAAATCAAAATTTTTTAAAATCTGTTAGGGATGAACAAATTCATTTGTTGATCTCCAAGTTGAATTAAAAAAATTTATTAAAATAACTTCATTAAGTCGGAATCGATCAAGCTGGATATTGAATCAAACTATCTTGGATGTTTAAACTAATTCTATTTCTAAACAATGTACAACGCAACGAAATGATTGATTTGACAGCTAAATGTTTCAATTGAACACAATAAAAGTTTGATTAAACCAAAAATGTTATTACTTCAACCCTTATTAGCCACTTAGCTTAATAATTAATAACTGTGCTCAACATATGGGTTAGTTAAACCAATGACGCTTTTTGGTTAGTTGAAAAATTTGAATAGTTTGTTATAATGCTGCAAACCTTTTCAAGTAGTAAACTCGTGTATTTGCTTCAATGATTTTTATATGTAAGTGGGATATTCAGCGTGTTGATTTAACATAACAGTTTATTTGATAAAAGTATTGAATAATTCAAATCAAACCTACAAGCAATTGAAGGAACGATACCTAACATTCAAGTTACATTAATAGCGATTTGAGTAAATGCCATAATTATTGTTGTACAAATTTAGGTTTGTTTGCTTCAAAATAGGTTTTCCAACATTTTATTATGTTCTATTTAATGCATGTAGATCATTGTTCATATACAAACCAAAATTCTAATTGAATCAACTAATTTTCAGTTGAAGTAACAAAATCATTTTCTCAGTGCACAGCAATATATGTAGTTGTAGTGATATTTATTGGGTTTATTATTGGTCGTATACACAAAAGAAGATTAAAATACCATTAATTTATTAATCATATACGTTCTGCTACGAAATTTGCTTTTATCAAAATGGTGACATCTACAAAAAGACAAACGAACATTTTTTAGCAGAAGAATTCAACTATTATACAATGCACAGATGTGCATACACATTTTATATAGCATTTCTTAGAATAAAGCACGCTAAGATGGACCATATCTAAATTTTTTATATTATATATTGAAGTCGAAAAATTAGCTTCACTGGCGGAATCTATTAAAAATCTAACTCTAAGCCGATTTCACATTTTATTAAAAATATATACATTCACACTTGGTAATAAGGTGGCGGAACCCTGCTTCACAATTGTACCAACAGTTGCACAAAACGCAGAAGTGCTTGTATGAGGCTGTTTCAAATCTACCCAATTCTTTTTACCCTTGTCCCCATTTGATGACTAACTGCTTTCGATATCCAACTTATTGCAAATACTATTTTTGCTTTTAATAGCTTCATCATTCGCCTATTTCAAACAAGGCGTCACAAAATAAAGTAAACTATTCTGTTTATAGTTACAAATTTTGACAATACCGAGATTTTTACAAATGATTACCTTATGATTTCCAAATCAATTATTACACAACCCCTTATCTTCAACAATAGTAGATCTTTCTAACGGTAATTTTCCATAGACGTATTATATTGCGATAAATGGTGCTGATTTATTTCTTAGCAGAAGAATTCAACTATTATACAATGCAAAGATGTGCATGCACATTTTATATAGCATTTTTAAGAATAAAGCACGCTGAGATGGGCTACATCTGAATTTTTTATATTATATAAATGACGTAACCGTATCTCAAGGCCCCCCACTATAAAATGTTTATAATCTATCCGTAAGGGCGACTAAGAGAGGTGTAAATAGTTGGCATCTGAACGAATTGGACTAGCTTTCAGTTCCGAATTCCGATTTGACCTAGATCCTGGTTCTAAAGCAGAAAATAATGAATTAAACACTTACTCTATATTCACGTCCTGTTTACGTTTTTTTTTCAACAAACTGTTGAATAGCGTCATCACATTCCATATGGCTCGATGCACACTTTTTAGTGTTAAATTATAGCTCATTCAACCTCAATCCACTTTCAGCTGATCCTTTAAATAGTTTTTGGTATAGAGAATGCTCTTTTCCTAAATACGATTATCTTATGAAGTCAATATCCAGAAGCGCCAAAATATTATGGAACATGGACCTCATTTTCCACGCTAATTTAAATTCTCCCTACACGTTGATTTTATTTAAGTTTAGGTGAATCTAAGTCGTTTACGTCGATAGTGTTGTACATTTCCCTTAAGTTAAAATAGAAATCTATACATTCTTTTCGTCATTAGTGACAACGCATGTTTTATGAACGTATTAGTAATTAGCGATTCATTTCCTTAATTTCGGAATTTCAGCAAGACAGATAACGTCGAAGAAATTTACACAAAAAACAGCTTGCCTCAAAAGAACAGTTTTGCTTTCACAGTGAAACACTTTTCTTTTTCGAGTCTTGCTGTTTATGGCCAGTTTTTTTGCTGAACCTATTGCTGTTTCTTTTGACCGTTAAATTGGCATCGTTAATCTTAAACAAACAAAGCGATTTGTTCCGATAATTGCTTGCGTGTCTGACATTAAACTTTCAGTCGTGGTTTGCAAAGGTTTACTAACTGAATTAATTCTTTTGAGCAATTTTGTTTATATGCCAGACAATAGAGTCGCCCCACTCTGTTCGCGATAGCCCTATAAAGCTTTACACTTAAAATAATCATCTGATTTTTGTTTCTGGTAAAGGAAAAGGTATGTTAAGATTGTGTATAATTCTTTATTTATATTAAATTACTCACACCACTATATGCCATAAGCGCTATGTACAGCTACCACAAATTTATTCAAAAGCTCGCGGTGTTTTATAGAGTCGAAAAGAAACGCCCATAACTTCTAAATTAAATCAAAATAGCTTACCGTAGCAAGCATATTTTAGCATAGGAATGGTTAGCGCATTGTAGAAATATGGCGTACAATGATAATGCTGTTATTTTAGCTTTAATTTCTTGTTACTATCAACTGCATTTGTAGGGCCATTGTATACCTGACTTCTGTGGTATTCAATGCTAACACTCACTACTCAATCCTTTTTAACTAATTCCTTCAAATACTCTGCAGTATGGCAGCTAAATTTATAAAATCGGAAAAGGGTTTTTAGTTTAACTACTATCATCGATGCACTATAGAATAAAGAATAACTGACGTAAATGGAGCATCAGATCTAAAGCAAATAATTATTGAAAACGTATCTTTAATTTCAGTAAAATGTGTTGCAATTCTCAGAAGATAAATACTTCGCGATACCCTATCCACATTTCTACATTTACGTAAATGGTAAAAAGCGCCGTCAATACCTACTGAGGTCTTTGCCCATTCTAGGGCTTCCAAACTTCCACTACAGGTAACCTTCTTCCTTCGAGAACCTGTGCGAACACTCTACATACGAACGTGGTGGATGTAATCTGAAGAATTAAGATGCTATGTGAACAGTTTCAATGAAAGGGAATGGATAACAAAGACGTATTTGAAATAGATAACAAATATATGTGTTTGTAAATAACTAAATGAACATGTAATATGTGTACCAATCTTATACCCGATTGTCCATATAGAAAAGTTTAAAAACCTCAGAAATGTATGCTTTTTATGTTATGTTTTTGCCGTTGCATCAAAAATTATAAATGCATGCAATGTGTTGCATAATATGTGCATTGTCAATAATATTGCAGAACCAGACCCAGAAGATGACGATGAATTGTTAGATTTTGACTGGATGTTGATGTAGCGTACAATGAGGCTGCAGTGAGAAATGTTGAATTGGAAGCTGGCAGACGAGTTCAACGTCAACTAATTAGAAATTTTGTGTAAATTTATTTTGTAAAATATATATTAAGGTTATTCCAATACACAATGGGTGAATAAAATACGCAAAAACAGCAGTTGTAATTTAATTTTTTATGCAGTTTTATATGAATCTCTTACATTAATCTTAAATTATAATATTGACACAGTAAGAAAACACAAACATTAAAAGAGGTATACATTACACATTATTTATTTAACACATTAAGTAAAGTTTCTAAAGCTGGAGCAATTCGTTCTTTTGCAGCAATCTCACGAGTATACAATTCAAGTTATTGTTTATAATATTCTTGTTTTGTTATAGATTTAGCATTAAGAATATCTCCTAAGCGGTTCGTAGCTTCAACTGTTGCGTGTAATTTCCTTTTTGGGATATTGGTATTTGACGACTGTATGTTTTTTCATTACTTGTTCAATTTTTGTTGCACTTGCAGATGGTTCAAATGACAGTTCTTCATATGAACCAACGTGTTAAATAGGGTAGCGGGCAACACTTGGAATAATAGAAGAACTACACAGGTTGACGTCAGGCAAGATAATTCGGTAGTTCGTAGTTTATTGTTTATTATCTACAAATTACATTTGTTATAAAACTTACAACATCTTAACCACTCACTTCTTCAATGTTTCCTTCCTGCTTTAACATAAATTATTCAGGCTTTAATACAAATTTAATAAATGTCGACTATTACTTGTCATTACGACGTATTCTTTTAACAAAGAAACCTAGGCAACCCCAAAGTGAAAATATGGCTCATTTGATCTCATTTCAGCTTTAGACTTTTCTACATTCCCGCCGCCGTGAATCTTCTGCCGGATTCACATCTAATATAGCTAATTTACTTGCTGAGTGTCGTAAAATACCCAAAACTGTCTTAACATCAGCTGTTCTAGTCGGTCCATCTCTACCTTCAATAACGTTCACTATGCTGCCTCTCGGCCACGTACTTCGGGGCAATCTTGAATCGCAAACTATCACAAGGTCCATTTGCATCGGCGGGTTAACATAGGCAAATATTCGGCTATCCAGCTTTTATAGAAATGGTTTTTGAGTTCTTGACCTATCCGCCACTGTTTTCTAAGACACAGGGGAGGTCAGTGATGGGTCCCGGAGTATGAGTCGAGTTAATTCGCCCAAGAAGGAAATGGTTGGGTGTTAATGGCTGATTGGAACGTGGGTCAGTGGTCGACTATTATCAATGTTGGCTGCTTCTACCAGGAGGCTTCTTAAGGTTTCCACCCTAGGAGCGCTTTCTCTTAACGTTATAGTCAACGACAGTTTTATGCTCCCAACCAATCTTTCCCAACTACCACCGGCGCTAGGGTCAGCTGGACTATTAAAGAACCATTCAATGGCAAACTGTGACAATTTTGACTGAGCTGCGCCTATGTCCAAAAAATCAGGAACGGTTTTCAGTTCGTTTTTTATACCGACAAAATTCGTTCCGTTATCGCTCCTTATTCGTTTAGGAACTTCTCGCGTATTTATAAAGTTTTGTATACACAAAATGCAAGCGTCAGTTGACAAGTCCGTCGCTAGTTCTAGGTGTACAGCTCTAAGTGTTAGGCATGTAAAAAGAGCTGCCCACCTTTTTTCCCGGCGACGTCCTACTGAAACCTCTAATGGACCAAAATAGTCAAGGCCGGTATAAGTAAATAGAGGGACAAAGGCGGCTATACGATCGTACGGTAAGGGGCCCACTTGTGGTTGCCTTGGTTTAGCGAGCATAATCTTACATTGTTGACAAGTGGATTTTACCGACTGTACTTGGGACTTTAGGCCGGGTATGCAGAATCTCCCCGTAATTTTGTAAATAACGGTTTTTTGGTTCCCATGCAGCAGCGTTCTATGATATGATGCTATCAATAATCTAGTGAAGGGGTGATTATTTGGCAATATTATAAGTCGGCGCATGCTAAGTGGTACAATAGACGCTGCGTCGATGCGACCTCCTATCCTAATTAACCCGTCATCGTGCAAATAAGGGCTTAACTTATATATCGGACTGTCAGGTTTTGCCGTTTCCCATTTGCAGAGTTCGTGATATTCATTAGCATAAACTTCCCTCTGGACGTATTTACATAAAAACATTTCGGCTTCAGTTAGTTTCGATGCTGTTAACTTTTTGTTTTTGTATAAAGTGCTTCGCTTAACTGCTTTACACGTTGCTACAGCCCGCAGGAACCATGCTGTGGCTCGAACTAATCGGCTATAATTCAAGAAAGGTGAGATATCAGGTAGCGGTAGAGACCTAGCGTCTGGGGTGGTAGTAACCACTAACGACAAATTAACCAAGCGTTTCTCTTTTTCAACGTCGTACTGTCTTAAATCAGTAGGTAACTGCGGCAAAGTAATAAGTCTGTCCTTCAAAAATTCAGGCCCTCTAATCCATCGACTATTACAATCAAATTTTGGAGGGAGTTCCCTCTTGTGGCGTCATCTGCTACATTTAAACCGGTTGGCATCCAGAACCATTCTGCTTCATTCGAATACTCTAGAATTTCTGATATACGATGCGCGACAAACGGTTTATATTTTCGACTATCGGAATTGACCCACTGTATGAGTGTTTTTGAGTCCGTCCAGTAGAACCGCTTTGAAGGTGTGACTGTGCAGTGCCGCTTGGCTTAGGCGTATTTCAAGGACTCCGGTTTGTAACACCAAACGAGGTATTGTCAACTGCTTCCGAGGAGCTATTCTAGTTTTTCCATAGACGAATGACACTGTCACATTCTCAGCAAATATAAATCGCCAATACACAACTGCGGCCCAAGTTGATTCACTCGCGTTTACAAACGTATGCATATGTATATCTAAGATACTTAGTGAGTTTAACGTATAACACCTTGGTATACGAAGCTCTTTCACAGCCTCTAAATTTCGTTGCCACTGGTGCCATTTTTGACAAATACTATCGGGCACTGGAGTGTCCCGATCGAGTACATTACTCTAAGTAATTTGTTGAAGTACTTTGGCATAGATAAGAAAATTCCCTAGAAACCCAAAGGGATCAAAAACCGGCATGGCGAGTCTTATCATTTCACGCTTAGTAGGAGCCCGACTCTGGTTAATAATTTCGATCGGCATCTTATCAAAATTTAAAACAAAAATAAACTCGTCTTGGTGACTGTCCCAGTACATACCCAAGACTTTGTCGGCTGTAGACGTTAGAGGGCTTTTTATACCCGTTAGTGTTTTTAACGCCCCTGCGCCACTCAGTGGAACAGAATCGATGCCATCGCTGTTTAAACACCCCACTACTTTATTTGAATTGGATATAAAATTTTGCAAGAGAAATCCGCCAGACCTGTGAATCTGTTTAACTCGCTCTGTAACTTTAATGGCTTCCTCTTCAGAGTTGAAACATTTTACGTAATCATCTACGTAGTGGTATTCGGTTATTGCGTCTACGGATTCTGAATCTCCTTGCGTTGGCGTTTTTAATGAATTGCGCTGCGCATGGAGAACACGCGGTTCCAAAGATCATGGAATCCATTTCGTAAACCTCAGCGTCATGACCGCCAGTATATCTCCACAAAAATCGTTGAGCGTCTTTATCTTGTGGCCATATTTTCACTTGGCAGAACATTTCTTTGATGTCCCCGCATACTCCAATTCGTTTTTCTCTAAATTTACTAAGAATTTCTAGCATTGGTTTGTTTAGGCCCCTTTAAAAGGTGTAAATTCAACGAGGTCTTGTTAACTTCGGCCGCGGCGTCAAACACCAACCTTAGCTTATCTGTTTTCTTGACCACGGCAAAATGAGGCAAATCCCAAGTGTGACCAGAAGTGACTTGAATTTCTTTAACTGAAAGTTTGCGGGCGTAACCTTTGTTAATAAAATTTGTTATTGAATTTTTATACGCTTCCGCGAATGTAGGATCGCGGGCCATTTTCCTTTCTATAGTCTGCAAGCGTTTAAGCGCCATAGAGTAACTGTCGGGCAGTCGAACGTTATCAGTTTTCCATAATAACCCCAGTCTGATAGAGGTCTCCAAGGAATTCCGAGGTTTCTTTTAGTATTCCGAGGGCGCGTTGGTTTTCTTTAAACTCTAACTTCACCGTATCTCCCTCAGTCCCTAACCTATCTAATTCATAGTAATTATCTATTAGAGTTCTTAGTTCGTCGTACTTTCGTATCAACTCTTTTTGATGTGAGCTATGAATAAATAAAATCCTATTAACTTCCCCAGATGACTTGGCAGCAGGGTTCGGTCCGTACAAGAGCCAACCTTAGGGACGTCTCCACTGCAACGGGATCAGCCGTCGGGCAGTCTACTCAGCGTTTGCTATACCTAATTTGAGCATTATCTATCCTAATAGGAAGTCGTGGCTTGGCATTTATATAGCTGCTAATTGGGATGTTGGCCAGTTGTGGGTAATTTTTGATTAGGCTATTAATATCTATTGACTGGACTGGTAGGTTTAAGTCATTCAGAGCATGTATATTGTTTAACCAAAGTTTTTTGCAAGTCTGACCCATTCCTTGGATCTGACAGTTCACTACTTCCGCCTCTTGTGTGGCAGTACGGTTATCCAACCATAGCATGGTGACCTGTTCAGACGTTCCCGTTAACTGTAACTCTTTTGCTAAACTGGACTCCATATTGGTGAGAGCTGAACCTTCGTCCAACATGGCAAAGGTTTCAACCTTTTTATTGCCGGGGCCATAAAGGGTGACGGCAACTACTCGAAAATAGACTTGTTTACTTGTCCCGCGCAAACTTAAAACTGCAGCCGCATTTACAGATGAACCTTTTCTTTGCCAGCTTACTTTTTCATGTAGAAGAGTGTTATGCTTTAACTTGCAAGTGTCAATGTCCCACGCTTTACGCCTTCTACATACGGTGATACGATGCCCAGCACGCAAGCAATAAAAGCATAATTGCCCTGTTTTACTCAATCCCACATTTGAACTACAGAAAGATTTGAAAATTCGCTACATGCTTGAATTTTGTGGGTGCCTTTACAATAGGAACAAACAACATTGTTATTACTATCTACAGTTATGAGCTTCTCAGTATGCAAAGAGAATTTTTTTGTTGTGGTCGCTTTACTACCGAAGTGACTATTACTACTATTACTACTAACCATAGGTTTCACCAAACTGGCAAGTCTAGCTTTCTGACTTAGCCATAAAGAGAATTCTGTGATAGAAGAGGTGAAGCTTGTCTTGGCTACCTGTTCAGCCCATTGTAGCTTCCTAGAAATGGGCAGTTTGCTTACCAGGTCTTTTAACAAAATGGGGTTCATCAAATGTGGAGTGGCTTTAGCACTCTGGAGGTATGCTACGAGGTTTCTTACCTGCCTCGAAAATACGATTAACTGCTTCAGATCTTCCTCCTTTATTGCGGGGTACTTTTGAATTTTTTGTATCTGCGATTTTACTAGTAGTTTCGATCTACCTATCCGGAACTCTAATTCCTCTATTACGTCAGGTACCTGTTGTGGGTAGATTAACATGGCTGCCACTGATTCTCGAGCCTGTCCGTTTAAACATTTCTGTAAACGAAACATATTTTGTAGATTGGAATACCCATATACGGAAGTTGATTCTCGGAATGATGTTATGAACATCGGCCATAAATTTTACGACGAAGTGGTTGCATGTAAGAAGGTGTTGCCGGCTGATTGACCTGTACATCGGCAGATGTTTGTAACGGGCATTTTTGTAGTTTTAAACTTTTACGCTGTTTCTCAATTTAAAAAATGCATTTCTGCAAATTGCTGTTTCTGTATTTGATATTTATTAACTCGTGTGTAGTAATTTAAAGATAGATAAATTGAAAATTATAAACCGCTTGTAATTGATTATAAATTGCATCGTCCTTGTCTTGCGGTTCGTATAAATTTTGTTGCTTATGTGGATGTACAAGTCTGGATAAGATACGATAAGCGGTTGGAATAGAACGAGTTGAATAAACAGACGAGGAGTCGTTTTTTGTTCTTTGTTCCGATATACTAAGTACGTTAAAAATACTGTTTCCTCTTTGCTTTGACAATAGTGAGAATTAATGCGGAATTTTTCGTATTGTTCATGTACGAGCACGGCACGATTTTTAGTTGTTTTCTTGTGAAATAAAAATTGTATATTAACGGTACAAAGTGTAGTTCTAATTCCTTTTTGAAGGAAGTATGCTTGATAGGCGAACGTGTTGATTCGACCTGCACGTGTGTTTTACGGAACATTTGACGGACGGTTTTTATTGCTTACGCGTGCCTACTAATTGTTGGTTTTAGTGGTTTGTCTTGTGAAATAATAGTCGTAGAACTTGCTAAACTGACCGATTCTTTCTTTAGGATTAATGTGTGTGCGATCTAGTCTAGTGTCCCTTTGTTTTATCAGATTAATGCATACTTTGGCCTATTTAAATACAGTGGATACTGTAGTTTCTGCATTTTTCTAACACCAAAGAATCTAAAATAGATCATTGCTTGCGCAAATTTCCTTATTTGTGAAATATAACAGATTACCGGCTTACAAAGGTATTGGTTGAAATTTCTCACTGCTTTTTGGGATGTTTATGAAAATAATATACCTTTGGTCCCAGTTGAAATTAAACTAGTGCTTCAGAATATTTCGAAATTGTTGTCTTAGGAAATAGAATTACTAAGAAATTTATCAAGGCTACATAGTTCCGACGCGGGATAATGTCTGCTGCTAACCCCAGTGAAATGCGTAAGTGTGATTAGTGTGACGTGTGATAAGTTCCATCAACACCCTCACAGTCAAGGATGAAGTGCTTCGTTAGTGCAGGCCATCGTTGAATCCCACACTTCAATTGCAAGGAAGCGTTGCTGAAGGACTTTTTGTAAGTTGAACTATTTCCTACTTGTTATTACTGTAAATATCTATCCGTTGTTTTACCATATCTTTGTCGTTCTGATACCTTTTACAATAGACTTGCATGCTATTTTAAAACATAGAAAAAGAAAGAAAAATCAATACTACTAAATTACTCATACCAATTGTGTCTTATCTATTTATCTTTTGTCAACATTTTGTCTGATTTATGTTTAATTGGTGTGTGAGGAAACATTTCTGCTACTCCCCAATATTACCTCACTTTGTACTAAACATTTTTCTGTATTGCTTTTACCGTTGTTATATTATATAGTTTATCTAAACAGTTTCTTTTATTTACACTCTACAAGGTGCTGAATAACTTAGGCTTTTCATTGCTGCTATGCTTATTCTCTTTTTTTTCAGGCTTGCTTAACTATTTTTCTTGCAGGTATTATCACTAACTCCTTATAGCCGCGTACATGATATGTTGGTCTGCTTTCTACGACCCCCCTACTCTCTTCTTTGACTTTCTTTGTGTTACGCGCGGCCCCGATTCACGTAACAAATTTGGCGCCCAACGTGGCTGCCACGAAAAAAAAGTAACATGTTGACGAACGTTCTGTATTCAATATGGGAGTATTTTCCACATTTTCGTCGACATGTTCCCCCATGGCCCGCACTACTGGTTGCCCTGGCTTCCCGGCTGGCAAACGCGGAGAGTTTAAATTGTGCATACTAGTAGCATAAGCTTGACTGGTATCTTTTAACTTGGCAAGTACGGCGTCATTTTCATGGATTTTGCTATCCACTTGGTCGACTTTACTAGTTAAGTTTTCGTGATTGTCTTTCACTGTTCTCAGAACTTCGGAATGCATGAGAGACATTCGATTAAACATAGACAACATCGCTTGTTCTAGATTCGACTTATCATTTTGCTCAGCCATACCTTCCTCGGATCGGCTAGTGCTTTCGATTCACCGGCCCTTAACGGCTAATTTTCTTTTCTCCTTTTTGCTTTCATTAAATTGATCGCCAAGTTCCGCTTGAGGCTGACTTGAACGGCGGGTCCTTTTACCTCGCATCTTTGATACAATAAAGAAATAATAAAACTTGTTAAATAGGGTAGCGGGCAACACTTGGAATAGTAGAACAACTACCGAGGTGACGTCAGGCAAGATAATTCGGCAGTTTGTAGTTTATTGTTTATTATCTACAAATTACATTTGTTATAAAACTTACAACATCTTAACCACTCACTTCTTCAGTGTTTCCTTCCTGTTTTAACATAAATTATTCAGGCTTTAATACAAATTTAATAAATGTCGACTATTACTTGTCATTACGACGTATTCTTTTAATAAAGAAACCTAGGTAACCCCAAAGTGAAAATATGGATCATTTGATCTCATTTCAGCTTTAGACTTTTCCACACAACGTGATAATTATAATACTAAAATAAAAGTTTGTATACAATATTTACTTGCCTGAAAATCTACATAGGACTCTTCAACTAATGTGTCACCCTCCACTGCAGTGTTATCCAGCAAACTTAAAATAGCATCCTCATCTTTCGATAATGTAGGTGCTGCACATATTACACCCGTACCTAAGTGTTCCAATCTACCATCATTAAATGATATCAGACCCCATTAGCATTCTGCCTGGTTTATCTAATTATTCGTAAAATTCATTGAACATCAATTACGGGATCACCTTCAGATTTATATATCATTTCCTCCACACAGTTCTGTGTAGATTTAATTATGGCTGGGTCATTGCTACTTGAAATATTAAAAAATGTTGGAGTGGTCATTCCCTTAAAAACACTTCACGTATCATGGAAGTTCTAAACTATATAGGAATGTAGCTTTTAAGACACTTTAGTGATCCCCAAATTTTCAATTTTTTTCTTCACTCGTTCAGAATTTATTGGTCCGTTCTGGTACTTTTGGGAAATTTTGTATATTAAGATGCATTAAAATAAGAATAACTTTTAATACAGTATCGAATGGTTTTTGTTTAGGTGGAATGACTAGTTTGTAAAAGTTTAATTAAAATTTTTATGATAAGCTATGAACGAGTAGTAACGCAAACCAGTAATCTTTGTAGTAAAGTAGTACATTCGCATACTGATAAGCTAAACCGCATGATAAATACTGATTTGATAAGTACCGTCGATGTTTATTAAACATAGGGCAATATTTTCTAGTGATATTAGTGTTTGTGTAGTCGTTGATAACTTACAATTCTGATACGACTTTATTTTATGAAACGGAAAGAAATGTTTATGATTTTCTTAACTATATTGTTTTATTATTGCCTGTGTTTTGTGAAAGAGAATTATATTTAGTTCAAGTAAAGGTTGCTAGGTCATGTTGTTTGTTACTAACTCTAGTGTATAATATTCTGTTCGACTAATTCTGGTGGCCAAAAGTGATTTTAAACAACAAACAACTTAGATATGCATGCTTCAGCAAAAACTTTAAAATAAAGATTTTCATAGGGTGTATTGTCTAAAATAGTAGCATTAAACTGAAAGCATAAATTTCACTAAAAAAGTAACTAGAATGCAAAGGTTTCTTTAACAACTATCAAAACACCAAATTTATTTTGCATATACAATTCACAATATGTTATCTTTATAAAATACCATAGCAGCAACATCAGAGTTGATTTTGTTACACAAAATAGCTAAACAGTTGTCATGACATGACGCATTATTTCAATGTTTTAAAAGCGTATTAATTTAATATAGATACTAAATTAATCAATTATATATTGTCCATTTTACTTCATAACTATTCGTTTTCTTTCAGTAAGTTTCACAATTCCTCATTCATTGAAGAAAAAGTCTATCAGCGAAAATTTGAACGAGGTGCCGATTCACAGCCACATCTGAATAAAATGTTACGGCATCCAAGGTGTTTTACAGATTGAAATGAATAAAAATTTGATGGAGAAATGTCTTGTGTGTCACTGACCCTGGGGTGGTTGCCAAGGGAGACTCACCTCTATATTCACAAAGGCCACGAAAGAGCTGTAATTTAATGCGTTTGAAATAACGGCGTTAGGAATCTTCTGGACTAACTTGGAACTCTAACTTCCGTGTTTATTTGAAAAGACTATCAGGGGGGTATATATTAACGGATAATATCAAGGCGCCACTGGTTTATTAATTCTTATTTCTAGTGGGAAAGCACTAATAGGAAAAGGTAGAAACCATTAGTGTACAAACGCATCTAAGCACAAAAACTCTGTTGTCGCACACCTAACCTTGTACCTGTAAGAAAAAGGTTAAATATTTAAAGCAAAGGGTTCTCTATTTGCATTCCTAGATAACACATTAAAAATAAAATATATACCTCTGTCCGCAGCTGTGTCGGACATAATTATTTTATACACCTAATTCTGTAAGTACTGTTAAATTTGGAATACCATTTTCCTAATAGATTCAACACTTTTTAGGTAAAATTATATGGTTGTCAATTCCTCACACATGAATATCTCGTGTCGTTTAACACGACAATAATAAGTGTTGATACAAAAATTTTTACATTTATAATAACGGAAATATTATAGGTACAATCCTTACTTGATATTTAAATTTCAAAAATCGCACCTAATTAATATTTGGGCATTTGTAAAATTTTATTTACAACACTCAACAATATCGTGGAGAGCAGACCTGGTATCTTCGATTTATAGTAGTACTTGATTTTTTTTCATTTATGTGGTACACAAAGTTGACGTAAGCAATAGTTAATCAAATTAAATGTTCATTTAATTTCTACTGAGAATTTATTCAACCCTCAAGTCTAATACGTTAAATCTCTAATTAGATTATTATTATTTAAAAATAACATTTTTATACTCAAATAACCTGCAAAAGTAAAGTCGTTGGATCTTGATAACAAAGGAGCTTTTTATTTCAACACTCACCATCTGTCTTCCTATGTCATGAAATGTTGTAAACCTACGTCATGAATTGTGGTAAACCTTGAAGTATGGACAAGCCAAATAATAACCGTATCCCATTGGGGCCTCTTAACATCAATCTCAGATTTACACGAGGAAGGTAGAACGGGTGTTCAGAGCAGGGCTAGCCAAGAACATCGAAAACCAACTTCAAAAGATGTGATGTAGGAATTTTCTTTTAATCCAAATCACCACTAAGTTACGCCTTCACAAAAATGCCTTCGTAGAAGTTTTTACACGATAAACTATCATTTACGGTTGAAACATATTTTAAAGGTGTCTTGTAGTTGTAAAAATTTATTTCATTAAAAGCCGTAAAGATTATAAAATTTCATGGTTTAAATTAATTTTGCTTGATTTTGCATACGTTGCTTGACTATTCATAACTTTTCCTAACTGCGCATTGATTAATAACACCCCAGTTTTACTACGTAACTAATATTAAGGAGATCGCAAACTTAATGCGATTCTCCAATCGCTTGCCCTAGAAGTCGGGAAAGACATCTTTCTTCTACGACAGATAAGAAGCGACTAACTCGTTATGAACGTTGCAGGTCGGTGCCGCGTATCGAAACAACAACATCAGACGTGATGTTGTGTCGCAAACTGCACGCTTTCTGTAGTAACCTTATTTGAACTTGAACAAACTTTAATCGTACATTGATAGTTTTACGAAAATGAAACTTCGTTTGTGAGGGACGAAAATATACTGGTTGCTTTATAATGATATAGGATTAAATATTTTACCAAAACGAAAATTTATGGAACTAAAAATGATTCTAATTCAAAAATGTTTAGTTAAAAAGGGTGCTTCAGGGTAATTAAGGTGAACAACCAAACCTAATACAAATACAGTGAAAGTGAAAGGTATCAATCACAATTTAATAGAAACTTAAATCTACGTGCCTGACGGGCTGACGCCAACAAATGTATAACCGTAGGTGGTGTATGCAAACAAAACCAGTTCATTATCTCCTGTTGCGACCGATTACACAGTGAAGCAAGAAGTATCAAAGTACATGAATGGTTTCAATCTATTGGTAATAAACAGTGTGGTAACCGTTCATTTACTACATAGTTAGATATGCACACAACGATACAATCTTTGAAAACAACTTCAAGATGGGAATCCTGTGCCTACACTCTGATGCAGCGCCTAAACGGGGCCCACATAAAATCGTATGTAGCTATTGTGGTTATGCGATAGCGTTATTAACCAGTAATCGACTATTTTAAGGACATATACATATAGAATGGTTGGATTCTACCATAATGCCAGCCGGTGGTATGTTCTAACACTTGATTTATATCACACACTTCTTTTTGTTCAGTTTTCATTTTATCATGTCACCAATTGTCTGCCTCCAAACGGGTTTTTCCAAGATTCGAGCTGCTCGACCGCCCGGATACTAAATTCGATTTTTCGCATGTTCATCCCTTCCCTTTCCACAGTCTTATCGGTCGATCCCGACACGGCCGATTGCTTGAAAAATGGCAGGTGAGCATTTTTCACAAATATTACGCCCTCGTTCGGATGAGAGGTTAAATGGAGGTCCCGTGTGTGAGTGTTGTCACGCACGTTAAAGATCCCTACCTTGCCTGGAACGGCAAGGGTTCGGCAAAATTCTAAATTTTCAGGCAACAAAAACTCGCCTCCTGGTTAATGTAGTACCTTCGTGTGGAGCATTGGAAATGTAATTGAACAGTCTTATCGGTCGGAGCGTTTCACAAGAGCCCCACCACCAAAACCATCATATACTAAACACTTCTTAACCGTTAACCTTATTCTGATACAATATAAGTATACATTTGTGTCATAGACGTAACGTAAGCATTATCAAGCAAGAACAGTATAGGAGAACTATATACTAGAAAAGAAATATTAATAATCGTTATAAGTAAATAAGGTCCAATATTTTTACTGAATGATCAAACTTGTATGCTGTCGAGCGTTGTGGTGATGGAACATAACTAGTTTACGATTTACGAGTTCTGGACGTTTTTGAATGATAAATGCATTCACACTATTCAATTATTGACAGCGTACTTCTGAATTAATGGTTTTTTCGTTGGCAAAGTCTTGAAATACACAACTCCTTTAAAATTCCATCACACTGAAAGCATAATTTTCCTCTATTGAATGATTGTTTTGGATGTTGTTTGAGGAGGATCATCAGACCAGGGCCTAAATCGATTACAAGTAACATTCTAATAAACAATCCATTTCTCATCACTAGCTATTAAGTGCTTTAAAAAAGGATTGTTTCCCCATGTTTAATGAGCATGTTGGAGATGCTGATGCGTGCCGTCGTCAAATGAACTTTATAGAATTCATGTGGAACCCAAGTATGCTTGCTAATGTATTCTAGTTTCGGTAGAAGGTCGTGAACGGTTGATTGATGAATATTTAATCTTTCAGCAATCTCTCGTGTTGTAACGCTAGTTTGACGTAATGAATGCCCCTAACTGATCGTTATCAACTTGGATTGGCCTTCTTGGTCGAGGCGCATCTTTATGATTTAAATCACCCGCATCATTTCGCGAACCATTGTTGGCACTGACGTTCGTGTAAAGTATTATCAGCGTAAACTTCGCTAAGCTTTTGGTAAACGACCCGTGTTTTTCGTTTCTGAAATAAAACAATAAAATATAGTGAAAGTGCAAAGCTTCTTCTTCCATCTTCAGCTTGTTGTAAAATTCAGAAACAACAAAATAAATGGATTATTTTTTGCAAATATAACCACAAACTTTTGACGATTAAATGATAACACAATAACATTTATGAATACAACTTAGTTCTACCAAAAATAAATAATTGTTATTGATATAAAAATACATAATGACTTTTACGACGACCCTATATTTTATTATATATAAATTGTATGATATGCAACTTGTGGTACACATGGTTACTCAATAAATCATTCACAATAACTACTAAATCTTTAGTAAATCATCTTCGAATCCCCTACTCTTCTTATTTTTCTTTCACGTCTGCAGCATACCTGACACAATTTTAGGATATATACATATTTAATGGCACGTAATAGCTGATTCTCTAAAAGTTTTCATATAGAAGTGTAGTATTTTTTATAGGCTGCATTTTTGTTCATTTGTTCTAATTTTAGTATAATTGAATGGAGCGATACAGCGACAACCTAAACTCAAGTTTAATATGCACCAGTGTCGGACCAAGGGTAGGGTCAGAAGGTGCAAATCCCCCCCGGCACACATTTGTACTAATAGATGCGTCATAATCAACCTTTATTCAGTTTTTATTACAAGACCACATAGTGATAATGGATAATGAAACAATAAAACAATTAGACGTAGAAGTAGCAAATGGCGAGTATTTATTTTAAATTTTGCACAAACACCGGGTAAAGCGGATGTTTCAATAAGAGCAATAGTTGCAGAAATATTAATTGTATTCGTGTAAAACAAATGAAAACCTAAAACCTTTTAAGAAATTATTCAACTAATTCAAATTTAGTTAAAAGCTAAGGTAATTGAGCTACGACGAATGATTATTCGTTTTATATATATATATATATATATATATATATATATATATATATATATATAGATTCTTTTTTAGCGAACGTAAATATATGGACAAGTTGATATTTAAATTTTTTTGGGATACTTTTCGTTCGAATGTTTTATTAAATATTCATTTGCTTGTTTCTGACGTTTCGATTTTATTTAAAATCTTTTTCAAAGAGCTAAAAGTATAAAGATAATAACAGTATTAAAATTATAGTTTTTTGGCATACACAGCTTGAATAGCAAAATTTGACATCGACATTGACATAAAAATAAATGTGTAAATAAGGTAACTTGTAGAAACTGCAAATTATGGATGTAATGTTTTGATCATGTGGGGTGTATAGTATGGTGTGGTGTGTTGATTTAAATATATTTTGAAAATGTAGAGGTAAATTAGTAAGTTAGTTTTATGGATGGTTGTCTATTTTGGTGATGTTATATAGTTGTGAGTACACTATACTGAGGTTATTGATGTCTTGTTTGTTGTTGATGCAATTATTGTCTTGTATTATGTAGTAAGATTCTAATAAATAATCGTCTTTTGTGGTTATTGTCTTCTGTTAATATGGTGATTTCATTGAAATTGGCTGCATGTTTGGTAGAATTTAGATGAGAAGCAAGAGCACAATAAGTTTTTCAATTTTGCATCGCTGCGATGTTGGGTAAGTCTATTTTTAACCATTGTGAAGTCTGTCCTATGTACGTTTTTGCAATTGCATGTGATTTTGTAAATTAGGTTGCTGCGTAGAAGTGGATTAGTGGGGTCTTTTAGTTTTGTGAATAAACTTCGAATCGATTTTCATATGTGTAAGCTATACAGATGTTAGGTTTTTAATATTTTAGAAATTAGTGGTGTTAAATTTTGATGTATGGTAATTGTATGTATTTTGTGTTGGCAATTTCGTTTTGTTGAATAGGGTTTTATTGTGTTTGTATATAAAAGTTTGTTTAATAGTGATTTTGGATAACCATTGTTATGAAGTATATTAAAAGATCTTGTTTATTTTATATAAAATTTTGGTTCACATATATTTTCTATTCTATGTTTTAGGGCTAAAGCAGTGTTTATTTTGTGGGTATATGAGTGATTGGAATGGTAGTTTATGTATCTTTCTGAGTTTGTGGGTTTTTTGTATATATCGAAATTGATTTTGTTATCTACAAAAATCATTCCCTTTAAAAGACCACAACATAAAAGATACATTTCAATTTGTTGACACCTATAGAAACTTTCAATTACCTAACAATCATATTTTAATATCTTTAGATGTAACATCCCTATTTACTAACATTCCAATAGACCTACTGATAGACGTCATTAGCACTAAATGGCATACTATTAAATCCAATTGCAATTAAAACAAAGAAATGTTCATAACCACTATTAACCTAATTTTTAACAATACTTATTTTGTCTTCCAATCAGAATATTATTTACAAATCTTTGGAACCCCAATGGGATCCCCACTCTCACCCATAATAGCTCAAGTAATCATGGATCATCTTTTAGACACAGTTTTACCCAAATTACCATTCAAAATGACATTCCTAGTTAAATTTGTCGACGACATATTATGCTCAATTCCTAATAATTGCATAAATGAAACATTAAAACAATTCAACATATTCAATCCTAACCTACAATTCACTTATGCAACAGAAAACAACAATAGCATCTCATTTTTAGACACCCTCGTTATACGAACTCCAGATAACAAAATCAATTTCGATATATACAAAAAACCCACAAACTCAGAAAGATACATAAACTACCATTCCAATCACTCATATACTCACAAAATAAACACTGCTTTATCCCTAAAACATAGAATAGAAAATATATGTGAACCAAAATTCTTATATAAAAATAAACAAGATCTTTTTAATATACTTCATAACAATGGTTATCCAAAATCACTATTAAACAAACTTTTATATACAAACACAATAAAAACCCCTATTCAACAAAACGAAATTGCCAACACAAAATACATACAATTACCATACATCAAAAATTTAACACCACTAATTTCTAAAATATTAAAAAAACCTAACATCTGTATAGCTTACACATATGAAAAATCGATTCGAAATTTATTCACAAAACTAAAAGACCCTACTAATCCACTTCTACGCAGCAACCTAATTTACAAAATCATATGCAATTGCAAAAAAACGTACATAGGACAGACTTCACAATGGTTAAAAAATAGACTTACCCAACATCGCAGCGATGCAAAAATTGGAAAAACTTATTGTGCTCTTGCTTCTCATCTAAATTCTACCAAACATGCAGCCAATTTCAATGAAATCACCATATTAACAGAAGACAATAACCACAAAAGACGATTATTTTTAGAATCTTACTACATAAAACAAGACAATAATTGCATCAACAACAAACAAGACATCAATAACCTCAGTATAGTGTACTCACAACTATATAACATCACCAAAATAGACAACCATCCATAAAACTAACTTACTAATTTACCTCTACATTTTCAAAATATATTTAAATCAACACACCACACCATACTATACACCCCACATGATCAAAACATTACGTCCATAATTTGCAGTTTCTACAAGTTACCTTATTTACACATTTATTTTTATGTCAATGTCAATGTCAAATTTTGCTATTCAAGCTGTGTATGCCAAAAACTATAATTTTAATACTGTTATTATCTTTATACTTTTAGCTCTTTGAAAAAGATTTTAAATAAAATCGAAACGTCAGAAACAAGCAAATGAATATTTAATAAAACATTCGAACGAAAAGTATCCCAAAAAATTTAAATATCAACTTGTCTATATATATATATATATATATATATATATATATATATATATATATATATAGTTATTAAGATGAAATGAAAACCCAACCTTGTATTTAAAGTTGAATTACCATTTCAAATCGAACTAGTAATTGAAAACCACTAAAAGAACGGCAGGATTTGAACCTGCAACCTCTGATTCACCGGATCAGTGCTCTAACCAATTGAGCTATCTAGCCTAATTGTTTAGATGATGTTATACTTAATACTACTGAAGCTTGGCCCTTGTTAACGATTTTCAATTACGTCTTGTGCATTTATATATTAATATATATTAAGCATTCATTTGCATTCCAAATGTGGATTATTCTCTATTATATATATATATATATATATATATATATATATATATATATATATATATATGATACCGTTGCAACAACCCGGTGCCCCCTTTTTATCTCAAAAAAAATTATTTTTTTTTTCAATTTTAATTGTAATACCTCGGCTAGCTCAGTTTTAACCACGCACGGAGATTGCTACGATACGACAACAAAGAATTCTTAATCTCCATTTTTGTCTCTAGTTTCAATGTATTTGAGCTAAATACAATTAACCACAATTTATATAATGTTCTCAATATATACAATGTACAAAGCGTTTATAATGTTGTTGAATAGAACCCCTTTTGAATTAATTTCTCCCAAAAGTTATAACTTCCTATAATTTATTAAAATCCAGCAAAAATCACCCCTTTTTTATTATTACTTGAAACCCTGTGAACGTTCAGCAGTCTTCCTTAAATTTTTACGTAAATTATAACGTATCGAAAACGCTTTTTGGTGACCTTCACATACATTTTCGTGAATGCAATATTTTTAAATATTCAGATATAAAATTATCAATGCAACAAAACATTTATAATGGCTAACCTTTTTTGGTGTGTCTCATTACCCCAATTCAGACCAGTTTCTGCTCCAGTTATTTTCAGGTATATCTTTTTTTGCTTCACGTTCTTATTCGCTGGCTCAACTTCGGTTTATAGTTATTTCTTGAGTTACTCAAATAGGATTTAGAAATTCTGCGCCAGGTGGATTCTTCAGGTATTTATTTAAATACTCCAGGTCGGATCCAGAAATTGTTGGGTCATGCTTGTTCAACCTCTCCAGATAGGATCCTGAAATTGTTTGGACATGCTTGTTCAACTTCTCTAGGTTGGGTCCAGAAATTGTTTGGACATACTTGTTCAACTTCTCCAGGTCGGATCCAGAAATTGTTTGGACATGCTTGTTCAACTTCTCCAGGTTAGATCCAGAAATTGTTTGGAGTTCTTTGTTAAGATACATCTTAAAACCTATTTAAAGCAACCTTCTATAACTTACGTTTTTGAAGATTAAACGACGAACCTTGTTTAATTATTTACTTATTTAACTATCACTACATTTATATTATTAATTATTAAATCATTTGCAATTATATCACGTAAATATTTTATATCAGGTGATGTGGACCGTGCTCTCAGAGTCAAACTGATTTGTTTATCAAATCCTGTGGTATTTAAAGAAAAGGTTTATTTGTTTGTAATTGGTGGGTCAAGCGCATCATTCTTTGATTATTGCTCTGTACCTTGTTTTTCACATGCAGTCTTGGATATTCCTATGATATTTCCATGTATAACGTAAGTCGAGACGCTCTTCATTGCAAATATGATTTCAAGTTATTTGTATAAATTATTTGGAATTCAACATCTTTCATGGTCTTTTAAATTACGTACGCTTTGTTTGTACAGCAAATTTGTTGAATTTTGCTTTATCCTCAGCTGTTATTATTTCTAAAATATCAAGGTGTTGGGTTTTCATACTTTTGGTCTCGTAGTTTTGTATTTATTGATGCACGAAATTATATGCGTTTATCCGTTTTACGCATTGGCAAACTTGCTCGTTTAAATGGAATTCCTTGGATAATAATGATGCACTACTCACGCGTATTGTTTTATAGCTTCCGTCCACGTGGTTTTATGACTTGCGAGGTTGTCTATTTAGTTGAATCTTTACGAATTCTCTTTTTTTCTTTGAATACAATTATAATTATAGTTTATATGCAAGGCGTTGGTATTTACCTTTTTGCCTAATCGTCGAATTTCGCATTTTTCCTTGGTAAAATGTCTAGTTTTCTGGACTCTCTTGATGTTTATATAAAGTCTATTATCCTAGTGATCCTATATATCCCTAAATGATCCTATTATCATAGCATGTTATATATATGTATATATATATATATATATATATATATATACACACACGTATATGCAGTAATACGCTAGTAGCAGATTGCGCCAGCGACTATAGTTTATCAATTAAAGAATGACATTAGTTATCGCTGATACCTCGCAGATGTACAAACGGTGCGGAATCACACAAAAACTGATGTTTAGAGCGTGCTAAAGAACTATGGTATGGTATTCAAACTTCTAAAGCGCATAACGCTAGCATGCATGCGACTAATCTCATTCTGTCTTAGCTAGAAGTATAGTAGACGTGGTTATATTTTACACCACCCACGATTCACTGTCCATCACTACAAGCGATAGGCGCTAAGATTGCAGTTATTAAGTCTTTAACTTTTTCGCTTGGGCATTAGATAAGAGCATTGTGTAGACCATCATTTTCCGCTCGGAACATTGGAGCATTGTGTAGACCATCATTTTTCGCTCGGAACACTGGAGCATCGTGTAGGCTTTTGGTGTCTTTATTTCAAACAGCATAGGCTATGAAAGTTTGTAAAGCCGTGTAGCGAATTGAAACAGCAGTGTATTGTTTAAAATTCTAAGTTTTAAAATTTTTTGAAAGTAACATATGGTAGGCAGTATTAATGCAACTAATCGGTAGATAAATCGTTATTGGTTTGCGTGTTTAAAATATTATTAAGGGGAGAGATTATACAGAAAAATTGATTCCTGGACCAAAAGGCGTTCATCATTACGTCTTCTGTCCTGGAACTGGTTAGACGCGTACCTCCATTGTTTCCTATTCTGAGCTTACCTACACATTTCCCTAAAATTCCTACAGCCTATATCTTTCACGATCTGCGTGCAATAGTCTGATTTTAGGTCGATCTCTACCTCTCTTTTTTTTATCTCTGCTTGTAATATATCCCGCACTATCCGCAATGCCTTAGAACGTGACCTATCCTTCTGTTTTTACTATGTTTTTGTTTTCCACAGATATCTTTCCTTACATACTATTTCTAGTATATCTTAGTTATTAATTTTGTCCGACCATGCTATCATCATCATACATTTGAAGCACCGCATTCCAAAGGGCTTGTACCTTTTCCGGTCTGCTTCTCCTACTGTCAATATTTCATAGATGTACAGTACTGTGCTCCACACATATGCTTCCAACAATTTTTTACTTCTTTCTATGTTTGTTGTCTTCTAATATAGCAGCAGCTCTTTCTTATTAGATATAGCTCAGCTTCCCTTGTATTATTTTCTAAAAATATATCTTATTTCACCGATACTCAGTATTATGTGTAGGCGGATACGCAACCTGGCGTCAATAAAAAATCTCGAAACACTCAGACATTTTCCCAATGAATAGTTTTCTAATAAATCCTTACGCATAATCAACATTAGTTGAGAGTACTGCAAAACCAACACATCTAATTGTTTATAATAATCATCAAATTTAAGTAAAATTATTGTTTTCGTTATTGGGTTTCCGACTTGGAACTGGTTGCACACGTATCTCCATTGATTTCTATTCTGAGCTAGTCTACACGTTTTCCTGAAATTCCCAGTCTACATCTTTGACTATCTGTGTGCAGTAGTTTAACCTAGGTTTACCTCTGCCTTTCTTTTTTCCTATCTCTGCTTCTAATATATCCCGCACTATTTTCTCATGCCTAAGTATGTGACCTATCATTCTATCTCTCCTATGTTTTACCGTTTTCCACTTTCTCTACATTTTCTATCATGATGTCTCCTTCCACGCCCCTTATATATTTACTATACGGTTTTATATCCTTAAAATTTATTCTAATTAGAGTGTATGCTTCCCTTGTCTCTCCTATTTCCATCTTGTTTGTACCTTCTTCCACTTTTCGTCAACCCATTGTTCTTTAGCTTTCCTTTCGAATAATTTTCTTTTTTATGGCTTTATATCTGTTTTTCTGCTTCGTTTGGTCTGTTTTTGTATTTTCTTTCTTCTTCTATTAAATTCAGGATATCCTTTGTTATTCATGGTTTCTTATTTTCTTCTTGTGTATACCTCAGAATATCTCTGGCCGTCATGTCTAAACTGGATTTAATGTTATTCTATCCTGTTTCTACTTCCTTAGTATCAGGAATTTTCCCGGTATCTTTCAGCAATTAATTTGAGTTTTTTTTCAAATCCTTCGTGGATATCTTTATCTTAAAATCAAGGTGCTTTTTTGCGTTCCTTTTATTTCAAATTTTTAAATGTAAGTGCGCCTTTATAATTACAATGTTATGATCAGTGTCCACATCTGCTTCTGAGTACCTTCTACAGTCTTTTACTTGATTTCTAAATCGGTTTCTAACCAGAATGTAATTTATTTGATATTTTCCTAAGTCTCATGGCTTCCACGTGTATAGTTTTCTACCGTGATATTGAAATAATGTGTTAGTGATCGATAAATTGTTTTTGTCTCAAAATTCTACCAGCCTATTTCCCTTGTCGCTTCTCGTGCCTAAATCAAATAAACCTACTACCTCTCCATCATTATCCTCACCTACCCCTGCATTTAACCGTAATTATTAAATTTTCATGTCTTTTTACGCATATTAGTATATTTTCATTATATTTGTAGATCGCTAGAAGTTGGCATGTATACTTGTATTATGACTGTATTTATCGGTTCGGATTCTAGTCTAACCAAGAGTACTCTTTCGTTCTTTTGCAAGTAGTTTTCTACACGTTGTCCTATCTTTTTTCACATAACTATCCCCACACCAAATTTCCTTTTTCTGAACGTGTAAAAATTACCCTAAAAAGCGAGAAAGCATTGTTAGTGGAAAGAAAAAACGTTATAAATCTTCCTCGTGTTGCTACAAAGTAAGTTTTACTACTTAAAACTGGAACTGATGAGAAACTTCGTTAAAGGTTTAAATAAAGAAGGTAAAGAATTCTAGATCTGAGAGAGAAGTTTCTCAAGCCAAATGAAACAAAAATTAAAGAAAGGCCTTTTATTGGGCAGAAAATTAGTCACATCATATAGGACAGTATATTCGTTTTAAAACTGAACGAGATTGAGGCTGCTGCATGGGTGTTATTTAAACAGGTGTGTTCCAATTTCTTGGGAAATACAAAGGCAAAAACTTAGGAACAAATTTTGAATTCTCTCATTTTACATACAGCGATATGGGATTCAACATGTTTTTGAAGATTCACTTTCTACACTTGCATTTAGACTTGTTCTTCGCAAATATAGGGTCTTTGTGAAACGAACATGGTGAATGGTTTAAACAAGACATTACGGATTGTGAGAAGTTATAACAGGGAAAGTGGAGCCCTACGATGCTCATAGAGTTGGAACCTAATCAGGGATGTGCTAGAGGTACCCTACAAATGAAAATCACATGCAAAAAATTTTGAGATTCGCAAGTGACGTGGTGTGCAAAATTGTATTATAACGAACGTAAATATTGTATAATAAAACGTATCACTATAAAAATATGAATAACTTTTTACGTGAGGGTGATAGAAATATTCTGTTGACAGATTCGTATCTTCTAGCGGGAAAAATCCTATAAAAACACCCATCGCACATTAGGCAACAAAAAAAATGTTCAATTTGTTCAGTATAGTTCATCATTAGGTAAAAATTTACTGGAATAAAAAAATATTTTTTCTACAAGATATAATTGTATAAAAGCAAATGATTAGGATGACTCACGTTATGGCCGCTATTGCAGTAGGCTTAAGGTCCACTCAAACGTTTACATTTTTGTGGATCAACCTAGAAGTGATTTCCAGTCAAGCAAATCCTCGTGGACTAGAATATTTGCAAACAGCGGTTATATGGCCTTTAATGGGCAATGTTGCTAAACAGCTGTGACATAAATACAGATTTCTCATATGCCCCTTTAACTTGATTTTTCACGTGTCCTAAATTCGTGGAAAACACTCAATTCCATGCATATAAATTATCATTAAAATTTTTTAGACGTTGTATTCAGCCTAAATACAGTGCACGACAACTGCTTAGTTTAACTTCCAAAACAAACTATACTACCTTCATACTATTCCAATAAGTCAATTTACGCAGCTTGCGTGAATATGCGAAAGTGGTGAATATCTGATAAGTGCTTAATACCAAGCGTGCATGTAAAAGGCAAGGTTAAAAGTTGGAAAAACTCCCTTGAGAATAGGTGCACGTGCCTCACATATTCTATTAGTCAGCGTTTTTAGATTAAGAACATTAACACTCGATCTAGTAAAGCTTGCACTTGGAGCTTACATTAAAATTTATAAGCTAGCGAGGTTTCTCGTGTTATAAGTTCCATTTATTTTATTCCATTTCGATAAAGAAATATCAAGAGCAGGAATTTTTCTCGTTTCTATTAGTTCCGCTATTGGCTGAATTTAAAATCTTTATCGGTGCAAATAAATAATAACTTTAAATAAAACTTTCCAACTAAATATTCTAAACTCTGAATTCGCTACATTCTGACTCAACGGAATATTTATTACTCGTAATACCTTTTGTGTCCACTTCATTTTCGTAAAATGGTAGTGGTAAATAACTTTTTGCTGTAGAATGTTGAGAGTAACGTAATAGTGATGGCTGATAATATTTCAAAAACCTTTTATAAACAGGGTAAGGTATTATATGGAACTTAATGAAAATGTTAGTAATACATTATAATATCACACATGGTTGCTTATCCACTAGTCGAGGGTTTGCTACATTTTCTAAGCAAAGGTGTTTTAAAATGTCATTAGCGTTGTTATCCATATTTTGATGGAGACTCTAATGCAATTTACGCAACGAAGTTTTGTGCTCTTAATTTTAGTACGTTAGCACGTTATCAATTAGAAGAGATATCTTTTACATCTCAGTGCCAGTATATCTTTTGGGAAAGCGATTGTTGTTGGAATAGTATGGTTTAGATTATATATAGCTTGCAGGTTGCAACCTAAAATCCGTTTCTGATAGACTGATTGATAAGTTCTTTTCTGTTTCAGCTTGGCTTGCGGGCATTATGCTGACCACGGTAGCATTGGAAATAACCTGTTATTGACACAAATTCTAGAAGTAAGTAAGTACCAATAAACAAATCTATTATTATCCATTTATGTATAACTTAAAACGAAGTACATGATCAGCGTTTTTTTTTTTGGGTACCATGCCACTCTGTGCAAAATATTTGTGCCGCTCTATCCCTATGTTTAATACACGATATGTTCCTTGAGTATAAAGATGATATCCGATTAAAAACTAAAAACGATACCTTTATAAATACAAAATACAAAAATGGTCAGCGATATTGTATGCATCTAGTTCCTTTAAACATCGTTTTCAATACCGAGTACAACCAATTATTTAAATGTAATTGAGATAGACTATTCTCTAAATACTTTTACACGTTTCAGAGCAGAAAAACTTCTTTCGCCGCTTTCACTTGAGCTAGGTATTGTAAAATATATTTTTAAGGCTGTGAAAATATTTGGAAAAGTTAATATTAAGGACTTTTCCGTAAGAGCCTCTTTAAACGGCACCATTCCTGTCAATTCAATTTGTCTTTCCAAAATAATTATTCTCAGAACTTCTTTAAGATGGATGCATTCTTCGCCATTTGTATTGATATCACTGGAATATATTTCCATCAACACATCGACTGCATGTTTTATGAGATGTTTCAATTTTCAAAAGATTGAACAAAAGTCCATAACTTTGACATATGCTGGAGTATGCAGAATGTCATTTACTAATTTCGGATATCTTATCTAGAACAGGATCAAAATATTCATATTTCATTTTGTAGCCGTATTAGCATCTAGTAAGGAAGAGTTAGAAACTGCTCTTTATGAAATGGAAACAGTTCTAACAGAGAAATACGGTATAAAAATTAACAAAATAAAACTAAACGACTGGTATGCAAAGGAGGGGCAAATAAATCAAAAACAAGAATAGAAATAGGTAACGAGAACTTACAAGAGGTTAAGGATTTCTGCTGCTTGGGAAACCAAATAACGCAAGATGGGAAAAGCACGAAAGATATAAAACAAAGATTAGCACATTTAATAAGAAAAAGCAACTACTGTTTTCAAAATCAACAAACATAGAAACAAGGAAAAGATTGCTTAAAACATGAGTGTGGAGCACAGCACTGTTTGGCTGTGAAGCCTGAACATTAGAAGAAGCGGACAAGAAAAAGGTAGAAGCCTTTGAAATGTGGTGCTACGTATGATGACGATATCATGGACAGGCAAAGTTAAGAACAAAGAGGTACTAGAAATGGTAGGGGAAGAAAGAAATATGTGGAAAACCGTAAAAAATACGAGAGGTAGGATGATAGGCCACATACTAAGACATGAGGGGATAGTGCAGAATATATTAACACATCACTCAATAAGTCCGTAGGATAACTAAGAAAAACACATTTTTTTGGCGAAATTCGATTTTATTCATCAACATACATTCCTTCAAGAGTGATACAATCAGTCCAACGCCGTTCTAGCATTTCGATACCTTTTTTGTAAAACAATTCGTCTTTGGCCTCAAAATAAGCTTCAGTTTCAGCGATCACCTCTTCATCCGAGCCAAATTTTTTTCCGGCGAGCATTTTTTTCAGGTCTGCGAACAGGTAGTAGTCGCTGGGGGCCAAATCTGGAGAATACGGTGGGTGCGGAAGCAATTCGAAGCCCAATTGGTGCAATTTGGCCATCGTTGCGATCGACTTGTGACACGGTGCATTGTCTTGGTGAAAGAGAATTTTTTTCTTCTTCATGTGTGGCCGTTTTTTGGCAATTTCTTCCTTCAAACGCACTAATAATGCCATGTAGTATTCGCTGTTGATTCTTCTTTCTTTCTCAAGATAGTCGATGTACAAAATTCCGTGCGCATCCCAAAATACAGACGCCAAAACCTTACCAGCCGACTTTTGCGGTTTTGGTCGCTTTGGACGTGGTTCTCCGGCTGCAGTCCACTCAGCTGACTGCCGATTAGACTCTGGAGTGTGGTGGTGGATCCATGTTTCATCCATTGTCACATACCGACGCAAAAAGTCCTTTTTATTCCGGTTGAACAGCTCCAAACAGCTCCCAGAATCATCGACACGTTGTTGTTTTTGGTCCACTGGCACACTGCCTTCTGATATCTTCAATGTGTCAGCTATCTCACGCAATTTCACTTTTCTGTTTTCCAAAACGATTCGGTGGACTTTTTTGATGTTCTCCGGTGTAACCACCTTAATTGGCCTTCCAGAGCGTTCAGCATCGTCAGTGTCTGTACGGCCACGTTTAAAATCAGCAAACCACTTCTCCACCGTTTGCCTCGATGGAGGAGAGCCCGGATAACACTTATCAAGCCATGCGATGGTATTTTTACCCATCAAAAAGCAATGATAAATCAACACGCGAAATTGCTTGGAATTCATTTTTTTGAAAAACTCAAAAGTATCGTCACTTGAACCTCTGTAACTTGTAAACTAATCGTCGGATTGTCATGAAATTTTAACAGATATCTTTTTAAGGTTAGTACTTCCTACAAATCATATGGATTATTACATAGCAACGCCATCTATGTATCATCCTACGGACTTATTGAGTGATGTAGTAGAAGCAGAGATAGGAAAAAAGAGAAGTAGAGGTAGAGCAAGGTTATATCATTGCACACAGATAGCGAAAGATGTAGGATGTGGGAATATCAGGGAAATGTGTAGGTTAGCTCAGAATAGAAATCAATGGAGGTATGCATCCAACCATTCCCAAGACGGAAAAATTAATAATGAAAAAAATAACTGTACTTAAACATGATCATTATTATAAACAACTACAGGTATTGGTCTTGCAATATTCTTAACTAATGTTAATTGTGCGAAAGGATTTACTGGAAAACTATTAATACGGCAAATGTCTAAGTGTTGGGGGATCCTTGGCAGCCACAGACTGCTTAACCCCCTTCACATGCTTTTAAATGTCCATGACAAAAGGCATATAATTAGAAAACAGTAGAAGGGAAATCGGGCTGTATATAGTGAGAATTTCAGGAAGCTGTCTAGGCTAGCTCAGAACATATATAAGTTGAGGTACGCGTTCATCCAGTTTCAAGATGTAAAACTTAATGACGAAGAAGTAAGTGCACCTAAATCTGATGATTATTATAAACAACTACAGGTGTTGGTTGTTGGTTGTGAAATATTTTTAACTAATGTTGATTCTGCGAAAGGATATATTGGAAAAACTAATAATTCGACAAATGTTGAGGTGCTGGGGGAACTTGGCAGCCAAAGACTACTAACTCGTCCCTTCACATACCACTGAATATCGGAGAAATAGGGTATATATCTGCAAAACAATAGAAGGTGACCGAACTGCATCTAACAAGAAAGAACTACGGCCATGTTCAAAGACAACAAACATAAAAACAAGAAGAAAGTTGTATAAAGCATAGTGTGGAGCACAGCACAGTACGTCTATGAAATAGGTGCAGTAGGAAAAGCAGACAGAAAGAGATAGAAGCCTTCTGGAATGTTGTGCTTTAGATATATGAGAATGATTGCATAGACTGTCGAAGTTATTTACAAATAGGTTATAGAAATAGTAGAGGAATAAGGATATCTGTGGAA
This sequence comes from Platerodrilus igneus, assembly GCA_036346225.1. NCBI lineage: Eukaryota > Metazoa > Arthropoda > Insecta > Coleoptera > Lycidae > Platerodrilus > Platerodrilus igneus. The sequence goes on along the minus strand of JARFIW010000488.1, from coordinate 3,182,159 downwards.
ATAGTACGGGATATATTACAAGCAGAGATAGGAAAAGAGAGGTAGAAGTAGACCAAGATCAGACTTTTGCACGCAGATAGTGATAGATGCAGGCTGTGTAAATTTCAGGGAAAATTCCAGGACTGAAGACCTAACGATGATGATGATTCCATTTTTTATTTAATGTCAAATTGAATTTAATTGACCACTTCGCCAAATAGCAGTTTTCTTTTTTTGTGTCTTTTATTTATTTCAAGAGATTCCCATGATTCATTTGTTAGCTTAGGAACTTTAAGAAAGGATTTTTCAAATTGTTCATTTTTCATGGTTTTGAAATAAGTCAATACCGAAGTACATAATTCAGCTGCTAAGACAATTTCAGTATCAACAGATTGTAAATTTTTGCCGAGTCTATCCGTTCCAAAATTGTCATCCAAACAAGTAACATGAAGACCATTTCCGTCTTTCTTAATTTTTTTATTTATTATTTTTGTTTTTATTCTTATTTTATTTTATTTTTATTCGCTATTTTTTCGTGGCGAGTAGAATTGTTTTGCAAACTATCTTTGGAAATATCAAGTAAACATTTCTTAAATCACGGAAATCCCTTCAATAATGCTACTGATGCATCGTACCTATCTGACCATCTAGTTTCGCTTAGTCTTCTTAATACATAAACTCTATTTATCTTTGCATCATTTCGATGATATTCGGTTTCAGGTTGGTTTAAATACCCTTGTTCTTCTTGAAATTCATCCGCAAAATTTATATCCGGGTAGATCTTTAAAGTGCCCGTTAGATACGAGTTCATCGTTTGCCAGCGAATAGTACTTGCACTGTAGAAGTTATACATTTTTTTTAGAAACATGAAGTTATCTACAGCGGGAGTATACCATTCAGCAGCATACGTTACAACTAAATTTAAGGAATGTGCCGTGTATGGTATGTGAAGTGTTAATGGATTAAGCTCCGTCAAACGCGCTTACAGACCAGGCATATTACTGGCGTTGTCGTATCACTGTCCCCGGCATTAGTTATTTATGTCCAAACCAAGTTAAGTTAACAGTGAAAGTACAACTGATTCGAAAGATTTTTCTTTGTAGTTTGATACTGGAATAAAAGTAATAGAACGTTCGATTACATTGCTTTTTCGCTTACAAATCTAAGTACGACACTTAATCTATGCGCAAAATCTAAAGTGTAAAATCCAGTTTCAGCGAGTAATATTTTGCTTTTTAAAATTTTATCGATAATTTGACTTCTAACTTTATTGCCAATGATATTAAATATTTTCTTACATATTGCCTGTTCCTCGATTTCTATGTCTTTTAAAATGCTCTGCAAGAAATTCGTCAAACTGCTCAACTAGTTCCAAAATACCTAAATAATTCCCATTATCAGGTGACCCCAGTTTTTCATTAGATCCGAAACATGCCAGCCCCTATATGAGAGAAACTGCGTTACCGCAATAAGTATTTCAAAATCTGATTTTCAATAGATATTCTCGTCGGTATATTGTTTTTAAAGTTCTGAATCAATAATAAAACGTTTTTGTCTTGAGGTCAAAGCAAGAAAATGTTTTCTATGCCCATAGCCTCGTTAACGACTGGTGAAGACTTCGTTAGCGTGTTTCCAATCGTTAAACCCTTCACGCGAAAGTTGTGTAGAAGCATTCGTGAACAGTCGACGGGGGATAAAGTGAACTTTTGCGGAAGTTTCAGAATATAGTAACCATTCACGTTGCATCGATCCACTATTTGGCAATTTAAAAAACTGCGATTTCTATAAATTCTAGTGTGTCCATCAAATTCACGTTTAGATTTTGAAAAATATGCATCAACATTTTGTTTTGGAATATTACATACAATTCTATTTATTACTTCGTTATTTATTTGCCGCAACGCGGGATCGTCTAAATTACCATTGAAGCCTGAAACGGTAAAGGACAGATTGCCTTGTTCACTAATGCTTACAATACTCGGAAATTGGCGACTTTTTGTTCATTTCAAATTTTTAGCATTCAGGTATGGGATCTAAATCAACAGCGTCGGAAATGGCGACTTTTTGTTCATTTCAAATTTTTAGCATTCAGGTACGGGATCTAAATCAACAGCGTCGGTAGATTTGACAAATGTTTTACATTTATTGTTCGCACTTTCAATGTACAAATGTTGATTTTCATGCATTTTGAAAAACGATGTAAGGCGTGCATTTTTACTTAAAACCTTTCCTTTTTATTTTTTCTTCTCGAAGTTTTTTGTATTCGTGCTCCCTTAGTTTTTTTTAATTGGACATTTTCGCCTCTGACTGTTTAATAATAACAATATATCCAAAATATGAAATCTAGAAACCGGGAACCGGGACCTGGTAGCCGGGTACTTGAAGCCGGGATAAAGCATTAATCGTTTCCATTAGCGAAACAATAAAAATATTAGTCACTTACCAATCACCCAGAGAGTAAAGGAAGTATAGCATCGATTGGTCTGCTTCCGACCAGAATAATTGCCTTAGTACGTAAGCGAAACATAAGTACCCAGAAGATAATTGGTGTGGATTTCTTGAGTTAACACTTTTAAATTTACTTGATTGGCAGGTATACGAGTGAGTTATTTGGATTACAATAGGAAATCTTGAGAACTTTATTTGCATAATTTCTGTTATGTTCTCCAACGATTGAAATGTATATAAATTGCTGTCACGCATATTGGAAGTTAGTTCAGTTCTGAATGAAGCTTTGATTACAATGTACTGTAGTTTAAAGTTATGTGATATAAAATTACTGCCGATATTAATTATTGTAGTGTTAATATAAACTACTAATTAGTGCTTGGTTACTTAATTACAATGCTTTGATAATAAGTAATTAGGAAGATAGCATCATAGTTTCAGAAGATCTGTTCATTAGGCCGGAAATAAAATGCTGAGAACGCTTTTAGGAAATTCCATTGTAACTAAGAGTTGTTGAAGAAGCTTGTATAATCAGATTGAAATTAAGGAACTGTTCGTGCAAATAGTGTTCGTTACATAAGTTTTTCATTACTCAAGAATTTTCATAACTGCCCATTCAAAACTATGCTACTCGTTATAAATGAATAACAACCAAATAAGACAACCCGTAATCAAAAAATGAAATCGTTCAATCTACGACGTACTAACTGGTTTCTTTCTATAGATGGTCACGAAAACCCCTTTCTAGAACCTATTTTTATTCCACGCCAAAATTGTGAATGCAACGGAAATGATAAGCTACTGAAGTCCCATTACGTCATGTATGTACGACTTCACATTTGCAATATAAAAATCAGGTGTTTAACGAACGTATAATAAAATTCGTGCCGTATCAGAATTTTTGGGAAACACATCATAATAAATTGAAATAAAATGCAAGCATAATTCCAGATAACACGTGGGTTTATCTAATTAGGATTTAAACGAAGTGAATTAACTATAAAGGATATTGAATGTTATAAGTATTATAGGCGGGTCGTATAATTTGTTAATAGTTCCAAACGTAAAAGCGAATATTGACCATAAAGAAGAGATTTAAGTAGAAGAATGGAGGGAAGTTCTAACGTAGGGAAATGAACGTATTTCCGTATTTCCGAGATAAAATTCTGTTTTGGAAAATACATTATTGTTTTAGGTACAAGAATACTACAATACAACATAGTACAATAGTATATTGCGTGCTTCTCTAGACCGCACAATAGGTTCCACAGAAATTACAAACAAATATTAATTCATTTTACAACATGCAAATTAAATATAATTCTGCTTACCTTTGAGCATCTTAATGTTTAAGTTCTAAGTTAAAGCTAGTTATTGAATCATTTGGATTACTGCTTTTTAGTAAGGCGTGGGTTGTCAATTCTTTGCTATGCCAGATTTTTGTAGCAGAATTTGTTGGTGTTTCCTACAACGTAAAGGAACAAGACAGGTGCGATAAGCGCCATGGTTTAACAGGTTATCTCCCCTACATTACTCTATAAAACAGTAGTTCTTCAAGATGTTGTAGTCATATTCAGAACCTGGTATGGCCGCTTGTTGTTCCTAACTTGCAAACCACTTGCCTATGCATAGCGCGTTCTAATTGGTAGAAACAACGACCCATAAGCTCTTTCACGCAGTGGGAAATCATATTTGAAATCTTTTCCAACAAAATACATAAAATAAAAATTATTTTCCCAGCACTGTCGGGATACTCAACACCAGCGCAAGAATACATAGCAATAAAGCTATTTCTAAAAATATTGAGAACAATTCCCACGACCTATTTTCTAACTAACAAAATGTCTCTTAGAGTGAATTATTATTGAAATAACTTGTGAAGCAACTTGAAGCGTAACATGAACCATTGTTTCTGGTACTTTACATCTTTAATACAGTTTAGTGCAATTCGTTGTGGAATTCTTGTGTCCATTTTATGTAGAGAATGACGTATTTTTATATTTGGATGTATTCTACAGAGTTTTAGATTAAATTAATATTATTTAACACAATTGTAAAAAATTAGACATTTATTTATAATAACTTGAAAGATTCAAGTAATAGAGAATAGCATGTAGTTCCTATTACAATGCTTAGGACAAGAAACCATTATCAAGTATCCATAAGGCGGAATTCCAGATGTAACATAATTATGCCACGTTGCTACGTGCATCGACGTGGCCTAAAGAAAAAAAACCCAAGAAAGAAGATGGTCGGACTCATCCGGTGAGTATGCGGGGTCTTACACATGCAAAATAAACAGAGGCCTGAAATAAAAATATACTCACTCATGCACAATTAAACATATACAAACGTAAAATCTCTAATCAAAAAAAATTATGTACAAAAGCACAATAGTACCAACAAATGAACAATTCTAAGTACAGGTTATACATATTTACAAAATAAAAAAAATTATTTTTATCATGGCGAGCTGCCGTTTTTAGGTACCTCCTCTTACATCATTTAGCAACAATGCAACGAAAAAAAACCCCAACCGCAGCACTAGAAACCACAGATCTTAATGGTTGTAAATATAAAAATTACATATGTCACATTGACAGTACATTGTCTTAACTAATAAGGAAAATTCATAACTCAGGAGAAAAAGAACCGAGGTAAACTGACAGTTATCAATCAACATTGCGAGCATGCAATTGCCGACATACAAATAAGTGAAGAAAATGATCTCAATAAGTGAAATATTACTAGTTCCGACTGTCTCACATGACAGTAATCAGTTAAAGGTCACTAAGTGTGGATACCAAATGGTGTCAATTAATACATACACATTCACCCTCGAGTTGAGGCCGTCGTACCGGCACCTACCTCTCTACTGACGAGTCGTAGCAGAGGGCGCTTGATCCCGCCTTGGGGCTGTTCTCTTATCACAACAAGGGGCGAAAATCCATCGTGGCTTTAGGGCCACCGGAAGAAGCTAGAATAGTTTTAGGCGCATTAATTTATTGTCGCCGAAAAGTATAGTTTTGTAAACCCATCATTACTGACCACGCTGTATTGTGTGAGCAAACTTTCCACAAGGAAAACGGAATCAACAAAAATATGGCCAATGCTTTCGTCTTGTTCATCAAAAAGAAAGTGAATATTAATTTTGTTTCACTAAATAATCAGAGCTCCAAGTAATATTGGTGTTATCAACCGTGATTAATAAACCTAAAACACGGTTTTATCGAATAGCTCAATACCTTATTTTAACGAGTTCTCGATTGAAACAATAAAGAAAGTACTTACATGCTATCGCAAGTTATAACGAGTTCACGGATACCTAAAACAGGGTATTGACTATTTAATTTATAGCAAAAACTTTACATTTTAGACAAAATAGATTTGAAATGAAAATTATCAGAAAGCGTATTTATTGTAGGAAGGTCTAATATACCGGGTGTTGTTGGAGGATCTGAGCAGGATCTAAATGAAATGAATAATGAAGTAAAACAATGTAGTTTTTTAATTCATCGACAGTAAATGAACGTAACAAATTCTCCCCAAGCAAGATTAAAAGGTTGGGGTGGGAAAGGTAAGTACGGGAGTGGGCAGTACCAAAAAAAAACCAAACGCAAAAAAAAATCGCTTGAGAAAAAAAACGAAAAGAAAATTCGTTTACGAAAACAAAAAAAAACCGAAAAAAAGAAACATCCCAAAACAAAAAAGTGGACACCGAAAATAAGGAAGAGTTGGTCTTTGAGGACTTTGGTAACTGTGCAGTGGCTATACGTAAAGGAAAGAAAAGAGAAAGCTTAGTAAAATAATCAGCCACTTCAAGAATATTGGAGTGACCACGAGTGGAACGAGGAAGAGATGTCGCAGGAAAGGACTTGCTAGGGATAGGATAGTTTGGCCCCAGGAGCGGATATACCTGGAGGAGGTAATTGTTCAGCTATGTGAGCAGCACAAATCGGACAACGTCGAATGTAACGAGCGACATCAGCTCTGAGACAGGGCCCGATATATCTTTGAAGGAGACGAAGAGAAGTTTTGGTCACGCCACAATGACCGGAAGTAGGAGGATTGTGATGGAGGAATATCATACTTTTGCGCTGTTCAGAAGGTACGGCGATTTTTCAATCGTCCAGAGAATCGGCAGCGATAGAAGTTTTGTGACGTTGCAAAAGGATATTGTCCACCACGGACCATGACGGATAACGTGCAACGGCATTAGAAACTTTTCGGAGCATGGCGTTGTACCAGGGATCCGGAGTAGGAAGGGCGACTTCGAGAAAGGTGACTGTGGAAATAGAAATTGGTTCAATGACCGCAACAGAACGAGAAAGGTCATCAGGAACAACATGATCTTTGCCCTTACGGCGAATAATGGCAAAGTCATATTGCTGGAGGCGGAGGGACCAACGGGCTTAACGACAGGAAGGACTTTGGAGTTTATTGAGCTTAAGGAGGGAATGGTGATCAGTGGTGATCAGCACGGGTATCGCCGAAGTCTAGGAGGCCAGTGAGGGGAATCCCAAAAATCTGAACACACAAATAAGGGCGCTCGTCGCCCCGAACACTAATACACATATTTTAATGAAGAACGCGTTTGATCGTCCAGACAAGAAAAAAGAGAATCCGAGGTCAGGAAAAGAGCAGGGCCTTTGCCTCGGACCGAGAACCCTATCGACGATTTAAAGGGCCTCCACATCGATTAGGACAATTTCGGCGAGTAACTCCCTTTCGACCGCAACCATAACAATGCAGTACTTGCGGCCTAGTACAGTGGAGAGAAATGTGTCGCGTTTGATCACAATTGAAACACGTTATCGGGTTAGCAGAAATAGCTGACGAAGTAGGAGTAACAAGGGAAGAAAGGTTGCGTCGATTGACTGGTAAAGAACGACTAGAGACAGGATTAGACCCGCGGGACGGAACCGGAGAAACTGCCTCAGCACCTGATTTATAAGCAAGGTCTGGTTCTAACAAATGAGAAGTAGTGCTGGAAGGTGGTGGTAGAAAAGTGTCTACAGATTCCTTGCTAAATTCTAGTTTTTCCCTAAGGATAGTGGTTGGGAAATAGAAGTAAGGTCGATTAGTGCTAAGACAGACTGATAGTACGGGACTAGGTTGCGTCTCATAATCTCCAATTGTTGGATTTCCGATAAGGGGGTGGATAGGCGTAAGAATAAGCTTTGCATTGTTGATACGTACAAACTAATGGTTTCGGTAGGACCCATAGTTGGAGAATTTATTTCGTTTAAAACGTGTTTATTATAATCCACGGGTAGGAATTCGGCTTTTAATAAAGTAACAACGTCTTCTCAATATTTAAGGGAGCGCTGATGTGCGCGGAAGAGAAGTAATGCCTTTCCGGTAAGTAATTCCGGAGTAAAAAGAAAAAGTTGCTGAGCAGAAATATTACGCGAAACACTGAGTTCCTTAATACGAATCAAGAATTTCGGTAGAGAACCTTTACCTGAAAAGAGACATTTAGTTTAGCGAGCGGGTATCCTTTAGTAGGGGCCATAGTATTGGCAGTAGTAGTAGTATCCAATTCCTCCTCGGAATCTGAAGAAAGATACGGAACTTTTCCTGTAACGGTGGCAGTTACATTAAGAGTTTGTGGGCTGGAAAAAGGCTGTTGCGTAAAATCAGCAAAAGTAACACGCTTGAATTTTCGAACAGTCGCCTCGACATCAGAACAGACGGTCTGTAAAGCGAATAATAATTTATTTTTTGTAAGGGCTTCCTCTTCAGAGCTAGCCAACATCAATTCACAACGTCGCTGAATGTGTACCCATAAGGAGCGTAAACGGGCAACCTTATTATCAGTAACACCCCCGTAAAGTCGTCAGAAGACGGTCCAAGTTCAGTAAGTGCGCGTTTAATAACCTCATATCCTCTGTAAACGTAATTGTATAAGGGCTAGGAGTAAAAGACTGATTCATTTCTACTTGAATCGCGTTGCGGACGGCGTTACGCAACCTCTCTACTTTAATGTCAGAGTCAAATCCTCGAGAAGGTAACTCATATTGAAGTTCGGATCTTTACAGCCTATTTACATCCAACCCCCACGTAACCGTTGTGACAAAAGAAATGCACACTGTATATCAAAGTAATGCAAAATCAACAACCTCAACCGAATAAACTATAAAATATCAGAATTGAATTGCAACAAAACGATGTAATTCAATACGAAAGTTATAAAAGGGTTGAATTTTGAAAGGAGTACAAAACATAAAAAAATACAGTCAATAAAATTCGAAATAGGGCGCCAGAGTTGTCAAAGGGTCTAGAATTATTGGCGAAAACACAAGTCAAATAATCTGAAATTAACCAACCAATGATAATGAGCGATTAAGAAGGAAAACAAAACTAAAATTTAAGAAGATCGAACCCACACAAGAAATAAGGAAACGAATTAAATACCAGTTCGGACGTACGGGAAGAAAACATAAATAGCATCAGGTTGGTAGATGCGGATAATGTCGGAAATGAGGCAGTAACCACAAACAAAAATTGGGGCAGAAATTAAGCGAAATCAAATCGGAGCACAATTAACAAAAACCAAAATCGAAGCAAACATTACCCAAGACAGAATCGGGGCTTCACGCCAGGGCGTCAAAATTCATGCTATGTGCATCAACGCCCTAAAGGAAAAAACCCAAGAAAGAAGATGGCCGGGCTCAACTGGTGAGTAGGCGGAGTCTTACACATGCAAAATAAAGAGAGGCCTGAAATAAAAATATACTCACTCATGCACAATTAAACATAAACAAACGATAAACCTCTAATTAAAAAAAAAATTATGTACAAAAGCACAATAGTATCAACAAATGAACAATTCATAAGTACACCTTATACATATTTATAAAATCAAAAAAATCATTTTTAACATGGCGAGCTGCCGTTTTTAGGTACTTTCCCTTACATCATTTAGCAACAATCCAACAAAAAACCCAACCGCAACACTAAAATCCACAGCCCTTAATGGTTGTAAATATAAAAATTACATATGCCACATTGACAGTACAATCTCTTAACTAATAAAGAAAATTCATAAAAAAGTACCAAGGTAAACTAACAGTTATCAATCATCATCGCGCGCATGCAATTGCCGACATACAAATAAGTGAAGAAAATGATCCTAATAAGTGAAATATTACTACTTCCGACTATCGCACATCACAGTAATCAGTTTAAGGTCACCAAGTGTGGCTACCGAATGGAGTCAATTAATACATACACACTCACCCTCGAGTTGCGGCCGTCGTACCGGCTCCTACCGCCTCTACTGACGGGGCGAGGCAGAGAGCGCGTGATCCCGCCTTGCGGTTGTCCTGTCATCACAACAAGGGGCGGCAATCCATCGTGGCTTTAGGGCCACTGGAAGAAGCTAGAATAGTTATAGGCGAATTAATTTATTGTCGCTGAAAGGTATAGTTTTGTAAACCCATCATGACGCATCACGCTGTATTGCGTGCGCAAACTTTCCACAAGGGAAACGGTACCAACAAATATATGGCAAATGCTTTCGTCTTATTTATCGAAAAAAGATGAATATTAGTTTTGTTTCACTAAATAATCAGAGCTCTAAGGAATATTGCTATTATCAACCGTGATTAGCAAACTTAAAACACGGTTTTGTCGGATAGCTCAATACCTTATTTTAACGAGTTTCCGATTGAAACAATAGAGAAAGTACTTATATGCTATCGCAAGTTATAATGAGTTCACGGATACCCAAAACAGGGTATTGACTATTTAATTTATAGCATAAACTTTACATTTTAGAGCAAATAGATTTGAAACGAAAATTATCAGAAAGCTTATTTATTATAGGAAGGTCTAATATACCGGGTGTTGTTGGAGGATTTGAGCAGGATCTAAATAAATGAATAATGAAGTAAAAGGATGTAGGTTTTTAATTCATCGACAGTAATGAACGTAACAAGGTGGAGCTACAGCTTGTTCTAAACGTAGGAAGAGTATGTCGCAAAAAATTTCACCTAATGAAGACAAATGGAACATTTTAAAAACTATCTGTTTATTTAGGTATTTAGGTATTCCATTTGCGGCCTGTTAGTAGTAGGTATGCTCCGGCACTTATTGTAATCGACGGGCTGCTTAGTAAAACGTTATAGTTTACTACCAAACTCGTTGATAAAGCTGGCAGAATACTTATCGATGGTACATTATTACTGGCATGTCGGGAGTGCCCCTACAAACTTCCGTACTACTATACAAAATCATTATGTATAGGTGTGTTGTAGTATCTTTGTCAAAAACTGTTTACGTTTCGTTTATCATATATAGAAGAGGTCTGGTATAGAAGTCCCAACAAAAATGCGAAGAAATATCTAAGACTTCAATATCACAAATATGTAAGTATGCAGGAAGGAGGAACGACTGATAGAGTAAACTTGGTAATCACAATTTTGCTAAAAATATTTCTGTATTTAGGTAAAGTTAAACTTTGATTTCATGACAGCATCTGTAGCGGTTGGGTACTAATTGTTAGTGGCTTGTATCTATCTCTACGGAAGATAGATGTGTGAGTGAGGATTTTCAGAGGACTTTTTGTTAATGGTACAATGCCAAGTCAATATTTGGAACGCTTACAAAACTGCATTGTCCATGCGATATTGTTAAGTATAGTGGAAATCAGGAAAGAATGAATGCACGTCATAGGTTTCTGAATTAAAAAACGACATACTTTTAAAGGATCTATCGGAATATACTTAATCATAAGATTTGAAAGTATGTCGTTTTTTAATTCAGAAACCTATGACGTGCATTCATTCTTTCCTGATTTCGACTATACCATTGAATCGGATATTCTGTTTCAGGATTTAGTATTTTTGATAGTTGGTCATCTACTTCATTGTTTTTAGTCTTCAAGAATTATCTAGACTTTTTGACTGAGGAGCTCTGTTTTCGATTTAACAGCTTTGGACTTTTTTTATGAGCGGATACTTGAAAACCAAACTTTTACACTGCAACGCCACACAGTATAGAAAATTTTAATTTGAAAATCTGGCGAGGGTTGCGAAAATTAGAGCAGCTCTTTTCGATGACTACAAATAAGTTTCTACTACGTTTAGGACACCGCTGCCAAATCGCTAATGACGAGAATTTTGATCTTTTAATATAATTTTCTAAACCTTACCGGTATGTAATTTGTACCATTTATGTTAAAGATAAAAACCCTTGGTCACAAAAATATTTCGAAGACTAAGTACTCATTTCGATTGCTAGATGAAACTCATTAAGCGTAAGACAATTTTACCAAAAATGCAAATATACAGAACTATAATTACGCCACATCGGAAATTACATAAAAAGCGAACGTGAAAGCAAATAATTTGCTGTGTGAAGCAGCTTCCAGTTAACTAACTTTCCTTAAATAAATAAAACCAATTTTGCACGTTTCAGCTTAAATTTGTATTGATCGTATGCCACTTCAGTGTATAATTTCGCCCTATAATAATGGTAAATAATAGGTTACGTTGCAACAGAAGCTTAAATGTGATATTATATACTATTGGAAACTAAACTGAATATAATGAAAGGTTATTTGGAAGTGTTTAAATTGCACAGTTTAACCTAAGTCAGAATTCGTCTTATAAATTGTGGGTATCTAGAAGCGGGTTATTTTGGACTTAATTTATTACACACAAGTGCAAAAGAAGGAAACAAGCTAAACGTGATACTAACCAAGGTTTGGCACGCGATTTGAAAAGAACGTCAAAGCCACAGCATGAAGCCTTTAGAGTTAGCTAAAACCGTTATTCATTGATATAATGCAATTTAAATAAAACAAAATTGTAATAATATTTTGACTAATCTTGCTAACAGTGCTCATTTTTGGTATTAAAGTTTGAAACAATCAGTTTATCATATACATAATTTTTGTGTATAAGTAGACGTAAGAAGCGGGGTCTGGCACCATCACCTCTACCTTCTGCCTCCTTCATATACAGGGTATTGTAAAAGTTATGGATTAATTTTTTACTTCATTAGCCTTTGACGACGGGGCAACCACCTATGACAAAGCTGTCACTTTCACACTGTTTGTTAATTACGTCACGCCGTCCATCTCAGGCACAACTTTGACATTTAACATTATTCGTTACTCAAAGCTGTCACTTTGGCAATTCATTCTTTTTTTGACATTTATTGAAGTCTGCAAATAAAATTTTGATCACTGTAGATTTAGGAAAGTGGTTATTGATAAAGTTGAAGGTCCAAAAGGTTTTTGTAGAAGTTCGGGATTACATATTTTCAGAACTCGAGTCTTCAGGGCTATAGTGGTGTTTATTTTGTGTTGGGAAAAATGATTAGAATAGTAATTTAAATAACGTTCTGAGTTGGTAGATTTTTATACCAGTCAAACTTGATCATGTTTACCGAGTCTCCTATAACAACAATATCAAGAAAAGAGATTTTTCAGTCGACTTCTATTTCATACGTAAATTGTAAGTGGACATTGAATCTATTGAAGGCATCCAATACAATGTTAATCATATTTATGGGAATGCTAAGCACGATGTCATCAAAAAATGGAAGAGGAAACGGTAGTTGTGGTAAAACTTCATCAATCAAAAAATACATCCTAATTTGGGCAAGAATTGGGGAGAGAGGAGAACCCATAAGAGTACCAAATTTTTATTAATAAAATCTTTTCTCGTGGCAGAAGTACATGATATTGAATATCAAACTATTGACCCGTGGAAACTGTCTAAAATAAAGTGCAATGTGGTGACATTAGTTCTTTGAATGCCAAATAACTATTCACCAACATCCGCTTGAACAAATACAGAGAATCATAACTGAAAAGTGGGATCTAATATCATTACATTACAATTTATTTTTAGACAGAGCGATAGGATGCTAGTGATAATTTATATACAAGTTTTCTAATTAAGTAATTGTATTTTAACTGGGTCACAATTTTAACCTACAAAAAAGAACCAAAATAGGTTCTAAACGCCAGGATTGTTATAAATACACCTCTTACTTCAAGCATTTTTTTTCGAACTAAACAGTTCCCAATAATATTAATCAACAACCTATAGTTATATATATATATATATATATATATATATATATATACGTATTATAGTTAAAAAGATGAAATAATAATTTAGGCTTTTGTGCAAAGCCCAAATGATCATTTCAAATCGAGCTAGTAATTGAAAGATGTAAAATATAAGGCACCAGATAGGACTTGAACCTGTATCCTAGAAGATTGAGAAAAATGCTGAACAAACCACAACAAACGTACAGGCTGTATCTTAGGTTTTCCGGGCCCATGTGTTTTCCAATTACGCCACCGAGACGGGTGATGACAATTGGAAACTTGACAAATCTAAATCATGTACAAAACCATACAACAACCTAACCTTCAATTACGTTTGGCATTTTTGTCAATCAAGTTGTATTGCTAACGCAGAGTTTAATGTTTAATTTATCTATTGTTTGTTGGTTAAAGGTTTACTGGAAATAACTACTTTTCTTTAATACCTAAATTTTCGCAATTATTTTATGCTTGCACACAGGGTTAACTAAAAAATATAAACACACGTTTGATGTTATACTACTCACAATGAGGTTAGTTATAAATATTATCAAACATGGAATTATAGAGTATATGCTAATTATAAAAATAGCGTTTGAAAAGGTAAAAAATTTATAACATAGAATAAATAAAATATAGGCGTTGATAGAATTTTAAAAAGTTTTGATTAATATAATACTATCTTGGAGTTTTACGTGTGTACAGGTACACGTATAAATAGGAGGAGGTGCGTAGAAGCGCGCGCGCGCGTGTATTTGTGTGCGTGGGTGTGTGTGTGTGCGTGCGCGCATGTATGACATCAACACAAGGCATAAACCATGTGCAATAGCTACTCATGCCAATGATGGACATAAATTGAATTTCAACAACCAAAATACTATTCAACTAGACAACAATAACTTCAAAAGAGCTTTTATGGAAATATGCTATTTTTATAGGAATGCAAAATCTGTGAACAAACTAAGTGATACTTGTGGTCTTAGTTCAATACAGGGTGTCCAGAAACTCATGGACAAAATTTCAGGGTGTGGTAGGGCAGGTCATTTCCTACCAAAATACCCCTATATGTTAGAATCCAATTGTTTACGGTTTCAATGTTATTTCACTTTTTGCTTTTTTTTTTTTAAAAGCGTGCCTAACAATAGGTTATTAAGTATTAAAAATATAATATTGGCTTTTTAAACGAAATTCTTTGTTTGCGGTGTAGATGAAGGTTGCTTCTTTCATAAATGACAGATATTTCAAAAAATCACCCATTGTCACAACAGAAAATCGAAGTTGTCGGCGTCACTTTAGTCTTATCAAAAATAGTTCGTGTTATTCAAATCGAAATTACTCAAAAAGTATCTGTTACTTGCTAGAACCCTTTGGTTCCCCATGTTAATTTCGTGACGAGTGTTCTAGCTAAAGTGACCGCTGGCACCTTGTGCACGACATAGGAAAGCTGTTTGGCCTTGATATATTTATACTAATTATTAACGCCTGATGTTAGCAACCAAACTAGCATCTCTGTATTGCTGTTAGACCACATGATTCTAATACAGATATTTATTTAATTGATGATGTTTACATGATATAATACACTAGACAAAAGGTGTGTAAAACTAATAATTTATTGGTGTTCTGCAGTGGTCAAAAACTGTTACAGTATATATATATATATATATATATATATATATATATATATATATATATATATATATATATATATATATATACAAATATATTTTTCACCCTGTATGAAACATAAGCGTATTCAATTAGCACATAAAATGAAATTCTTATGTAAAATAACACCTTTCAAGGACACATATCCATTTATAAATGAAGCCCAATAAGCATTTATTCAAATCCGTGTGTTAATGTTAATTCTTACGAGAAAAATATCTTTAAACGGGTTTGAATCAGTGTGAATAAAAAAAATTGTTTTCAGACGAGTATAAATAATTATTTTATTCTCCTGAAAAATACAGTTTTCGTTGCATTAACAAATCATAAGAACAAAGCGCACCTTAATTATGTAACTAAACTCCGTGCATAGGCATTTATTGCAGAATAAAAATAAGCAGCATACACTTTTAAAATATTAAACTCCGTACTTTGTTAAAATACTAATTAAGCGTTATAAGCGTTATAACAAATTACATAAAGTATTCGTTAAAAATACCATTTTTATAAATTCGAAATAAAGAATAACCTTCCCTCAAAGAAGTTAATTTGAATTAGGTTTAGAATAAATTAATGGTTATGTTGTTTAATCAAAAATACGTTACTTTCGAAAAATATTTGAAAAGTTATTAAATAAGCTAATGATTTTGTATCAATGAATAAACACTCCAATTCAAAGAAGGCGCTTATACTGGAAAAGCTATAAAATAAAGTAGATATCGCGCTTAATAGCTCTAAAAGAGAGATGCCACCAGCTATGCGTTAATGGATCAACAAAGAATGGGAGACGTTTTACGATAGACACAAATTATAACGACCACGACAACTTTACACTTAATTATCTCATTAAAACGCGAAATCCGCGTAATTATTACATCATCCAGAGACTAATGTTTCGCAGTAAATCTAGAATGGATTGGAAAACGCGACGTATTTAAAAGTTTAGTATATAAAGAGCAAGTGATTGAGGATCGGTGTTATTCTATCTAAAATCGAACAATATGTGAGTTTCGAGCAAAGTTTCATTCTTGAATTTATTTTACGACATGAAGCGTAAACGTTTCGATTAATTTACAGTCTATTTATCGGCGTTCCACAATTAACATAGAAGTTATCAAACGTAATTATTTGATAAAATATCATGAAGATTTGTCACAATAATAAAAATAAACTTAGTACAAGATCACAACTGCTGATTTTAATCGATTAAAAATAAATGCACTTTGCAAATTGATATTTCTACGTCAGGGTTGGTTGGAAATGGAAATATGAAATATGAAATGCTGTTAGTTACAATGGAAATGATAATTTTTATAAGCGTTATTTGACAATATCAATTGCAAGTATAATTTTTGCCTTTCATTTTGTAACTTAATGGTATTCGAGTAAATTAAGCGAGAATAAGACTTTAATTTATACAAAATTTATAATGTACAGCAATTTTGAGGTCAGAGCTCGAAGCATTTTGACCATTTTCAAGATATTTGTACAGCGTCATTGGCCAATTACACCAAGACCCAAGGTAATAAGAGAATAGGGAAATTATTCCGAGTATTTTAAAGAGAATTTTGTAACTCGCATAGGAAATGTTTGGGTTCGGTAATTGTTAACAAGGATTAGGTGAAAATTAGTTTAATAAGTAAGTAAGCAGTATATAAAAATTTTGACTAAGTCTAAGCTGTAAATTGTTTATATTGAATGCAAGAGATTCCTTAGATAATTCGTATATAAGAAAGATGTTTCTGAATGATTAGAAGACTGTTCATAGATGTTACTTGAAATTTCTGTGTTTAATTTCTTTTGATCAAACTAGCCAGGCAAGCAAACACACACTGTAAGATAGTGATTTTATATTTTCTATTGCATTCTTATTAATACAATTCGGCTGTTCCCAACTCATATTATTAATTTGTAGCTCACAGCAATATATGTAGACTTTGAGATGAAAAGTGCAAAGAGGTACACATTTGTAATACTATATTTTTTTTATTTGATTTATTTGTTTCTATTTCGATAGATGTTATCAGGTGGAATAACTTATATTAAACATGTTGATTAGGGTGTTACGGCTTAGGTACAGAACTACCTTAATTTCTTTCAGAAGATAACCATAGATGTAGTTTTATCCGTATTAACAATAAATACTTCTTGAAACTTCCGAACCAACTTTGAGCTCTAACATCCATGGGATGAGACTATCAGGGGGCTTTTATAAATACGGAAATGTCAGGCGCCACTAAGCTCAAAGATTTGGTATACGCGAGACAGCATCACTAAAGAGAGTGCAGGAACTTTAGTAACTATTATATGCATGTAAAGCACAGGCTACGATTGTTACGTTTATGCAATACTAACTTTGAAAGAAAAAGTAGTTATACAATAATATCAAACAGATCATCGATTGCATCAGGATAAGAAATATGCGTTTATATTAAATTTAATCATAGGGCTACTTTCTAAATAAAATGCTACCTAAGTTATTTAATAAAAAGTCTAAAGAAGGCAATATATGTATATCTATTCAAGTAAAGATTATTCTCTTCATGTTACAGATATCTACAATTCCAATTTAAAGTTTTTCAAGTTACCTTAGCTGAAGATGGAATTTATGTTAAGTTATAATGTTACATAAAAATGACAATTATTGTATTTAATAAATTTTTTATATCATATTCAGAACTGAGTACAATGTACATATTTATGGATCTAAGAGACGTTAATTATTTCTCATTGCATATAATTTTTTAAATTGTTCTCTAAATAGTCACATAAAATCTTGAGATAAATTTTAAACAAATTATTCCACATTAGCTTTTTAATCAGATAGGAAATATATCGTCGCATATATTTCTTATAGAAGATGTACACTGTCATAATTATAAAGTTATAAAGCGTATATGAATATTTTTGTAACTAACAAAGTTTAAACTATTGTGGAGGTTTAATAACATTAAATTGCAGAATAAGGAACTTTATATAAATAATTAAAAATTTGACTTACCGAGGATCATGACATTAATTCTAAATAACGAAAAAACGTATTACCAAACTATAACGATTTATCTTGATTAACAGTGTCCTCTTGAGAACGAAGAATTTCGACAACGTGGCTTCTACGTGAACAGCTTTTGTCCTGGCAACAAATAAGATAGAAATTACGTCAAACCACCTGCATCTGAGTTTTCAATCAAAGACTGCTAAATCCATTATTTCGCAACATTGCCCAATTTTACAGTAGTCACATCGACACAAAATTTAAATTTGCATAGTGTTAAAAGTCGTCCATAGAATTAATACAACGAAGATTATCGTAAATTAAATAACAGCAAAGATGATATCATAGAAGTTGTGCATATCGTTCAATTTATAACATCGTTGACGAGGATTCTGATAGGACTATTTTAAAAAGCTATGCGGAGGTCGCTGTTGAACATGTTAATTTGAGCAGACATGTTACCCACATGATGACTGGAACACGACTGCTGTTTACGGGAAAGCCATCTATACAAGGAGCGTTCAACAGTGCACGTGCGCTTGAATATACCATATACATGGTGATTTACTAATAATCATCAAATTCAATGTTTTATTAAATTGTTTAATTACATTAATAAAATAAAAATGCTTCAAATTAAGATGGGAATAGGAAAGATAGGCGAAGCATAAAAACTAATTAGAATGAATTTTAAGGATAAAAACCGTATAGCAAAAACATAAGGACCTCGGAAAGAGACATCGTTATAGAAAATGCGGAGAAAGTGGTTAGAGCGCAAGAATATGTAGAAAAGTTATATGCAGGAGAGAAACTAACAGCACTAGAACAGGAATTAAACATTGAAAACGATGACTTGAGATTTCTATATTTAAAGAAGAGACGAGTTTGAATTAGCATTAAAATCCTGCAAAATGGTAAGGCACCGGGTATGGATAAGGTACAAGCAGAAACTCTAGAAGTCGCTGGACAAGCAGTAACAGAACGTCTCTTTCAACTTGTAAGCTATTTGTATGGGACTGGCTAGATATCCAAAGACTACAAACGGAACATCATAGTCACTATACTAAAAAGGGAGATGCGGATAAATGTGAAAATTTTCGAACAATAAGTTTGATAGAACAAGTGTCAAAAATATTACTAGAATTATTCAAAGACGTATGGAAAAACGGGCGGAAAAAATACTCGGAGAAGATCAATTTGAGTTTAGGTGAAGCAAGGGAACACGGGAGGCTATTTTAGCTCTGAGGTTTATAATGGAGAAGACAATAGAAACAGGAGAAAGCGTGTATATAGGGTTTGTATATCTGCAAAAACCATTCGACAATGTAAAGTGGAAACAAATGTTAGAAAAACTTAAAAAGATTGGAATGGGTTTTAGGGATAGGCTGCACATAGCTTATACAAAGAGTAAACAGCAGTAATAGAATCAGAGCAGGAACGTAGAGAAGTAAATATTAAGACGGGGTTTGAAACACGCATGTGCCATATTCCCGTTAGTTTGTAACTTATACATCGAAGAGGCAATGAATACTGTCAAATGCGGGAAGACATTTGGAATTATTATGCAGGAGTAAAAGATTGATATGTGTTACGTTTACTTTACGATGGTAAAAACCACATACCTTTTTAATTCACTATTCGTTTATTTAGGTTCTGCTCAAATCCTCCAACAACACCTGGTAATTGACCTTCCTACAATGGATACGCTTTCCAATGATTTTTAATTTCAAATCTATTTGCTTTAAAATGAAAAATTTATTCTATAAATTAAATAGTCTATACCCTGTTTTAGGTATCCGTGAACTTGCTATACATTGTGATAGTGTGCAATTACTTTCTCTATTGTTTCAATCTAAAACTTTGTGAAATAACGTATTGAACTATCCGACAAACCGTGTTTCGAGTTTCTTAATCACCTGTTATTATTTTTGATAACACTAGCATTGAGTTGGATTCTTGTTATTTTAAAAGGAATCAAGATTCACTTACTTTTCCATATACACGACAAAAACATTCGTCGGTATTGTTATATATTTTTTTGTTTCCGTTTTTTTTTGGAATTTTGCGCACGCAGTACAGAGTACTTCTTCCGGTAGCCCTAAAGCTCCGTTGGATTGCCGCTCCTGTTGTTATGGGGGACACCCACAGACCACCTGCTCCTTGGACACGTCGGTTAGTGTTAATTTACGATTTCTTTTTGATCGTGGCATTGACCCTTGTGAAATGGTCACAACAGTATGCTTATCAAGGTCGACTTGACGCCTAAACTTGGTGTTTTTTTTGTTCTTGGGAGCATGATACCATGTCGAATGGACCTGCACCTTGCCGAAGTTCTAAATTACTAGAACAGGTGAAATGGCTTGCGTGTTCTAATGAGCCAAACTACAGGTCCAACCAAAGTAGTAGGGTCGTTAGTGAGGAACCAGACTAAGACAGGTCCCCGAAAGAGGACAGCGGCTCTTTTGGTACTTAGATTGGCAGAGACCATAGGGGTCGGTATGGCAGTCTAAGACACACTACCGCGATGTGGAAAGCAACGGGAAACCACCACATTATTTCCCAAGTGCACAGTGTACTTAAATTGTTACAAACATGATGGCATTCTCTGGGGTAAAAGATTCCGGAGTTAAAATGGTCCCCCATTCGGATCTCCGGGAGGGGACTACTTCGGAGGATGCGATCGGAAAGTTAAAAATAAGAGTCGGGAACATTCTGCGAGTCGGAGCGTGGAATGTTAGAAGTATGAAGCAAGTGGGTAAGCTAGAGAACCTAAAAATCGAAATGAATAGGTTTTTCACTAGACATAGTAGGGATCAGCGAAGTTCGGTGGCCAGAGGCGGGGGATTTTTGGAGTGGAGACTTCAGGGTAATTCATACAGGAGCAGAGGAAGGAAATTTGGGTGTGGGGATAGTTATGCGGAAAAAGATAGGATACTGTGTAGAAAATTACTTACAAAAGAACGAAAGAGTACTCATGGTTAGATTAGAATCTAAATGGTAAACAGTAATAATACAAGTATACATGCCCACCTCTAGCTACAGTGACGAAGAGGTAGAAGCCATCTACAAAGATATCGAAGACATATTAAGATACGTAGTAGGACAAGAAAATTTAATAATTACGGGAGATTTTAATGCCCTTGTAGGTGAGGGTAGGGAGGGAGCGGTAGTAGGTTTATTTGGTTTAGGCACGAGAAACGACAGGGGAAATAGGCTGGTAGAATTTTGAGACAAGAACAATTTAATCATCACAAACACATTATTTCAACATCATGCTATAAGACGATATAAGTGGAAGATGCCAGGAGATATAGGAAGATATCAAATAGATTACATTCTTGTTAGACAACGGTTTAGGAATCAAGTAAAAGACTGTAGAAGCTACCCAGAAGCAGATATAGACACTGACCACAACATCGTAATTATGAAGGCCGCACTTAAATTTAAGAATGTGAAAAAAAGAAACGGCAAATGGCACTTGGACTTAGAGAAACTAAAAGATAAAGATATTCAAGAAAGATTTGAAAAAAGTCAAATGAATTTCTTAAAGATATCGGGAAAATATCTGATACTAAGGAAGTAGAAACAGAATAGAATAACATTAAATCCAGCCTAGACATGGCGGCCAGAGATATTCTGGGGTATACACAAAAAGAAAATAAAAAACCATGGATAACAAAGGATATCCTGAATTTAATAGAAGAAAGACGAAAATACAAAAATAAATCAGACGAAACAGGAAAACAGAGATACAAAGCCATAAAATGGGAAATTATTCGAAATGCAGGAAAGCTAAAGAACAATGGATTGATGAAAAGTGCAAAGAAGTACAAACAAAGATGGAAGTAGGAAAGACAGATGAAGCATACAAATTAATTAGGATGAATTTTAGGGATATAAAATCGTATAGCAAAAATATAAGGGACGCACAAGGAAACGTCATTATAGAAAACGTAGAGAAAGTGGGTAGATGGCAAGAATATATAGGGAATTTATATGCAGGAGAGGAACTAACTGCATTAGAACAGGAATCAGACATTGAAAATGAAGACTTGGGATATTCTATACTTAGAGATGAGTTTGAATTAGCATTAAAGAGTCTAAAAAATGGTAAGGCGCCGGGTACAGATAAGGTGCAAGCAGAAACTCTAAAAGCCGCTGGACAAGCAGTAACTGAACGTCTTTTCCAACTTGTAAGCTATATGTATGAGACAGGCGAGATACCCAAGATTTCAAACGTAGCATCATAGTAACTATACCAAAAAAGAAAGGCGCGGATAGATGTGAAAATTTTCGAACAATAAGTTTGACAGCACACGTGTCAAAAATATTAACTAGAATTGTGCAAAGACGAATGGAAAAACGGGCGGAAGAAATACTAGGAGAAGACCAATTTGGGTTTAGGCGAAACAGGGGAACACGGGAGGCTATTTCAGCTCTGAGAGTGATAATGGAGAAAACAATAGAAAAGGGGGAAAGCGTGTATATAGGGTTTGTAGATCTGGAAAAAGCATTTGACAATGTAAAATGGAAAAAAATGTTTGAAATACTCAAAAAGATTGGAATGAGTTATAGGGATAGACGAATAGTACATAGCTTAGGAGTTTCAGGGAAATGTGTAGGCTAGCCCAGAATAGAAATCAATGGAGGTACGCATCCAACCAATCTCAAGATGGATAAACTAATGACGAAAAAATAACTGTGCTTAAACATGATGATTATTATAAGTTACTACAAGAAGCGGTTGGGCAATAGTCTCGAATAATGTTAAGTGTGTGAAAGGATTTACTGCAAAACCATTATTTCGGCAAATGTCTAAGTGTTGGGAGATCTTGGTAGCCACCGGTTGCTTAACCCCCTTCACTGAATCTTGCTGAAATAGGGCATAAAATTAGAAAACAATAGAAGGGGAACGAGCTATATACACATGCTGTGTGAGAATTTCAGGGAATTATGTAGGGTAGCTCAGAATATAAATAAGTGCAGGTACGTCTCCAACCAGTTTTGAGACGGAAAACTTAATGACGAAAAAATTAGCGCAGATAAATCTGATGATTAGTATAAACAACTAGTTGTCAGTTGCGAAATATCTGCAACTAATGTTGTCTGTGCGAAAAGATATATTGTAAAATATATTAAATCGGTAAATGGTTAAGTGTTGGGGGAATTTGGCAGCCACAGGCTGCTTACTTCCCTTCACAACCGTTCATTTACATTTCCAATGCTCCACCCGATGGTACTACATTGGCCAGGAGGCGAGTTTTTTGTTGCCTGGAAATTTAGAATTTTGCCGAACCCTTACCGTTCCAGGCAAGGTAGGGATCTTTAACGTGCGTGACAACACTCACACACGGGACCTCCATTTAACCTCTCATCCGAACGAGGGCGTAATATTTGTGAAAAATGCTCACCTGCCATTTTTTAAGCAGTCGGCCGTGTCGAGATTTGAACCCGGGACCTTGGGATCCGTAGTCTTACCTTTACTACATTGATCCACGGCGCGCCTTCCCTTCACAACCACTGAAGGTCGGAGAAATAGGGTATATAATTGTAAAACAATAGAAGGTTACCGAACTGCATCTAACAAGAAAGAACGGCGCCTATGAGGAAAGACAACAAACATAGAACAAGAAGAAAATTGTTGAAAGCATATGTGTGGAGGACAGCACAGTATGCCTATGAAATACGGGCGGTCTGAAATGCAGACAGAAAAACGGTAAGCAGCTTTTTAAAATGCTGTGCTTCAGATGTATGAGGACGATAGCATGGACAGACAAAGATAATAACAAATAGGTTATAGAAATAGTAGGGGAACAAGGATATCTGGGGAAAAAGAGAAATAGAAGGGCGGAGTACGTTCTAAGTCATTTTTGGGGAATAGTATGGAATATATTACAAGCAGAGATAGGAAAAAGAGGTAGATGTAGACCTAGATCAGATAGTGATAGATGCAGACTGTGCAAATTTCAGGGAAATCTGTAGGTTAGTTCAGAATAGGAAACAATGATGGTACGCGTCTAACCAGTTCCAGGACTGAAGACCTAATGATGATGGGAGCATGATTATCTTTACGGGAGGGGCTAGTTAATATTAATATTGTACGTACTAGGACCATTCCACCTAGTAAATTGCATACTCACGATGGTGACTCAGCTCTGTTGGCTTTCCCTTTTTTTTTGGGGTTTGTAAACCTCTGTTAATTAGGACATCGTAGCGCCGACATTATATATATATTTATATCACAGCAATATATATATATATATATATATATATATATTGCTATGAAATTGCTTCATATTTGGGCGTACCATTAAATTGCTATGATATGCCCTTATTGATTTTCAAGCCCCTACAATGGGTGTTATTAAATTGATATGAAATTTGCTCTATGATTGGTGCGCGATTTTTATTTGATATGATATTTACTTTATTTCCTTTAAGCCCCCAATGTTGTACGTTGTATTTTATTTGTTAACCATGAGCAACTCACTGAATAAATCTTATTTTACCCTTTAAATGGATTCAAATAAAGCAGTTCAAAGTCACACAATATAATATTTGATAATATGTACAACGTTGTGTAACCTCAAAATTTTTCCCCTGTATAGAATATTTACATTTACCAATTTATGTTTTTTTGAAAGCCAGCAAAATTTCTTTTAATTACTCTCAAGTACCTTCGAATATTCTAAGACGCTTTTCCCTGTTTTCATATTTTCAAATGACCTTTTTGATGACTTTTGCAAATACATAATGTATAACAAATATTAAATTTGAAAGAGTACTTTAAATAAAATGCTTGAAAATTGCTAACTTGGAATGGTGACTGAAGTTCCCTCATAATGTCGGTGTTCTGCATCAGTTGTTGTGTCCGCTTTACTTACTGGCCAGAATTATCCACTTTTAATTTCTGGTACATTTCCTTCAGACGTATTTTAAGATTTGCGTAAAGCTTAGATCTTGACATGAACATCGACTCAACAAAAGCCATCACAACCCAAAATGGCATCAACAAAATGCCGTCTCAATGAGATGGCATTAGCAAAAGCCGTCCCAATAGTATAAGCCGTCCCAATAAAAGAATTGCCTCCAATATAAGCCGTCCCAATTAACGAAGCCCTGTTTGTTAAATATAAAAAATAGATCTAATTAATTGTTTAACTTACGTCTATTTGTAGATCGGCTTATTTTCGTCGCACAATTTCTCACTTTCAAACTTTACTTATTCTGAATTTTGTTTCACTAGTTAATTACGTAACTTTCTACTGCATTTTAAACAAAGTTTGTGCCTGGTTGAATATGAACTAAATGTTTATTCATTTTCTATTGTATTTATAAGCCCGTCCCACCAATCGTTTTAATTGATCAAGGCTTGTGCTTTGCCTTATCTGGCAGAACTCGGTATTTCTTCAAATTCCCTGGTTTAATTCTTTGACGAAATGCTTTTTATCACGTAAGCGTTCTGTTAAATCACAATATTTTGTTAGTAATTCCAATTAAACCTTTATCCAGTCACGTATTTAATGTTTGTCAATTTAAAGTCTAAGATTTATCATATAATTGAACCACTTTGTGTTTATTTGTTTGTTACAGAATGTTGGTTTTCTGAACAAATGTGTTCTTTCTAGTCACGTAATTTAGTGACGTATTAAGATGCGTTTGCATATGGATGCGTTGATATTTTCGACGTAATAATCAAAAATTTGGAATGCCAATTTATCTATGTTTCCTGATAATTTTATTTGCTGCAATTAGTTACTTCTAAAATCTTATCTTTACTCGTACATTATATTTAAACATTTTAGACAACGCACACATTACTATACTAATTAAATGTTATCGGATTATTACTAAAGGAGCTTCTTTCTCATGAATTTAATCAAATATCTTGTGTATACAGTGTCCTTGCAATTGACCTTTTGTAGAATAGTCGATTAACTCCTAAAATTGATGGAATTATTTGATTTTCTTAAAGTGAAAGTTATTTATATTTATTCTACAACCCCAATGACTTAATCTACCCTTAAACTACCCTTTTATCATAGCATTATATATATATATATATATATATATATATATATATATATATATATGTAATTTGAGGTATGCTATAAGAATTTAGAGCTGTGGTTTTTAGTGTTGAATTTGTTGGTTTGTTATTATTTCAGAGTGGCGTTGACCTAAAAACTGCAGCTTGCCATTTTAAGGGAGGGTTTATTACTTTTGTTTTCTTGATATATGTAAAGGGAGGGTTTATTGCTTTTGTTTTCTTCATATATGTAAAGGGAAGGTTTATTGCTTTTTTGCGTTTTTTTTGTTTGCTTGTTATACTACTATGCTATGTCCATTTAAAGTGTCATTTAGATTAATTATATGTATTAATACGTTTTGTTAACTTCTGGTTTTTATGTCAGGCTGTCCTTCATAATTATATATATATATTTTTTGTATTTACAATACCCCGTCTACTCACCAACTGAGCCCGGGGTTTTTCTTTGTCTTTTAGGCTACCTAAATGTACGTAGCATATGTGTAGATTTGCAGATTATATAGCAGTATCAACATCTAGTACGGAAGAATTAGAAGCAGTTCTTAGTGAAATGGAAATAGTTCTAACAGAGACATACAGTATGAAAATCATCAAAAGTGAAACTAATGTACTAGTATGAAAAAGAGGAGAAAATAAATCAAAAACTAGAATACAAATAGGAAACGAGAACTTACAAAAGGTTAAGGATTTCTGCTACCTAGGAAGTCAAATAACGCAAGATGGGAAACGCGTAAAAGATATAAAGCAAAGATTAGCACAAGGTCGTGCTACATATAACAAGAAAAAGCAATTACTGTGTTCAAAGACAATAAACATAGAAACCAGGAAACGATTGCGGAAAACATCTGTGTTGAGCACAGCACTGTACGGCCGTGAAGTCTTGATAGTAGGAGAAGCGGAGAGGAAAAAGATAGAAGTCTTTGAAATGCGGTGCTACAGACGTATGATGAAGATACCATAGACAGAAAAAGTTAAGAACAAAAGGTTGTGGAAATGGGGGATATTGGTAGCCACATGCTACTTAACCTCCTTCATATACTTCTGATTATCGGTGAAATAGGGTATAAATTTACAAAACAAACGAAGAGAAACCGAGCTGTATCTAAGCAGTGGGAATTTCAGGCAACTGTGTATGCTAGTTGAGAAAAGAAGTCAGTGTAGGTACGCGTCCAACCAGTTCCAAGACGGAACGCCTAATGACGACAAAACAATTGCACTTAAACCTGATGATTACTATAAACATATACAGGTGTTGGTTTTGCAATATTTTCAACTAACCTTGATTGTGCGAAAGGATTTATTGCAAAGTATTAGTTCGGCAAATGTCTGTGCTGGGGATCTTGGTACCAACAGGCTGCTTAACCTCCTTTATATGCCACTGAATATCGGTGAAATAGGAAATATATTTACAAAACAATAGAGAGGTAACCGGTTGTATCTAAAAAGAAAGAGCAGCGGATATGTTTGAAGACAACAAACATAGAAACAAGGAAAAATTGTTGGAAGCATATGTGTGGAGTACAGCACTGTACGCCTATGAAATATTGATAGTAGTAGAAGCAGACAGGAAAAGGAAGAAGCCTTTTGGAATGTGATGCTTATAGGAAATAGACATAGATATAGGAAAAGAAATAGATATAGGAAAAGAGAAAGGTAGATGTAGACCTAGATCAGTCTATTGTACGCAGATAGTGAAAAGTACAGACTGTGTGAATTTTAGGAAATGTGTAGATTAACTCAGAATAGGAAGCAATGTAGGTACGCGTCTAACCAGTTCCAGGACTGAAGACTTAATGATGATTATAAACCACCTCACAGTAACGATTATATAACATTTAACTTACTTATGGCGATAGCAATAAATTGCGACCTTAATAAACAATTACAGCTCACCCTTAAATGAAAAAAGCCTAAAACATACCGAACGGTACAAACAATCTTGAATTGGTCCGGTTCACCTGGAATTTTTCTGGTATCTCGCTTGGCCAGCAAGCTCATGCCTATTGTATTAAATAAAGTATGAGGCATATGTGGCTTAGTTTGTTTCAACTATAAGGGAAGTCAGCGTAAAGTAATCATCTGCAAAAATATTAGTACGTATATATGAAGGTTCTAATTTAGAAATAGACGACATTAATATAAACCGATTGATCATATGAAACTCAGCGCAAGCTTGTGGGTTCAAACTGTAATGAAGCCCAAACTAAGTTGGCCACTATATGAGATTATATCGTAAGATGACAGACTTAATTGAATATTGTACCGCTTAAGTACCGACCCAGCTTGAAATATCATATGTTCCTTTGCACTAAAACTATGGAAGATTCGGGTTTGAAGAAGGGCACCACAACTTGAAATTACTTATATATTATTAAATAAAACGATTAAGCACGGTAGTGATGATAGTTTGTATTAATTGGGGAATAAGCGTATCTTGAAATTTTAGAAAAATGTGGTGTAAATGGGCAAGGTAATCATAAGAGAGCACATTTAGAAAATGGCTTTGCCAGTTGCTACTAATTGAACATTTGTGCATGAAACTTAGAAATCCTTATCGTTAAGATTGTTGGGAACTTGGCATAAACTTTGTCAATGAAGGATAGACATAAGTTTTGAATCTGAAAACACAAAGATTAATTCGGAACGAGGCACTATTATTTAGCACGAATTATACATTACAGCTACATTTATTTTTGCCACGTACTTGTGAAGGGGATTGGTATGAAATGCTAAGTGTGGATTTAGCCCTATTTGATGTACTTAGTTGAAATGATAGTGTAAAACTTTACGCTTTGATTCTCTTATTTAAGGAATTAGGTCGAAAATGAGAAAATTGTAACACCAATTAAGCTTCAGTGAGTCGGAACGGAATTCAGCTTTCAGTTACAAATTAACCGCATACACTATAAAATTGCAATGTATGGTTTGTATTGGAATCCTTGCAATTACAGATATGTGTCAACATATGTGACATATAAAGTGTTCATATGTATATATCCCAGATATCGCTGATTACAAATTCTTGATGTGGGAAGTATGAAATGATTAAAAAGCTTAAGATATGTTGTTGTATTCTGAAAGTATCGATTCAAATACAATTTCGATGCACATTTTTACGTTATTAACTCGCTTATGTTACCGCGTTCATACCTAGATCAACCTGCAAAGCAAACGAAGTGATGATTTCAGTATAGTTTGTAAGCATGGCACCTTTTCCTTTGCTCGGTGGGTTGATGTGTTTTTTCCTGTATCAAACAGCTTTTGTTTGATCAGGGTATCCAATGTCAGATTTTAATGGAAATCCGGGTTGAAAGGTAAATTACTTTAACTTCTCTTCTCAGCAATTCGGGAGCATTTCTCTGACTTATAAAGTGACGCGCCTTTTTGCTTTATAAGATCCC
This sequence comes from Platerodrilus igneus, assembly GCA_036346225.1. Classification (NCBI taxonomy): domain Eukaryota; kingdom Metazoa; phylum Arthropoda; class Insecta; order Coleoptera; family Lycidae; genus Platerodrilus; species Platerodrilus igneus. The sequence continues at coordinate 3,152,550 of JARFIW010000488.1, read as the reverse complement.
CAGAAAGTATCATTCTGTAAGAACCTGTGTATTTGAAAATTATTTCTATTAGAATGTATTTTTATAACGCTAAGTTTTAACATTCGGGCTGCACACGAAGTATTGTTAAAGAAAAGGTTTATGATTATGGCAAACAACGGTTAGTCGATTTCAACAAATCTACACGTTTTGACGTCCGAATAGAGATTTTTGTGGTGCGAGTATTGTGAGACACACTAGCGCTGGGTAGCTTGTTCATAGTCATAGCAGAGAGCTTTGTTGTAGTAAATATCAGGATGTAATTGACTGTCTCCGTTATCAGATGACTGTCTTATAATTATAAATAGCAAAGCTAACACGTCAAATTTTTTGTTCATCATCATTAGGTCTTCAGTCCTGGAACTGGTTAGACGCGTACCATCATTGTTTCCTATTCTAAACTAACCTACAGATTTCCCTGAAATTTCCAAAGTCTGCATCTATCACTATCTGATCTAGGTCTACATCTACCTCTTTTTTCCTATCTCTGCTTGTAATATATCCCATACTATTCCCCAAAATGCTTTAGAACGTATTCCGCCCTTCTATTTCTCTTTTTCTCCAGATATCCTTGTTCCCCTACTATTTCTATAACCTATTTGTTATTATCTTTGTTTGTCCATGCTATCGTTCTCATACATCCGAAGCACAGTATTTCAAAAGGCTGCTACCGTTTTTCTGTCTGCGTTTCAGATTGCCCGTATTTCATAGGCATACTGTGCTGTGCTCCACACATATGCTTTCAACAATTTTCTTCTTGTTCTATGTTTGTTGTTTTTCCTCATAGGTGCTGTTCTTTCTTGTTAGATACAGTTTGGTCACCTTCTATTGTTTTACAGTTATATACCCTATTTTTCCTACCTTCAGTGGTTGTGAAGGGAGGTAAGCAGCCTGTGGCTGCCAAGTTCTCCCAACACTTAACCATTTACCGATTTAATATATTTTCCAATATATCTTTTCGCACAGTCAACATTAGTTGCAGATATTTTGCAACCAACAAATAGTTGTTTATACTAATCATCAGATTTATCTGTGCTTATTTTTTCGTCATTAGGTTTTCCGTCTCAAAACTGGTTGGACACGTACCTGCACTTATTTATATTCTGAGCTAGCCTACATAGTTCCCTGAAATTCTCACATAGGATGTGTATACAGCTCGTTCCCCTTCTATTGTTTTATAATTTTATGCCCTATTTCACCGAGATTCAGTGAAGGGGGTTAAGCAACCTGTGGCTACCAAGATCCCCCAACACTTAGACGTTTGCCGAAATAATGGTTTTCCAGTAAATCCTTTCACACTTAACATTATTCGAGAATATTGCCCAACCAATTCTTGTAGTTACTTATAATAATCATCATGTTTAAGCACAGTTATGTTTTTCGTCATTAGTTTATCCATCTTGGGATTGGTTGGATGCGTACCTCCATTGATTTCTATTCTGGGCTAGCCTACACATCTCCCTGAAACCCCTACAGCCTACATCTTTTACTATCTGTGTGCAGTAGTCTAACCTAGGTCTGCCAATTCTTCTCTTTTTTCCGATCTCTGCTTCTAATATATTCCGCACTATTCCCTCATGCCGTAGTATGTGGCTTATCATCCTATCTCTCCTATTTTTTACCGTTTTTCACATATTTCCTTCTTCCCCTACCATTTTTAGTACCTCTTCGTTCTTAACTTTGTCTGTCCATGATATCTTCATCCTACGTCTGTAGCACCACATTTCAAAGGCTTCTACCTTTTTCTTGTCCGCTTCTCCTACTGTCCAGGCTTCACATCCGTACAGTGCTGTGCTCCATACATATGTTTTAAGCAATCTTCTCCTTGTTTCTATGTTTGTGGTCTTTGAGCACAGTAGTTGCTTTTTCTTGTTAAATGTAGCACGACCTTGTGCTAATCTTTGTTTTATATCTTTGTGCTTTTCCCATCTTGCGTTATTTGGCTTCCTAGGTAGCAGAAATCCTTAACCTCTTGTTAGTTCGTGTTACATATTTGTATTCTTGTTTTTGATTAATTTTCTCCACCTTTGCATAGTAGAACTTTAGTTTTAGTTTTGTTAATTTTCATACCGTATCTCTCTGTTAGAACCGTTTCCATTTCAATAAGAGCAGATTCTAACTCTTCTTTGCTAGACGCTAATACCGCTATATCATCTGCAAATCTAAGCATATCAATTTTTTGTACTTGCATAGTAATTCCAAATGTCTTCCTGCATTTGACAGTATTCATTGCCTCTTCTATGTACAAGTTAAAAATCAATGGGGATAGGGCACATCCCTGTCTCACCCCTTTCCTAATGTTTACTTTTCTACGTTCCTTCTCTAATTCTATTACTGCTGTTTGCTCTTTGTTTAAGCTATGTACTATTCGTCTATCCCTATAACTCATTCCAATCTTTTTGAGTATTTCAAACATTTATTTCCATTGCACATTGTCGAAAGCTTTTTCCAAATCTACAAACCCTATATACACGTTTTCCCCTTTTTCTATTGTTTTCTCCATTATTACTCTCAGAGCTAAAATAGCCTCCCGTGTTCCCCTGTTCCGCCTAAACCAAAATTGGTCTACTCCTAGTGTTTCTTCCGCCCGTTTTACCATTCGTCTTTGCACAATTCTAGTTAATATTTTTGACACGTGTGCTGTCAAACTTATTGTTCGAAAATTTTCACATCTATCCGCGCCTTTCTTTTTTGGTATAGTTACTATGATGCTACGTTTGAAATCTTTGGGTATCTCGCCTGTCTCATACATATAGCTTACAAGTTGGAAGAGACGTTCTGTTACTGCTTGTCCAGCGGCTTTTAGAGTTTGTGCTAGCACCTTATCTGTACCCGGCGCCTTACCATTTTTCAGACTCTTTAATGCTAATTCAAACTCATCTCTAAGTATAGGATATCCCAAGTCCCCATTTTCAATGTCTGATTCCTGTTCTAATGCAGTTAGTTCCTCTCCTGCATATAAATTCCCTATATATTCGTGCCATCTACCCACTTTCTCTACGTTTTCTATAATGACGTTTCCTTGTGCGTCCCTTATATTTTTGCTGTACGGTTTTATATCCCTATAATTTATTCTAATTAATTTGTATGATTCGTCTGTCTTTCCTATTTCCATCTTCGTTTGTACCTCTTTGCACTTTTCATCAATCCACTGTTCTTTGGCTTTCCTACATTTTCGAATAATTTTCCATTTTATGGCTGTGTATCTCTGTTTTCCTGTTTCGTCTGATTTATTTTTGTATTTTCTTCTTTCTTCTATTAAATTCAGGATATCCTTTGTTATCCATGGTTTTTTATTTTCTTTTTGTGTATAGCCCAGAATATCTCTGGCCGCCATGTCTAGGCTAGATTTAATGTTATTCCATTCTGTTTCTACTTCCTTAGTATCAGATATTTTCCCGATATCTTTGAGCAATTCATTTGACTTTTTTTCAAATCTTTCCTGAATATCTTTATCTTTTAGTTTCTCTAAGTCCAAGTGCCTTTTTCCTCTCTTTTTTTTTCATATTCTTAAATTTAAGTGCGGCCTTCATAGTTACGATGTTGTGGTCAGTATTTATATCTGCTTCTTGGTAGCTTCTACAGTCTTTTACTTGGTTCCTAAACCATTGTCTAACAAGAATGTAATCTATTTGATATCTTCCTATATCTCCTGGCATCTTCCACGTATATCGTCTTCTAGCATGATGTTGAAATAATGTGTTTGTGATAATTAAATTGTTCTTGTCACAAAATTCTACCAACTTATTTCCCCTGTCGTTTCTCGTGCCTAAACCAAATAAACCCACTACCGCTCCTTCCCTACCCTCACCTACCACGGCATTAAAATCCCCCGTAATTATTAAATTTTCATGTCCTTTTACGTATCTTAATATGTCTTCGATATCTTTGTAGATGGCTTCTACCTCTTCGTCACTGTAGCTAGAGGTGGGCATGTATACTTGTATTATTACTGTGTTTACCGGTTTAGATTCTAATCTAACCATGAGTACTTTTTCGTTTTTTTGTAAGTAATTTTCTACGCAGTATCCTATCTTTTTCCGTATAACTATCCCCACACCCAAATTTCCTTCCTCTGCTCCTGTATGAATTACCCTGAAGTCTCCACTCCAAAAATCTGCCGCCTCTGGCCTCCGAACTTCACTAATCCCTACTATGTCTAGTGATAACCTATTCATTTCGATTTTTAGGTTCTCTAGCTTACCTACTTGCTTCATACTTCTAACATTCCACGCTCCGACTCGCAGAATGTTTCCGACTCTCTTTCCGATCGCATCCTCCGAAGTAGTCCCCTCCCGGAGATCCGAATGGGGGACTATTTTAACTCCGGAATTTTTTACCCCAGAGAATGCCATCATGTTTATTACAATTTAAGTACGCTGTGTACTTGGGAGATAATGTGGTGGTCTCCCGTTGCCTTCCACATCGCGGTAGTGTGTCTTAGACTACCATACCGACCCCTTTGGTCTCTGCCAATCTAAGTACCGAAAGAGCCGCTGCCCTCTTTCGGGGACCTGTCTTAGTCTGGTTCCTCACTAACGACCCTACTACTTTGGTTGGACCTGTAGTTTGGCCCTTTAGCTCATTAGAACACGCAAGCCATTTCACCTGTTCTATTAATTTAGAACTTCGTCAAGGTGCAGGTCCATTCGAAATTTTTTGTTAGAATAGTTTAATACCATCAATAAACAAATAATTTTTACATTAGATATAGGGTACGAAAACAGAATAGATTACCTCGATCTGACCAGTACAATTAATTAAAAATTAAATGGCTACGTTAGTAGATTAGCAGGGCCGTAAGTAAACCACGAAACTAATAGCGCATATGTAGGCATTATATTTTATGTAAATATCCAAGTGTAAGTAAGCGATCACGAAAATAAATGTCCAAAAAATGCGGACTAAAGCAGAAGATTTGCCGACAACCACAACCGTGTGGGGGAGTGTGACCTCCACTTCCATATTTACGGCTCTGTAGATTAGTCAACATATCGTTAAATTCTGGATACTATGCCAATTAGGTTAATTTTCTTAAGTAAATTGTTCTAAATAATAACTAAAACTCCAATCTCATTAACAAGTCCATCACTAAATTTGAATGAACCAAACTCCAAGAAATGGTCTTTACAGAGGTCTGTATTAAACAAAACATTACAGCCTCCTTCTTTTTTAAACCAACACATAAACCAACGAATTACCAAAGTTTGGAGATCATAAATCAGTGCCGTTCTGGTAGAGATCTGGACCCTGGCTAAAATCAGTGGCAGTTCTTTTTCCTAGAAAAATGCCCACCCATCTGCCGATTTATTTTCAAGGCTACCACTAACTCTTCATCATCATCATCATCATTAGGTTTCAGTCCTAGAACTGGTTGGACGCGTACCCTCAGTGTTTCATAGTCTGAACCAACCGACACATTTTCTGAAATTTGCACAGCCTGCATCTATCACATCTGCGTGCGAAAATCTGGTCTTGGTGTACCTCTAACTCTCTTTTTCTATCTCTGCTTATAATATATCCCATACTATTCTCCAGAAATGCCTTAGAACGTATGCTGTCCTTCAACTTCTCCTATTTTTCGTTTTCCACAAATAACTTTATTTCTCTACTGTCTGTCTACGTTACCATCCTCATACATCTGAAGCACAACATTCCAGAAGGCTTCTTTCTCATTTTCCTACTGTCGCTATTTCGTAGACATACTGTGCTGTGCCCCCCACATATGCTTTGCACAGTTTTCTTCTTGTATGCATGTTCATTGTCTTTGAGCATAGCTGCTGTTCTTCTTTGTTTGATGCGGTTCGGTCACCTTCTATTGTTTTACAGTTATATAGCCTATTTCCCCGATATTTAGGTGTATGTGTAGGGGGCGGGGGAAGCAGCCTTTGGCTGCCAAGTTACCCCAGCGCTTGAATCTTAGTCGAATTAATAGTTTTTCCAATATATCGTTTCGCACAATTAACGTTAGTTGAAAATATTCCACAACCACACCGTACTTGTTTATAATAATCATCAGAATTAAGAACACTTATGTTTTCGTCATTAGTTTTTACATCTTGAGACTGGTTGGGCTTGTACCTTAGATTATTTATGTTCTGAGCTAGTCTACACAGTTCCCTGAAATTCTTACACTAGCCTATATACAGCTGGATTTCCTTCTATTGTTTTCTAATTATATGCCCTATTTCACCAAGATTCAATGGTATGTGCGGCCTTCATAATTACGATGTTGTGATGAGTATCTGTATCTGCGTTTACTTGATTTCTAAACCGTTGTTGAACAATAATGTAATCTATTTGATATCTTGTAACAGGTTTTTTTTCTAGCAATATCTTCACAAATACCTAATTTAATTAATTCATAAAAAATCAATTCAAATATAATATCTCTACACAATCTACGTGATAAATATTACATGTTGTTAAATCCAATATAAGCTTTCGAACTGCGAGCATAAATAAATTAAGCGGTGACAGAAAATGCCATTTGTTAGCGTCACTATAAGGGCGCCCTCCTTTGATAATTATAAAAATCGTAACTGTTGTCAGGCGGCAGAAGACGTCAATAGGACACTTCCACCTGAGCTATTGTTAGAGAAGGTCAATCGTTCTTTACATAAAAGAACATGGCGTTGCACACCTGGTGTTGGAAGCACCGAAAGATAAAGGTCGATTTTCAAGATGAAATCGTCTCGGCAAAACTCATTATATGTCCACGCTTGGCATGTATTAGTTCGTATAGGACTGGACGTAAATTGTTCTGATTGGCTTTAGGATAGCATGAGATTACTATAATTTAAGAAAATTTATAAAATTTATTAGTAATCAATGGAAAATTTATTGGCAACTATTTGAAATCTTGTAGGAATAGTAAAGCATATTTGAAATTTTACTTGATATGGTAATCAATCTAACGTGGTTCATTTGTTCGATGCGGACGCCCGTAATGTTTGTTAGAAATTCAGTATCTAGTTGATTGGATTGTGTGGTATTGGAGATTTCTTACCTGTAAATGCTGAAATAAAAAGGTTCCAATTTATTAATTATCATTCCGGGTATGGTCCTAATACATTGCAAGTATTCTTCTGATGGATTAACATCTGGTATGTCATTAGTGTTTTTTTAATACGTCAGCTGTAACTTTTGGCATGACAGACAAATAAGTTTTTGTTTGTTCACGTGGAAATTTCCTAGTTCATTATGTGAATGACAAACAAGTTATTTTTAAACTTTGGTGAAAGGAATCTATAAAGCTTCACTTTTAATCTTTGTGTTAGTACTAACAAAAAAATGGTAGATGGCGATATAAAGATAGAAAAGGTTAACTTTCAGAATTAACAAAAATTAAAGCTATTTTAGAGAACTAAATTGTTTCATTTTGCTTTTCATTAATTAATAATTGGAATATTTTACCATTTAATGTGAAGTTGTAATATAAATTTAATTAATTAATCCAAAAACTCAAATTTAAACATTTACAAGAATAAATTCTTGCTAGATTCTAATAATGCAAAAACTACATTACTCTATTTTTGAGAGTTGCTGAAGTTGAAATTATTACCAAGTACATATGTACATATTTTTCATTATCATAATTTAGTCAAATTTTTAAAGATGGTGTTTTGTAAATAATTTTAAACTGCAACTTAAAGGAATAGATATTCATTTTGGTCAAGACTATGATTATTAGTTGGAATGAATGAGGTTTGATTCTTATTAATTATGAATTTTTTTGAAATGAATGCACAAAAGGTGCTAGCCTTGTTTTAATCTGTTTACAGGTGTAGCAGTGCATCTTTAATGATCAATAACGAGCCATAAAGTAAGAAAACTTTAGGGATTGGGTTCACGTAATATTTTTTGTATAGCGGTATTTGAGTATAGGTTTCCGCATTCGCCTTATACAAAAAACTCAAGTTGGGTCTTCTTAGTATACAAAAATTCGGTGGCGCCATATTCACTATATTTTGGTCGCAGTCCAACCCCGACCCAACCCAGAGCAAATCGCTCGACTAGCCGCTTAGCCTTTGTAGGTTTCCTCATCTACGAGCCATTTTCCACATAAACTAACCTTGGACTCTTTACATCTTTAGGAAATCCTCGTCATCTATCCTTGTGCCTTTCAGCTGGTCATATAGGAGTAAAGAAAATAACCCCTTAGTAAGGCAAAACGTTATAAATAACGCCCAACGTATAGGCCTCGATTGCTGTACCAATTGCAATAGCACAAAACGTGCAGGCTTCGATTGATTGTGCATGTTTACACTTATTGATTCGTGAATCATTTACCCAAAATTAATTTCGTTTATTGATGTTGTTCGACTGAAATTTTAGTGCAGATTGTTTAACTGAGTTTAAGTTATAGTTAGTTAGCTAGTCTATTTCATGATGGCTGATACCTATCAAGTTGTTTATTTGCATAAAGATGAATTGGATTACAATTGAGAATCCGAGGAGTTATTAGCAGCAGACCGATGCAGGATAAGAGAAAATGTTAGGCCGATTATTAGCTAAAGAAACAATAGTACCTGGTCGTTTAATAGATCCTTTTGTATATGTCGTAGAATTTCCAGATGAACTTGATGAGATTAATACATCGATAGAGTCTGTAAAGAATGTTTTGTTAAAATTTGAAGGTGAGTTAGCAGACCCTACATTTAAGAGGATACAGTCGAGATTAATACATCTTGATGGTCGAGTTAGGAGGATGAAAATTCCTTTAGATAATTCGGATGAGGCAACTCTATTTAAAAATGAATCGTTAGCAACTATCCTTACCATGGAGGTCGAACTGCATGAAAAACTTAAGAAGAATGAAGATGTAAGCGGATATGGTGAATTGTCTATGAGAGAAACCGTTTCAGCTGTTGTCAGTGCTTCTATTCACACTGTTTCATATTTAGTTCCCCCTATTCCAATCGGTTCGTGGTCAGTAAAATTTTCTGGAGACCCAAGACAGGTTCATCAATTTTTTGACAGAGTAGCAGAGTTAGCACACTCGCGTAAAGTATCTGAAGAAGATTTATTTAATGCTTCTGTAGAATTATTCACAGGTAACGGTTTAGAGTGGTATCGTTGTGTTAGAAGTTCTTTAACAAACTGGAGTTCTTTGGTTATTCGTTTAAAGGAAGATTTCTTACCATCACACTCAGAGGACGAGATTTGGGAAAAAATTAGGTCGCGTCATCAACACAAAGGAGAATCTGTAGTTATATATATAGCCCATATGGAGAATTTGTTTAGCAGGTTACCACAATCACCTGCGGATGCACAAAAGTTAGGATGGTAAAAAAGAATCTATTACCTGATTTTATTTGTCAATTAGTTCTAACGGAAATTGATAATATGTCAACGGTAATCAAGTTGTGTAAGAAATTGGAAGAAGCTTATGCATCCAAGCAGAAATTAATACAAAGTCCAGCGAATTATGTTTTGAAAGCATTAGGAAATTAGAAGTCACAAGTTGAAAATAAGTGGTCAGCTCCGTTTAAAAACTTTTCAGCGCAAACTGGTCGTAGTTTTTATAATAAATCATTTCCATCTCAGATGCAATCTCTTGGAAACAATAATAATCTTTCTAGTAGTGTCCCTACAAATAAAATCAAAATGAAGAAACTCACATGTTGGAATTGTTTGGAAAAAGGTCATACGTTTTGGAGGTGTAAGATTCCTCGTAAAATATTTTGTTATAGTTGCGGATATAGTGGAGTTAAAAGATTAACTTGTCCGTCGTGTTCAAAAAACGAGTAGGTAGGCAGATGCAGAGTGGCTGGCATCATGCTTCTATGCAAAAGGCTATGGTTATGTTGTGTAAACAGAATAATTTTTTTGATAAAGATGATTGTTCAAGATGGCTTGGGATTATTAAAAATTTTTGTCAAGCTACCGTCAAGCCAAAAACTGACGCTTTATTTGTAAAGAAACCTCAGGACAATCGTCCGTACATTATGGTAAAATTGTTGGATAGAGACGTCACGGATTTGTTCAACTCCGGTTGTACTACTACCGTGGTTGGTTCATTAGCATTTTCTGTTCTAGAAGAATTGAAATTAAATTTTTCAAAACTGAAAGTTTCCACTGCTGATGGTGCTCTAAAAGAAGTTATTGGTTCAGTTGATCTACCTATTAGAATTGGAAAAGAATATCGTATTATTAATGCTTTGGTTGTACCATCTCTCCCCCACACATTATATTAGGTCTAGTAGCAGATTTCAATAACAATACATGGCATATTCAAGATTATGATAACAACAGTATTTCGTATATAGGTCAATCGTCAGCACCCTTGAGTTTTAGTAATCAAATACTTAGTTTAGATGATTTGTTGGAACCACAGTAAATAAAAGCACGAATAGCAATAGAATCCTTCAATGAAATTAGTAGTGAAGAGAGACTAGGGCGTACAGATAAAATTATATTAGATATTGATACTGGTGATGCGAAACCATTTCGTAAGAAACCATACGTCATGTCCCCCTTTATGAGTAAGATGTTAGATAAAGAGTTAGACGAAATGTTGAGATAAGGAGTAGTGGAAGAATGTCAGAGTCCACGGTCATCTCCTGTATTGTTAGTTAAAAAACAAGGTGGCGAGTACATATTTTGTTTTGACGGAAGAGCTCTCAATGATATTACTAAACATGACAGCTACCCATTGCCAAATATCGATAGGAATATTAATTTACTTAGAGGTGCAAATTATATTTCTAGTCTAGACCTTAGAAAGAGTTTTTGGCAGATCCCACTTTCAGAAACATCTAAGGATAAAACAGCTTTTAGCGTTATTTCAAGAGGACAGTATAGGTTTGTTACTATGCCATTTGGATTAAAGAATGCTGCTCAGACACAACAGCGTTTAGTTGATTCAATCTTTGGACCGAAGTTTGAACCTCACGTGTTTTGTTATTTGGATGACATTATTTTGTGTTCAGCATCTTTTGAGGAACATTTGAAGCTTTTAGAAACGGTGAAAGAACGTCTTAAGGAGGCAAACCTTACGATTAACTTAAAAAAATGTGAATTCTTTAAGAAATCATTGGATCAAATTCCCTTCGTACAGATCCCGAAAAGGTTTCTGCAATGGTAAGTTTTCCTAGACCTAAGACCACTACTGAGGTCAAACGCTTTATAGGAATGTGTAGTTGGTATCGTCGTTTTATAAAAAAACTTTTCATCTTTAGTATCACCGATCAGTGATTTGGTAAAAGGAAGAAAAAAGGGTCAATCTATTGTTTGGACGTCCGAAGCTGAAGACTCATTTGTTCAGATCAAACAGGCTTTAGTTTCCGCTCCATTATTGTCACAGCCGGATTACTCAGTCCCATTTATTGTCGAATGCGACGCCAGAGATACAGGGCTCGGAGCAGTATTAGTTCAGAAAATAGATGGTGTAGAACACGTTATCTCTTATGCCAGTAAATCACTTACCCGAACTGAGCGAAATTATTCAATCACGGAGAAAGAATGTCTTGCTGTAATTTTCGCCATAGAAAAATTTCGATCTTGGGTAGAAGGCACCCGTTTAACTGTTATTACAGATCATTTTTCGTTGTTATGGCTCAATAATATACAGAACCCAACTGGAAAATTAGCTAGATGTGCTGTCCGTCTACGGCAGCATACTTTTGAGTTAGTCCATCAAAAAGGAAAGTTTAACGTAGTTCCAGACTGTCTTAGCAGAGCCGTCCCAGTCGTAAATCATGTGGATAATTTAGTTGAAATAAAGTTGGAAAACTTAGATCCTTGGTATGTGTCTCTACGAGAAAAGATTTTATCTTCGCCTGATGATTACCCGCAATGGAAAGTGGAAGATAACCTTGTATTTAAATTTCTTTTTCAAATTTACCACTTTCATTGAATGTAAAGGAATGGAAATATTTAGTCCCTAGATCACAACAGGAAGAGGTTATTCGGATAAACCATGACCCTTCAGTGGCCGGACATTTTGGTTTTTTTAAAACATTGGCACGCGTGCAAGAAAATTTTTAATGGCCTAAAATGCGTGTTGATGTGATGAAATTTTGCAAAAAGTGCTTAACGTGTGGGGCACAGAAAGCAACGAATAGAGGACCCCTTGGGTTAATGGGAAAGGAAAAAGAGGTAAAGTTCCCCTTTCAGATTATTGCAACAGACCTCATGGGCCCATTTCCACGGTCCAAGGTCGGGCACAAATGGTTACTAGTGAAACGTATTTTTCGAATGGGCGCCAGTGAAGCGTATTTTTCTAATTTATATCTGACTCTAGACGTTGGGCGCTAGTGAAACGAAGTCTTCCGACATAACTAGGGGTCTATTCCTTGGGTAGAGCTATGAGAAATGGGGGGGGGAGTCGAAATCTGTTTGTATGTCAAACTTAATCTCAGTCAAATAGGCGCCACCAAGTCCGGACTTATTCACGATAATGGCATGGCATATTTCTAAGGGCGGACGTGGAGACCCATAGAAAGAAAGATCGCCTTCGATGACAAAAACCTGTCTTAATAAAATAAGGCGCTGTTCCTGTAAGAAATTATAATAGTTAGGTTAATAAAAAAAGGTGGAACACTATTTGTGTCCCGCAAATATACATAACGAAATAGTGAAAAGGTATTTTCTATATAAAGTTGGCATCAAAATTCTACTCTTAAAGATGTTAGCTTTCTGTGGTTAGGTTTGATCATATTTGATCAAAATAAAAAACTTTAATCTTGAACCAATAATTTACTAAAAAGACATCTCTTTTAAAATAAAATGCAATGCAACAAAATTTAATAAATAATTGAATTACTTCGTGAATTTTAAATTAAGGTTTATCAAAATTATTCATAATCAAACATTTTACAGCATATTGTAAACTTGTTACACAAAGATACTCCAACCCGTGCAGATCTGTTCAGGCAGATTACATTTAAAAATGTTACTACTCAAGTTATTCCTTTCTAAGTTACATGTACTAGTTTTAGTTTCAAAAAAAATGATCACAAAAATATTCTTATTTACACAAGATGTGCTAAAGCTGTTCAAAGCATTTGCTTTCAAGAACGCATCTGTCAGCAGTATACTACAGAAAAATAAGTGACGTCAGTAACACCTGTTGTTGTAACTAACGGTTTCTTAGAACATCAAATTAGTGAATTTTTAATTTTGACACTGGAAATTCCAGCTCAGCAATAGTTGAAACATATATCATATTCGTGCTTTTACACATGAGAACAAATTAGCGTGTTTCTAATTTGAAACACGAAAAATTACTTAAAGCTAACTACGAACCAAAAACTGCTTTTCTCGCCTAGATGAGGTACTTGATACATCATGCGATGTTTACTGCATGTAGTATGAACCCAGCTCATCCTAGACAGCTTCTACCACATGGAGTTGTTCCAGGTGTAGAATTAAATACGGTCACAATACATTCGTTAGCTGCTGCAATATGTTGAATCACACTGCCTTACCAAAGTAGCATCTTTACGCTGTTTCACAAAGTGGTCTTCTTTAAATTGGTTAAACTTTCCATCTTCTAAGTTGCATTTTACACGTCGTAAAACAAAGTGGTTTTAACAAAAGGGATTGAATTTCCTATCTTCTAAGTTGCATTGTTCATGTCGTTTGTGCGCTAAATAAAATATCTCAATTAAACAAATTAATAACGTTCATACGATACCAACCGCTATTCAAAGATGTGTCGCCTCCACAAAATTTATACGCAAATTGCCGGCCTGAAGTCTCTGGTACATCTTATCTCTTCTTCTACGTACGGCCGACTGATTATCAAACTCGCTCGGGCGACCGGAGCGTCCGAGGAGATGGCTGTCAAACCGAGACACGCCTGCGAATAGTTGTAGGAGACACAGATATTCAACCACCAATAGAATAACAAATAAAGATGCTGCTCTACGTATTACCTTAGTTGTTAAATGTATTTTACCATTATTTTAATAAAAGTGTTTTATTATTCTCGCACTTTGATGAAGGGATTTATTAATCACAAATAAAATTGTTACACTAGTTATAGGTGACTGGTTCTCAAAATTTACATTAATGTTTCCTTTACGTAGTGCAAAAGCGCATTTAATAGAACGTGTACTGGAAGAAAAAGTTTTTTTAGTCTTTGATGTGCCAAAATTCGTTATTTGTTATAATGGTTCACAATTTAGTGGAAGAAATTTCAAGGCAGTATGCAAAAAATATGATGTTCAAAAATCTGGTTTAATGCAGTTTACTCTCTCCAATGTAATTTTGTGGAAAGAATAAATCGAACTGTCGGAACAGCTAAACGGTCATATATTAAAAAACATGATACTTGGGATATCGAGTTACCCCAAATTCAGTATGCGATTAAGTTTGCAAAACACCATGCCACTGGTTATTCGCCAAATTTCTTAGTTTTTGGTAGACATGTTCCTGTGTCTGGAAGATTTTATGGTCTTGATATGGAACCCACAGATGATATAGATATATTTGCTGGTGATAGACCTTCGTATGTTTTAGATCATCAAGGACTATTCGATATTTTTAAAGAAGTACATAAAAAATTACATTTAGCTTACATGCAGTTCAGTAATACATATAATTTAAGAAGTAGGTGACAAGGTTTGGTGGTCCAATAAAATTCTTTCGAAGGCAAGTGATAAGTTTACTGCTAAGCTTGCGCCAAAATACGTTTTGTGTATCGTTAGAAACAAGATTTCTAATTTGATTTATGAATTGAATGATGAAGATGGTTCAAAGGCATGCAGATGGCATATTAAGGACTTGAAACCTTATTCAGTATTCACTAATGATGTTGAAAAAGATGATGTTTCTGAACATTAATTAGTAGTGTTAGCATGTTTAATGGTTAATAATGATAATTGTTTCTGTCGTATCTTTTTGGTCAAGAATTTATTTATTGTATTAGAATACTGTTTGATAATCCAATCTTGGAAATCTAAAAGTTGGATGTAGGATATGAAGTCAAAAAGGGATAAAGAAATTTTGTTGTACAGTAAGGTTAGAATAAAGTTGCTGCGAAACTATTGGTTGCAATTTGATAGTTGTATTAAAGATGTTGTGTTGAATATCTTGAAGTTGTCAAGGTGTATATGACATACCTTGTAAGTTTCATGTTACCCTAAATGCCAAAAGTCATTAATAGATGTTTATATTTTTTTTGTGTATGAACTTTTGATAAGTTTTGTATATAGTTAGTTTAAAAATTTGTGCGTTTGAATTTCTTCACCAACGGTTCGAAGACGCACCGTCGCAGGTGACACTTTACCACTATTGCACACTAATATCCGAATTAGCAAAAGTTCTAGTGGCTCTGTTATCAATTAAGAACTTCGCAGTTTTGCCTTTTAACTGCTCATATATGTAAATGCGGTCTACATGCTTAGATTGTGTGATGCGGATGATGGCTTTTAGAACAGAATCCGTTTAGGTCAAATTCTGTCTCCATCTGCCGATCTTCTTTAGTTTTCCTGCTTCCTTGCTTTCTTCTAAATTACTATTGAAGCACTACAATTAACTATCCAAGCACTAATTATTAGTTTACATTATCACTACCATAGTTAATATTAGCACTAATTTATATCAACAGTACACAGAAATGTATATCGCATTTTTCAAAGCTTTAAACTAGAGCATGTCGTAATCAAAGCTTAATCAGAACTGTACTGAGTTAAACAACTTTCTTCACTCTAATATTTTAGAGATTTTTTCGTTTACGTTCTGATGTAATTATCCTATCCGAAGCAGACCAATTGACGAGACAGTATCTAAACCCTAGTTCTTTACTGGATGAGGGAATTCTACCAATAACTTCATATTTGTTTAAGTTTTCAAATCAGACTTTTTCACAGTTCACAAAAATGGAATTAGCGTGTAAAAGTTGGGCTATAGAACCTAATTTGGTTTTAACAATTTTCAACTAGAAAAATCCTTTCGTATTTTTCTTGTATGCACGATAAGGTCATTACGGATGTATAAATCGAGTACAAATTGTTAAATAGTTCGGATCAGAATGACAGCTGATATAATCATTAAAGGCACATGATAAACCTGGGTGCCTTTTCACTTTTGCTGATTTTGCACCTTTGTCTGTTAATTATAGTTTTCTTCTCCGAATCAGATTCTTCTTCTGCCGTGTCTTGTTCTTTGTATTTTCTCTTCTTCTTCATACTTCACTTTTTTATGCTGGAAACTTTACCACCATGGGACAACGTAAATACATGATGTTACTCAGAAAACTGTTATAGTTCAGTTAGTAATGCAGTTCACTGATGATTTGCTAGCACTGCCAGTGTCTTAATACCTATCTCAGATTCAGATTTGGTTATCACCCTTAGGTCCTTCTAGCTTTATCTACTAAAAAAATAATAATTATGAATCGATCCATGATATTAGTTAATCAGATGAAGTAACAACTTTTTTATGTAAAGCTTAAATGATCATTTCAAATTTTTTAAGTAGTAGCTTGTATTAAAATGATTATTTAGGCTTTGAATAAATCACGATAAATATTTTACTCTTTTATAAAAATTTTTAAAAGTTGAAGCTGAAAATAATTGTTGTGAATACTAAATTTTTGTCCGATAATAAACTTGCTAAACATTCCAAGCTATAAATCAAAGACGAGCTCGGGATGAATGCCATTTTAATTGCATAACTAGACAATCATTGAGTAGGGCACAATCTCTAAGTGATTTGGTAATTTCACAACTTTCTTTTTTTAACTTGGCCCATCGAAGTATGCGAAGTATGATAAACTTTCCAAGCTATAAATCAAAGATGAGCTTGGGATGAATGCCATTTTATTTGTATAACAACCCAGGTCCTAATAGACAGTGGTAAATATAATCTTAAATGTTTGGGTTTATTGCTCTTTTGGGAATATATACCGATAAGTCTAAAATACTAGCTAATTAGTAGATTTGGGCATTTTAAATATGCAGGTGTTTTTGAAAAATGCGGTAAACAACTTTACTTTTTATGGCATTTAGGTCACCACCTGACATGATAAAGCTAAATCAGGGTATTTTCCAAGGTTTTTATAATGAACTAATTTTATATGGATAGAGCCATGGTTTAGTGTAGTCTGAGGTGGTGGATGATTTTGGATCGAACGGTGGATACCTGATTGTAGAAATGACAATTTTATAGGGTAGATACCCTACGAAAATAAGTAAATAGTTTTAGGTGATGTAAATTGAGATTGAAGGTATAGACCAAGTTGAAAAAGCAACAGCCGGTATTAGAAATGGAAACTTCAGAATGTACGTAAACTGCTTATGCAGGCAGGCTGTATTAAGACATTTGTTTGTAACAATTTGAATTTCAGAAACATGTCGTTTGAAATGATTTCCTGGAGTAAGCTATTTTGATTTCGAAAAACATTGCAAGGATCGTCATGGTGCGATTGAGTATAATTTAAAGGCCAAATAACAAATTTATTAATGTTGCTTTTATATTATAATTTGATGCGACAAAGAATTAACGCTTTGAATCTCTTCCCATAAATGCTTTCGACGCAATTTATAATTGTACCAGAATTGTACCAAAATTCGATTAGAATTTTCCCCTTAGAATCCACTATAATTAGTACTTCTTTTCGACGCAGTTTTGAATTGTCGACGCAGACTTGAAATGTCCAGAAATATACCACAGATTTGAAGCCCTATCATTATAAATATTTAATTTAAATTAATTACCCAAATTCTACTCGTTTTGTATAAAAAACGGCACAAACTCTTCACGTAATTGCTACACTATTTTTACTGTAACATAAATTTGATATTCTATTTTATTTATTTTACGCGTGGATTTCTGGTTCAGTGTCGTAGCTTCGACGTGCATCAGTGTGGACTGACTTGTGTTACCACCGCTGTGTGTTAAATAGACTTTCCCCACTACCTCTGGGTTGGGTTTGCAAGTAGTTCTGCAGATTATTTTAACCAACCAGGTTTTGTCTTTAATATTCCCTGTATTTTGAAGCCGTTTCTAATGCAATTAATTCGTATTTCCGTGTAATGGTGTTTATTCGCTATTGATAGTTTGTTAGCTTTGCCATATGTTGTTTTGTGTAGATATTGCCTTTTGGATAATTGTACAAAATAAATGATGTAACTAATGCTGTTTTCGTTTATGTATTTATGCGTCTTTGAAACTGCGTTTTCTTATCAAAAATGTTCATTGTTTCAGCATAATTGCATAAAGCTTAATTAGGTTTTTATCTACTCTACTGCGTATTTATTTTATAAATTGTAGAACACTTCTCAAGGCGTGTTTAATTACATGTACGATTATTTCTCTGCTGAATACGCGTTCTATTGTTGGGAGATATGCTCACTGGCATTACCTAAAATTAATAACGGTCTATACACAGGGTGTTAAATGCTTGCTATTTACATAATGTACGAATTACCTATTTTTCTGCTAAATAAATGCAGTTTTCTGAGTTCATATTGCTATTTATAGTTGCTACACGACCCTTACTACTCAATACACCCCTAAACAACCTCTTATCACATCATTATATATATATTTTTTAGATAGTTAATTACACAAGGTAAGTTGATAAATACTAACGTATTACAGTTAATAAAATGAAATAATAACTTAGACTTGTTATGTAAAACCTAAATGATCATTTCAAATCGAGCTAGTAATTGATAGATGGAAAATATAAGGCGTTGGACAGGACTGAACCTGTATATTGGTCTTTCGCGGACCATGCGTTTTCCAATTGTGCCACCGAGACCGATGACGACAATTGGAAGATTTACAAATCTGAATCATGTACACAACCATACATCAACCTACCTTTCAATTACGTTTGGCATTTTTGTCTTTCATATCTGACATTGTCAAGTTTTTGACTTATGTCAGTTATAGACAGGAAGCAACGCTCAAAATTACGACTATAAGTCAAGTAATAAATATATAAATATTATAGGCAGTTAATTACACAAAGTAAGTGGATAAATACTAACGTATTATAATTAATAAGATGAAATAAAAGCTTAAAACTACATCAAAATCTAGACATATACATAAACCTAGGGATACACCTAAATCTGGACAATCCCTAGAGTTACACCTAAATCCAAGCCTGCACTTTTCATACCTAAAACCCACAGAACTACGCCTGAGTAAAGACCAAGGGATATATCTGCTTTTAGACTGGGTGCATTGTATAGTTTGCATCTGTAAGACTCACCGCAGATCCTCCGTAGCGGCAATTATAGTACGACCGTACGTCGAAGGTTAACGAGGCGAGACTTCTGGAATAAACTGCTCACCTCAATCCCGTTGTTGGTTCGTGTATCATCACCTCAGGTCGAATGCTTTCTCATTCCTATATTTGTGTTTTGCATTACTCTATAGAAACTAACTAAAACAGAATTATTACTGGTTGCACCCTCAGTGAACCAGCTGGTTTATTTATTACTTTATATTGCTCGTGTTAATATACTTTACTCTTAAAGATTTATTACCAATTTCTTACAATAACTTTGATCATATTAATTTGTGGGTGTGTTATTATTGAACTCATTTACTATGTAAGTGCAATCTCATATTATAGCCATGATATTAATTGCAAGCGTATTGTTTAATTTATAAAGGTAACTCAATAGTTATTTCCATACATAACTGTTGTATTGTCTGTTGTTTACGGTACTAAATTATTATTGAATATATTAGTGTGTGTTTACCTACGAAACTATTATCGAAAGTAATTCAGTAGCGAATAGTGGTTTCGATAGCTTCCTTTATAAAATAGGGTTATTTAATTGTACCCGAATTAAGTTTTTTAAAAGTTTTACAGATTCAAATTTTAATATCTGAAAGAAACAATTCCACAATGGAACAGGAAATCATGACCGTTTAAATAACTTAAATGCTTTACCCAGAAATATTTAATAATAATATACGCTCAAAAAACATATTTAAAAGGGAACTAGTCGTTTGTGTTGCCTAATCTACAGGCGGATTATACCCTTTCAGTCGTTAAAATTAGGATAGCGCTTGCGTGAATACGGTCACGAGGTATGCGCTACGCAGATAAGCGGTTTCGTACTTGCTCGGAAGGAATAACCAAGTCAGCCATTTGTATTTGAGAATGTAGTTCAGACTGCATCATCTACAGATGGGCTCCCAAATTCTACATAAGTGGGGCCTCAGAATAGGTGTGCCAAAGTAGAGATAGGAGGGCTGGTCGTCTTGGGACACGGAAGATTCATTCCTGTGCCTCCAGCAAGGCGCTTGATCACGCTTCTTCTTAAAATGGTTCTAGTCGGTATTTGTTAACGGTGAGATCGCATTATTCAAGTAATTTAATACTAATATAAAATATCTTTATTTCCTTAGCGCATGAAGTAACTAGAAATACATGTAAAGAGATTGGGACAACGTTCGTTTATTAAGAAATTACAGCTTTTGTTCGATGTTTTGTTGCAACAAATTAGTAAGCAGATTCCGGAGAAAATGTGCTTCGCAGTTCGATAATTAGGAGTAACGTCTTCATTAAAAACAGGTATCAAACCTTTCTTTTGTTATGTTTGTGAGACTTTGAATGTGCTCACATAAAATTGTAATCGAAGATTGTTTAATTATACTAAATTTTGTGCACGAAGAACAACGTGGAATATAATTGTTAAGAAATACTATTAAAATAATTTTGTAAGACACGCGAAGCATCCATGTGTTAAAATATTGTGATTCTAAAGTCCATTTCCTGTTTTTTAAAAAGTTCATTACAGATGTCAAATTTTAATAAGGTCATAATACTTGAATAAGTTGAAATGTTATTTATCTAAGTTAGCTGCACGTGATTTAAATTTTTTAAAGAAATAAATTAAACTAATGTGAAATAAATGTAAACCAATAAACAGATCTGTCCATTTGGTATCAGAAATTTTGTTATGAAATATTATCAAAATTAAGGTCTTGTTATGTTAAGACAGATTTATAAAGAATTCAATTTTAATATTTTGCATTTGTAATCATATTCGAAAAAAAACGAAAAGAGAGAAACTATATTAAATTTCATTTTTGGACTCAAGTTTTTATTCCATGCACAATTAATTTTAATAAGAATATTTTAAAGAAAATAAGTTTTTGAATAATGAAATTAGACGAACGCTGAAGTAATTTAAAAAACACAGATATGCTACAACTGATTTGTTCTAGGTATTCATTTTGATTCAAATATCTTTGGTGTGGTAATTTCAAGATTATCCACTCGTAATTATTAGTATGCTTTTTATTAAAAAGCACAAACAGTGTCTTTTAATAGAAAATTTGTTGTGTACTTTTTCTTTCAGGGTCATCGAGATCGAAGAGGTTGTAAGTATGTTCCATAGGTTTCCAGATGTGTTAGTTCATTAAGTTGTAAGTTTTTGATGGTGCTTATATCCCATGAGTTTCTGTATCTTCTCATAGGAGTATTGAATTTCTTGTGTTATCATCCATATAGATACAGTGGCGCTCAATTTCCCTTTTTCTTTTTTATGTTAGCTTATTGTAGAGTTTATACCATCCCCACGCCCTTTCTCATTGCTCACCCTTGGGGTAATTCCCAGACTTAGCCGCGAACAAGTAAAGCTTCACTTGTATCCAACGAGTGGAAGCAAAAAATGTTACAATACTAACGTATTACAGTTAATAAAATGAAATAATAACTTGGGCTTGTTATGTAAAACCTAAATGATCATTTCAAATCGAGCTAGTAATTGATAGATGGAAAATATAAGGCGTTGGACAGGACTGAACCTGTATATTGGTCTTTCGCGGACCATGCGTTTTCCAATTGTGCCACTGAGACCGATGACGACAATTGGAAGATTTACAAATCTGAATCATGTACACAACCATACATCAACCTACCTTTCAATTACGTTTGGCATTTTTGTCAATCATATCTGACATTGTCAAGTTTTTGACTTATGTCAGTTATAGACAGGAAGCTACGCTCAAAATTACGGCTATTAGCCAGTATTAAATATATAATTATTTTAGGTAGTTTGTTACACAAGGTAAGTTGAAAAATACTATCGTATTATAGTGAATAAGATGAAATAATTTTATATATATATATATATATATATATATATATAAAATAAGATGTATCTGTAAACAAACTCTTATGAAAATAATAAAAGCTTATTGGCGAATACAAATCGGACTAGTAGTTATATAACCATTAACAAAACAATAGCTTTATTATTTCACAGGGGAGGAAACATCCACTGACCGACGGCTTCGGCTTTGTTAAGCTTCACCAGAGCGAATTAGTTTCCAACCCTATGAAATAATCGAAGCTATTATACTTATATAATTTCAAAACAATCTCTGTACTATGGCAAAAGTAAATCAAACCGCCATCAGGTGATAAAACACCAACACTACTAAGCGTGGAAGTACAAAAATTGAATCGAAACTACATAGTAGATTTTATAGATGGCTATACAAGTACGTCTGGCCTTTGAGATTTGCGGAATGTTACAGCAAAATTTATTTGCAAACGTAACAAACTTTCTCGTGACGACACCCGAGTTCATGCCGCAAAGGTAATTCAAATAATAAAAGACAACTTATTTGCAGTCCGCAATAAGAGATTGTGTAGAACAATATATAAAATAAGATGTATCTGTAAACAAACTCTTATGTATAATAAGAGCTTATTGACGAATACAAATCGGGCTAGTAGTTGTATAGCCATTAACAAAACAACAGCTTTATTACTTCACAGGGGAGGAAACATCCACTGATCGACGGTTTTGGCTTTGTTAAGCCTCATCAGAGCGAATTAGTTTCCACACTATGAAGTAATCGAAGCTATTATACTTATATAATTTCGAAACAATCTCTGTACTACGGCAAAAGTAAATAAAACCGCCATCAGATGATAAAACGCCAACACTACTAAGCGTGGAAGTACAAAAATTGAATCGAAACTACATAGTAGATTCTATATAAGAGTTTGTTTACAGATACATCTTATTTTATATATTGTTCTACACAGCAATAGAACTATATCCTCTTTATTCTTTTGAAACTCGAGCTTTCATTCCCAAGAATACTCAATTCGCTATTAAAACCACACAGCAAGAAAACACTTATCTATATCATCAATATGGGATTTTATCAAGACAGAAAATAACTACGGTACACAAATGGTTCAAAATCTCAACAAATTCCCCAAGAACTCCAACAAATTAGCCAAAATCAAAAACAGAAGGATTTTTCTAACCAGATGCAAAACCAACAATATCTATCTAAAACACATCAATGACAATTTTAGAAAAATTGACAACATCTTTGAATATAAAAATACATACATGGGATACAGACTAAGTGATTTCAGGATCAAACTCAAACACAAAATCATCAATTTGGAACTATCACTCACACAACAAAACTTATCATTCTTAGTCAAAAGACAAAATGCTCTTGTCATAATCATCGCTCAAACTTTACTAACAAATATATGGTCAGAATATAAACGTACTATCAATTTAAGATTCAACATATGATTCTATAACACAAAAACCAACAACACCAAAAAATGTGGACTTGAAGCTTTCAATTTTAGATCGTTGGCAACTCATTCAGAGAATCCAACAATCGTTTTGGCGCCGTTGACATAGCGAGTACTTACATCCAACAGAAAACTAAATGGTTTTCATCTTTTCCCGCTGTTAGATTGGGACATTGGTCCTA
The DNA here is from genome assembly GCA_036346225.1 of Platerodrilus igneus. NCBI lineage: Eukaryota > Metazoa > Arthropoda > Insecta > Coleoptera > Lycidae > Platerodrilus > Platerodrilus igneus. The sequence continues at coordinate 3,128,850 of JARFIW010000488.1, read as the reverse complement.
ATTAAAGAGGACAATACCCCTCCATTGCATTGGCGACTGGAACGCATTATCCACTTGTATCCTGGTACAGATAATGTCGTCAGAGTGACGCAGGTTCAAACTGCATACGGAATTATTAAACGACTTTTGGTCAAATTGTGTGCTCTCCCATTAGAGGGCACATAGCAAAGGATAAACTATTTTTTTTTCTTCTCTCAATAATTTTTTTGTAGGAATTAGGCATTCATTATTATTTTAATTTTTTGTGGTAATAGGCATTTGTATATTTAATTACATTGGTTAAAATAAGTTTTCAATCTTATTTTGGTGGGCGGTATGATATGCATTTTATAGCATTTTTGGTGACATACGATCACTTTATATTATTCTGGTTTGATATTTACATTATCAAAGTTTTTTTCCTGTTATCGCCTATCTTTTAACATATACATACAACTTTCGGTATTGGAAGGAGTGTGCGCGAGTGTTTTTTGGTTCGTGTACACAGTTCAAGACGCGCATTAGACAGAGCATTATTAACTTGGCAACGGGAGTGACCGTAAGAATCAGTTGGGTGTGCTTTGACCGTGAGGTTTTCAATGGTGAAAACGCCTCAAGAATAGTGAACTTTCGTTTATGTAGTTTACGGCGGTCATGCAGACGCAGATTACAGTCCACTACTTTTTTCATACCAGCGCAATTGGCAACCTTTACTGGTTAATGTATTTTAATTGATTAACTGTTATAAAATGCTGTTGGTCGATAAAAACATACAGACACGTTATGTACAAAGACAGTAGTATCAGAGATGTAACGACATCATATTATTAAATCATATATTGCAAGTCTATTATTAGCGTTTTCTTTAGCGCAGTTACTTCGTAAACAGTGAGGACTACTGCCGCTTTATTTCATCACAAAGCAGTCTCATATAAGAATCTTCGAATCGAGAGCAAATCTTTAGGCAAATTGGTCGAGAAGAATCGTCAAATGTGACAAATATTTTTCAAATTTTTTCATATATCACAAATACCTTACAAATGTTGTCAAATGTTCGAATGTCTTACAAATATTTTTTAAATGTTGTCAAATGTTGCAAATATCGCCAAACTCTACGTATATCTTATAAATGTTGTTAAATGTTACAGCAATTGTTATTCATATGTTTCACATGTTGGGCAAATGTCAAATAGGTGTAGGCAATGTAAGTGGCCAACTGGCTAAGCCCTCTATTTGAACGCTTGTATTTTTCTCTCTTGTTTTGCTTTAATGAAAGCGTTTAGTGCTTAATTTTGTCTGGATTTCTTTACCTTTTTCCAATATTGCTGTATCGCTTTGTTGTTCTACTTCGCTGATTCTCTGACGAACACTGTAGGTGCATAAACACCTTTATGCTTAATGCCACCATGACAATTTTCGCTCCCGTAAATAAGAAAGTAGGACAACAAAATAATCATGCAAATGTTTATTTAAACACAAATTTTGTTATTTAAAAATCATTGTTTTGACCTTCAAGTATAAATATGTATTTAAAAAGGTGACATGAGCTTAACATACTTCAAAGAGCAGATGGAAAAAATACTACATTATGTTGATGTTTATTCATTGTTATTTTGCGTGAGAACTAACAGGTGCGTTTAAACAAGAAATAATTCAGGAACAATTTCATAAATTCTCTGCAATGGATAAACTCTCAGGGCTATTTCAAAAGCAAGTGGATTTTTCTTTTAGCTGGATCGAAAATAGCTTTTCAAACAGTGCTGTTGTCTTTGATAGGTTCTTAACAATAAGTGTTTGTGTTTGGGTCTATTACGCTTATGAAACGCTATATTTATATTTCAAAATGATCAAAATGAATATCTAGAACTATTTAGCGCTACAATGCGATAGAAACTTTTTGTATTATAAAACTGTATAAAGAAGCTTTATTAGTTTCAAGTTAAAAGGAGGAGCCGATGTTCTTTTGAATAAACATTCGTTAATAAAAGTTCATTCCAGCTTTAATATTTGCTCAGAAAATAGCGCTATTTTAGGCATATAACGTTGGTGTAAATAAATTTGAAGGGTTCTCAAACATTAATTTTACCAAAAAAGTAAAGCTGCAGTTATTGTAGGAACGAAATGTTCAACCACTTTACCTTCGAACAACATTGAAAATGGCCAGAATATGATACTAAAGGTAGATAACCAATTAGGATGCTATAGAGATACAAAGTACTCTTGTTAACTTACTTTCGGACTATAACACTTTCGTATTTTGTGTAGCGCTTTTTGATCCTATTCTTCGTTTTATTATTAATTTTCGTATCCTACATCCTGTGCTAATGAGTGAAGTGTATTCAAAAAGTTGATATATATATATATATATATATATATATATTGCAGTGAAATGTACAAAAAGCCTCGCCAGCTTCCTGGAATAAAATCACAAAAATTTTCTTTGGAACTCGAGCCTCGCTTTTGGGCGCTACGATTTGGCTTCTTCTGATAATCGCCTCTTTACTCTTTCCGCCTCGGCTGCTCACCTAGTTAAAACTTTCATCCTCATTCATAAAAAAAAACAAACACATTCCTACCACAAACATCAACGTTAACTCTATTTACATTAATATTCATATTATATTAAAATTTCAAAATTAAATTTCAGCATAAATTTCAGTATCATAAAATTTCAAGTTTAAATTTGTCATCATTTTTAATTGGCATCCAGAATTAAAGTCCTTGTAGGATGCCTACTAATTAATTTAACAATATTTGCAGACCTGAGTCTGAGTACAAAGGGAGCATCTCCCACCCCTTTACGTTAATCAAACAGGTTAGTCTAATTGAGCTCAAAGACAGACCCAAATTTTCATCATAATCAAGAACTTAAACTGCTAAATACTCCTTTCTACTTAAACAAGAAAATTTCACCTTAAAATTAAAAATTTGTTGTTGGTACCAATTCACTACTGTCCATTTTTTTTTATCAAACAAATTATAAAGTTATTCAACACACACCAAAAACATCAAAGTTCGAACAAAATTGTAAAATTTACCTGAAGGTTACTGCACTCGTGGCTTCAATGTACATTGTCCTTGCTAATTTTACCATTCCAACTGGGTTATGTTTCCGTCCTCAGATTCCTGGTCGCCTTTTAAACTTTTCTACACCACCATTCATCTAAAGTTGTTTCAGAGCTTCTCCGGAACTCATCTAAGTATACCCAAAACCTTGTTTTGTGGATCCAATCACGATTACGAATAACATTTGACTATTAACACCCCCGAAAAATAGCAAAGAAATTCATACTTCTTTCACGCTATACCCCAAAACTGCCTACTTTTGTTTATTCATTTATCATGTACTAATTTCGATAATTGGTACAGTAATACTGGCAACTATAACTAGACTTTATTACCTTGTATCTTCTTTTCTAAGTGCACTAATGCATAACAACTTGTATCGTAGCACGTCAAGAGCAAACTATTTTACAGTATTCAATAATCACAAAATATAAGAGCAAACTGTTTCAAGTATTAAATCAAAATCGAAAATCTAAGAGCACTGTTTAAAGCATCGAATAATCAAAAATCTAAGAGAGCGAAACTCATATTATCATCGGTTTATATAAGAGCCCGCTCGTACGTCGGTTTTGTCCCGCAAACGGACAATTTCCAGAATTTCGCATACTATGCTCCCTTTCGACAGTCGGGCACAGCGATTCTTATTAAATTTGCACACGCGCCAGTTAAATCTCAGAAATTTTCCACACGGCACGCAACGTCTGAGATCAACTAATTAAATTTTATACAGAAATGTTATTTTTACACCTCTCATGTTTGCCTCTTATTTTCAACCAATCGTGACCCTCGTGACGCTACACAAATCACGCCTTTAATTATCCGTGTCTCTATGTTGCGCATATTATCCGACTCTATCTACCCTGTTCTGAGTGGTACAAATCGATATTCTTTATTATCGGTTATTTCAATCCACGTGGATTCGTAAGTAAAATAACCCCGTATCTAGCCTTCCCGTTAAAACATCCCACCGTTTCCAATATACCTAGAAGCTGCATGTTTATCCAAACAAATTAATTAGAACTTTGATATTTAAAAATACGCAGGTGCTCAATCGTAATACTTTGAATAACACTTCTACGATTTGAATATTATTGGGTTTTTAACAGCTTTTATGCATATAATACCTTAATAATCGTTCAATTAACTCCAATTAAAATAATAATGAATGGCATTGACTTCTACCCTTTAATTTTTAGTGAATACAAATTAAATATTAATTATTATTTGTACATTTTGTTTAACACTCGTTACTTAAACTTGAATTAATTAATATAAATTTTGCACGTAATTTCCATTTGTTTCTTTACTTGGAATAATTAAATTACATACAAGTTGAGCATTTTAATACTGCTTCTTTTTATAGAAAACGTCTAGTGAATAATTTAAATCCCTTATTTTTATGAAACGAATAAATTTTTATGCTTCACGGTTTTTTTTTTAATAAAGCGTATTATCTAATAAAATTCCTTACACACGGTGATTAAAATTATTTGCTGTAATTAATTAATTTTCTACCCTGGTCTAAATTTGAGTAATAATATATATATATATATATATATATATATATATATATATATATACTAGTAAATTAAGCGTTCGCATAAATTAATGCTGCTGTTCCTCTGTGCCTGTTACCTAAAGACGAAGAAAATTGTATGTTGTAACAGTATTATACGCAAGATAAATAGATACTAAATAAATCCACGGGAAACTTATTTCTTTAATTAGTTGATTTGGAATTATAGGGAACCAAGTTAAAGTGTGATTATTCATTACATTTATTATCACCTTGAATTTATACTGCTTTGAGGAAGACACATTGTTTGTGTTATATATCATGTTCTCTTGTCGAGTTTAAAGTTGGCGTCATGATTTAGAGTTGTACTTTCGCTTATAGAGTAATGGCTGCTACTTACTGGTAGCACTACTTTAAGTTATAATATTAAAAGAGTAAAAAGTCTTGAGGAGTTTTAAAAGCTAATCATAGGCGAAGTAGTGTTAGGTGTAAGTAACACACCGTCCCATAGGCTAAAGTTCAACTCTAAAATTATTAGTTATGACGCCTATGTCAAGGTCATTATACATATTGCTGTGAGTTGGCTTCCTATACGTTGGTAACCACAAACAAGGCTGTTTGGGTACAGCCGCCCTCTAATTTAAGGTAAGGAATGTATGCTTGCTTAATAGAAAATATGAATTTTTACCTTACCGTACCCTTCTCTCTGCCTGAATAGACCAGCGGAAATATGTTGTAGATTTTGTGAAAAACAGAAATCTCAAGAAACATCTATGAATAATTTTCTATACAATCAAAAACATCTTTATTTATACATTATCTAAATAATCTCTTACATACACAGATATAAATAACGCTTATACACACAATTAAGCTTAACTTTAGACAGAAAATTTACCTTATGACTACTTACGTATTGAAATAATCTCCACCTAAATCTTGTTAATAATTACAGAACCTAAAAACGTCTCATCTGTGAGTCACAAAATTTATTTTAAGATTTGTTGGATAATTTCAATATATCTGTATTACACCGTTTCTCGATATAGTTAATCAACAACACCAGCAGAAAATTTTGTAAGGGTCAAAATGCTTCGAGCTCTGACCTCAAAATTGCCAAAATAAACTATCTAATGACAAATAAAAATAAAAACTTATTCTAGCTTAATAATATTTAAATATCACTTTTAGGTTAGAAGACAAATTTATGTTTGCAGTTTGTATCTTCAAATTCTTCTTTTGGCTACCTGTCTTCGTTTATAATTACTATTTAAGTATGATTTCTATTGGAATTAACTGCATTCAAAAATTCCTGATTCCATTTCAAACTCCCATTTTCAGACATAGTGATATTAGTTATTTTCCAAAGTACATTTATTAAATAGATTACAATTAGAGTGCAACTTTGTACTAATATCATTTCTTTTCAAGCAATAAATTATGTCTCTTAGCATATATTTAAAGTTCTATGTTACATGTGGAACGCCAACAGAATGTATTACTAATCTTAAATTAATTACAAATTACTCGAAACGTACATACTGCATGCCGTTCATTTCTGCGGCATGCAGTATGTACGTTTTGAGATATGACTTCCTTAAATCAGTTTAGAGCCAGCAAAAATTACTCTGTATACTATTGGAAGTACGTTGAACGTTTAATGACCTTCTTTCCCTTTTACGTAGCTTTTACGTATCAACCAAAAATTTTTGATGACCCTTTACATAAATATCTTCAGTACATGCAAAACTTAACTGTTTACAAAGAAATTAATGCCTTATGCTATTAATAAATTTTATCTCTGACCTGTTGTTTTTCCCTGTTGAACTCCTGCTTGTGAATGGGCGTCTCTGCATGCACCCCAATTCTTAGAACTGCTGCTGTGTGCTGTTGACCAGTATCCTTGGATTGTTTTCAGTTAGATGTTCTTATTGATTTTGTTTGGTAGTACCGCTTAGTTAAACGCCCGGTTTAACACTTAATCGTTTACTTAGTGGAATTTAGTTCAATATTTAGTTTAATACTTAATTCAATACTCAGTGCAGTGCTTAGTACCCTAAGTTAATAAAATATTGAAGATTATATTTAATTAGAATTTTGCACTTACGTTTTTAAAATGTCAACGGCGAATTTGTGTTGTATATTTGTACTTGTACCAGTATTTGAAATTTTTTAATCACCAACTTTCACTTAAATTATTATTTAATTTGATATTCTAACTTCGCGTGTTATCTTGGTTCAGACAAGTACAAGCGTGCCTTGATTGTATAAAGACTGACCCTTTATCACCTCGTACGGTATTTAAAGGCACGCCTATCACATGTTTACCAAGCTTATCTTGTTGATTGAGGCATTGCACTTGCCTTATCGTGCAAGCGTTCGGATTTTCATGGAGCTACCATCCTAAATTTCGTCGCAATGCTTTTGCAAATCATGTAGACATCAAATTTTGTATTGTGGATTCCGTTGACCATGAAACCTTGTACCATCTCAAGTCACGTCTTCTTATTTGTATAGGGATTTATTACTTGAAATCGCACGTAGTCAAACGTCTGGTTCCTTATTTTCGTAAGGTTGGGTTTATGCGTTGATTTTATTTAAAGATCACGTAGGCAAATTTTATAATGAGGTAAATTAAATGCGTTTATTTACTTACTGCATTTATAAAACATGTTTTTTTTGAAAGATTTGTGTATTGTGAGCATTAATGCGTCGAGTTTAAAAAAATTCGTTTTATGTTTGTTTGACATTCGATGTCCCTGATGCGTATTTTTTTGGAGTTTATGTATGTATTACTATTCTTGCATCTCAATTTATCGTCCCTGCATATTAATTTCAAATTCCTACATTTGACTGTATTCGTTGCCTAAATATGAATTGGATAGCGTACAAAGTTATTTACCTTACTAAATGTGGTTGAATTCTTAAAGAATGAGCTTTTTTTATACAGTATGTTTGATATTTGCTTTTGTATAATTGGCGAATTGCTTACTTCTTATGATAAAATGTTTAATTTTCTAGACTTTGGTGTGGTGTACATGGTGTGTACAACCCTTGTGACCCTACATACCCCTAATTAACCCTATTATCATAGCAAATATATATATATATATATATATATATATATATGTGTGACAACTCCTCTTTTTGATGCACCGTTAAAAGAGTGCTGTGATAACGCCGCACGCTGAGGCGTCACTAAAAGAGTGCTGTGACGACGTCTCGTTGGAGCGCCACTAAAAGAATGCTGTGACAACGCCCTGCTTTGATGCGCCGCTAAAAAAGTGCTGTGATACTGATACAGCAAATTGTAAAATTTGAAATTGTTGTCTTATCTTCTTCTGTAACTTTACTTTGCCTGGCTAGCTTAATGGAAATGTTGGAATTTATAAAATGAAATCAAACACAGCAATATCATAAAGCATTTATGCAGTATGAAATATGTTCTCGCATACAAAAGCATATAGAACATTTACAACCTCGTTTCTTTTAAACATCAAATGATTTCTAACAAACACGTATTTACTTAATTATCAAAATGTTTCTTACCTTTGTTAGATTTAAATTTACAAAACTAAATCTTTTTTCCTATGGATATTTTACCTGATTATGATTACCACGCTTGGACAAAAAATCCTTGAGCGATAATATATTAAAAGGTCGGAGTGTTTGGAACTCTGATCATAAACCTTCCTGGTAAATGATCTTACAGAAAACAACTATATGATTAGGATTTAATTCTAGCTTAAATTTAAATGATAAATACTCAACTATTAGTTACAAACAATATTTAAAAAGAAATTATACTTGCAAAATCTACAAAGCGCTTTTTTAATTAACTATCTTCGGCTACTTGGCTTTATTTTTAAGTTGACGTTCTAAATCTGCTTACAAGATGATGCATAAAATCTCCATTTAAAAGCCAATGTGCATCCTCGGCTTAATTATTTAAGTTAGTTTTTAATTAGTTTTTATCTAGAAGAATTTTTCATGTTTATTACATTTAATAACTTCTATATTTATATGCAGACTACGTTTAACTTTACTTCTTTACTTACTGTTCCATTTAATCATCAACGTTATATTTTAATTATTAATTACGATATGCATATTGCATACTCAAAATATCATTTTCGCATAGCAACATGCTTGCGATTTAGTCAAAGTAACATTGTGCAATCGAATTCATGAATGAATCTTTTAATCAAAGTTCCGCGGCTATATACAAAATTATCTCGTTTCTAAAACGTACTAGTGTCATATGGAATATTTTACACCGTAATGACGCAAGGTTTCTCAGAATAATTCATTAGTGTCGATCACGTGATTGATTTATAATAGTGACACAAGCTGCCTCGTTTTTCTCTAATACCTAAAATTAATGCTCGCGGTTTCCTTCTATGCTGCAGCGAATGCGAAAGATCGTAAATATTTCTTATCAGTTTTTATTACATTATCTGTGTTTTTTAATGTTCCGGCCGCTTCTTGGAATAAACGTTTCTTTAATAATCAGGTCATACAAAATTGGCGTATTTCTAAATACAGATGATTCATCCTTTTTCTCTATTCCTAATATTCTAGAGAATTCTTTATTTAAAATGAATTTATGTAATCCATAGGGTAATTTTTTTAAAATTTTAATTGGGTTGCCTTTTTTATAGAAAATATTCGCTCTCACGACAAAACGTGTTTTAATACACAAAATTAAGGTTAAAATTGGGGTTTTAAATACGCGAAATTATTTATTTTTATGCACCGAAAGTGCATTTTTTATTACAAACGAATAGCCTTTGTATTTATTTTAAAATGATCATTGATTTGTATTCGAATTTAATGCGTTTTAAGGTGTCTTAAAATTAATAATTTTTACATATACTGTCTACATTATTTGTTATGTATTTACAATACGCTTATATCATACAGGGTGATTATTTATACACGCGCAATTACATTTTTTGTTTGGCATTTTAATGAATAAAAGTACGCCTGTATTATATTTGTTATATTATTATTATATTTTCCGAAATTTCTATATTTACCGGATTCTTTTATATTTTCGTAGGCTTTATTTGTGGAATTTAGGTTTCAATTACCTCTCGTGACCCCTTATTACGTCAATATATATATATAATGCTATAATAATAGGGTAGTTTAGGGGTAGGTTAAGTCATTGGGGTCGCAGAATAAATAAAAACAACTTTCAGTTTAAGAAAAGCACATAATTCCAGAAATTATAAGAGTAAATCGGTCACTCTACATATTGTTAATTGAGAGCACACTGTATATAAAATACGCGGGATTAAATGCATAAGAACATAGAAATATCTAGGAGTAGTTTACAAGTAAAGATAAAATTTGAAAACGCAACAAACTGCATCAAAATTAAATCACCGAGAAACCTATATGAATTGGCATTACAAATATTTAACAATTGCGTTAAAAATATCATCGTACACGCAATCTAAATTATTCATTATTAGAAAATGGTACGTGACAGGAAGAAATCACATTTGTTCAAAAATCCAATATTATGTAGAAATAAACAAGCACCAGGCGATGCCATAAAGATAATAATAATTAACAAACATTCGAATACGTGAGTTAATAAAAAGCAAAAGTTGGAAATTACCACGATATGCGGGAGGAGTACGTTACTGGCAAAGCATGCATTCGAATATTTGAACTAAATAATTGGTAAAAATTCCAAGGTATGCGAGATAAAGCTGAAGTGTTGTCCCAGAACGTAAATAGACCAATGAAAAGCAGGTGGAAATACGGCTTTATATACGATAATGACAAAGGGACAGAGTTAGTATATTTTCAAACTGGGCTACGACTATGTTCGCAAGTACTAAGAATTTACGTAACCAGTGAAACAAAATTAAAGTGAAATTAGATTTGAAAAGTGTGCGAATTTATGCAACGAAAATAAGCCGATCTATTAATAGACGGAAGTAAAACGACTTAATTAAAAATCCATTTCTAATATTAATAAAACAGGGCTTCTAATACCTACAATGAAATTGTTCTAATACCTACTTTGAAATTGTTCTAATACCTACATGTAATTTGGATTTTAATGTCAATCTGGATTTTCATACCTACATTGAAATTGTGCTAATAGTAATACCTACATAAAATTTGGAGTTTATTATCAATCTGGACTTTAATTTTGGTTTTGATATCGACTTTTAATTTCTACTTTCAATTGAAGACAATTTTAAAATCAAAATATTCAAATTTGGACATATTCTGACTTGGTACGAAACAATTCATGGGGATGCAGATCACAGACTAGGCAGGAACTACAGATCTCATTCCAGGTTAGCAATTTTAATGCACTTTATTATTGAAAACTGTTTTTAATTCAATATTTATCATTTTTCTATTTGTAAGAGTCAACAAAATATAAAAGGGTCATTTAACAATTTATGACAAAGGCAATAGGTATCTTGGAACGTTCGAAAGTCCCTAAATAAGTAAAGAGATAGTTTTTCTGGCTTTCAAAAACCATAAATCTGGTATATGTAGATATTCTGTAAAAAGGGGAAAATTTTGAGAGTTGTAAATATTGAATCATTATATTGTGTATTGTAGAATTGCTTTATTTAATTAAATAAGCTAGTCGGGGCAAAACCCTTATTTAACATTCCACATCATATGTGCTTGATTGTTCAGGTGGAATATCACAGCATTTTATGACATGCCCAATCGTGGTGCCTAATATCACAGCATTTTTATGGTATGCCAAATCGTGGGGCCAAATATCACAGCAATATATATATATATATATATATATATATTGCCGTGGAACTCGTGTAAAATCCACACCAACAAAAATATATTCGAAAATTTTATTAAATTTTTAAATTCGAAAATAGAAAAATTTCCAAAAATTTAAATAAGTCAAAAAAATTTTTCTTACCAGTTTTCCTCTCTTCCTCGGTTGAATGGCCTTCTTCAACTGCTTCCGGCTAGCTCATTTGGACCTCCTTTTGGATAGCTATATTCATTCATAAATCCTATCATTCACGCACACTCCCAATAAAACCACAAAATACAACCAACATACAATCTTTTATTTATTCCTATTTACAAATGCAATTTATTATTATTTTATTGTTCACGTTACATTCAGTAAATTTTATTGTGTAATGTCCTGTATTTAATTTTAAAAATCATCAAACACATAAAATGTACTCGGAGTAAATGGACCTTGAATAATACCTTCTCTAAAATTCCTTCTATATAATTTATTTATTTATTTTAATAATTTAAGTAAACTCTGGGGTATGGTGAGCTCATAATAACCCATTCTAATTTTGCATAATATATGCCCCTCTACTGTGCATACTCTTAAAATAAAAAAAAACAAAGCCATGTACTCTTTACAAAATTCCACGTTCTGAGGGAACGTTTAAAAGCTTTCTAGGCACCTTCAATTTTTAGTTGAATACCGTAATAAAGTTATTTACACATATTCTGTTCAATACGTAAATAATTCACACTACCTTGAAAAACACTCTCATACGCCACCCCAATATTTACAGTTTATAGGAATCACAAATTTAAATCGTTACCTGGAATTTCTAGAAGATCTTCGCGCTGTAGATGATGCCATGTAATTTTCTCCCTGGTCTGCAGGTCGTTTCTCGCTATTACTAGACGATCTCCCTCTAAGTTGATTCGCCAACGCCGCCTTCTCGGTGTAACCAAATTCCAAATTTCATTTCAACTATACTTCTTTCAGAGTAATCTACGTTATTTAATGTTCCGACACGAGTTGATAAAGATTATAGGTGATACCTCAATTAAAATAAGTAATTTCGGCACACTAACCGCGTTTTAATTTATTTAGAGGCTACCACTAAGCAATACACTTTAAATTATTTGTTAATACTTACAACTCGTGTTAACTTTCATACGTGCTTTTGGGACGATCAAAATAATAAGGCACGAAGTTAAAAGACAAGAGACAAGAGAGCGAGTCCTAGCCCTTTAGAGTATTTATGTCTTTCCAATGTAACCTCTCCAGGCCCCCCGAAATCCCGCTCATAACAACACATTCTCACAATTTTGCACTCACCCCAATTTCAAATCTGCGAATTATCGTACCTCGTTATAAAATTTTAAGAAATTACGCTACACTATCCTCGTGTCTATATCAAGTCGAACTAACATATCCACCAATTGTAGACCCAATGACGTTTCTTAAATCCCTCCTATACTATTGTGGTCTCATGCTTATACGTTTTCTACGTCTCATTCTAACCATGCTTGAGTAGTTGAAAATCAATATCCTTATTTGTGCGCTGTCTACCTCACGTGGACTCTCTACGTGAGTTAAATAACCCCCTCATTAGCATTTCCCGTGAATATAAGCGACGGTTTATCCGACATTTTCTGTAACCATTTGTTATCTACAAAATTTAAGCAGAACTTGACCTTTATAAAATACGCAGGTGTTCAATCGTAACATTTTAAATAACACTTCTACGAGTTGGATATTCCACGTATTTCAAACCCTACTGATATATTTGTACGTTAGCAACGCGTCTCATCTTGGTATTACCGGGTTTTTAAACGCTTTTATGCATATTATACATCAATAATCGTTCAATTAAATGCAAATTAATTAATAAATTAATGGCATTGGCTTCTACCATTTAATTTCTTTGCAAACTTACTTATTTTTCATTTATTATTTATAAAATTTCGTTAATACCTGATACTTAAAAATGAATTAACTAATATAATTTTCGCACGTACTTTCTGGTTGTTCCTTTATACAGGGTGTTTTGAAATTGCTTCGTTTATATTTATTTTTGATCTTTTAAAACCACTATAATATATATATATATATCATGCTGTGATAAGGGTTTGTTTAGGGGTGTATTTAGTAGTAAGGATCCGTAGTAACTGTAAATAGCAATGGGAGTCAGAAAACTGCATTTATTTAGCAGGAAAATAAATAATTCGCACATTATGTAAATAGTAAGCATTTAACACCCTGTATATGGACCGTAATTAACTTTAATCAATGCCAGTAAGCAGATCTTCCAATAATAAAACGCGAATGCAGCAGAGAAATAATTATACATGGAATTAAAATACGTCAGAAAGCGTTCAATAAGTTATAAAATAGATACGCATAAGATAAGATAAAACCTAGTAAATCTACTTGCAATTACGCTTGTAAAAAAGAAGGAACAATAAACGCTCTGATAAGAAACGCACTTTCAAAGATGAGTTTTAAATAGATACATAAACGAAAACATCACTCATGTTGCATCAGTTATTTTGTTCAATTTTCCAAAAGCTTTATCTGCACAAAACAACAGACATAAGCTAAAGTAAAGTCCAACAACGATAAGAAGACGAGCGATCAAAGATTGTAGAGCGATAGTAAATAACAGCATGATACGGAACTTCAGGATAGTTTCATCAGAAATCAGCTTGAAAAATACTAGGAATGTCCAAAACAAATATGATTGGTTGCAACACTTTGTAAGGCTGTTTGGAAAACCAATCCAAATGTAGACAGCAAACTCTATATAACGCACAGAGTTGATAAGAAATGTCAGTCTCAATTTGAAGCACGTCGAACCTGAAATACTCTTAATCAAATATTTACGCGTCAAATAAATAAATTTTATATTATATTATTGTGAAAAATAGTGTTGTGTAATAATAATAGTTGATGACGAATTGCGTTAAGAATATATGAAAAAGCTTTTGCCGTTTCGCAGAAAATGTGAGTAGAAATTGGTTAATTAATTTAAATTAAATGTTTATAATAATGTAGGGCTTCTAATTCACGACTATAAGAAATCCAACTACGAATTCTAAGTGGGATAATTTTAATTCACGACTATAAGTGGAATAATTCAAATTCATGATCCTAAGAAACCTACAAATTCCAAGTGGAATAATTCTAATTCACGATCCTAAGAAACCTACGAATTCTAAGTGGGATAATTCTAATTCAGGACCATAAGAAATCCAAGTGGTATTTATGTGGAGAGGTCTAAGGCGTATCCAGAAAAATATAAAGTAAAGCACGAGATGAATTTTGGGAATAAGAAGTAACAGATCTATTGGTTTAAACGTACGTGGAGTACAAACCAGAGCATTGGTTTTCGATTAAAAAAAATAAGAGGCGTTGATCCACAACACGCAACAAGTCAGGATATCACAGGTCAGGGCTAACTAGTTTAAGGAATCTTTTCAAATTTAAATTTTAACACTGAATATATTAATTTTCTCTCAAGTTTGTAAGGAGTCAACAAAAATATTGAATTCGTTGAAATTTAAGTGATAAGCATAAAAGGGTCTTGAACGTTCCAGATTTTTTAGTAAAAGGTGTAGTTTTGGCGAATTTAAAGTTTAAATTAAAAAGATATAATTTTTGGGATAAATGATTCAAATAATATTAATTGATTGAAGAGTTCATTTAAAGGATTACAAAAATTGTGAAATGTAAATATTATTTCTTTTTATTATACGAATATTGATTGACTTCGTTTTATCAATTCAAACAGGTATGAATTAAAGGGGTAATTTAAATTGATCACCGTAACGCTGTGCACTCTGTACAAATTAAACTGAGCTAGCGGTGGCATAATTAAATTAGAAGATTAGAGAAAATACACAGAGCGGTGGCGTTCAGCAGGAAACTGAACGTTTGTGTTATACTGACCATTTACACGTTATATACAACTCACCTTCAGAGTTCTTATTTCCTTTTGTCTTCATGCGACAACTTTAATATATTCTCTTTTAGCCAAAGTTTTCTACCAAATCGTTCAATTTTAAAACTCCATATTGCGGCCCTTGTATAAATTTTTTTGACTAATAGATAGCTAATAGTCTTCTATATTTTCCGTATATTTCCCGTGGCATTAAGATCGCTTACAATATGACTCTAGAAAACTATCATCATGTGCGCTTTTAGCGGTTTCTAAAAGTTCACTTTCTTTAGAGCTCTTAGTTAAGTTCACAGAACTTGTTTGACGTTTCATACTAGTTATGTTACATATACTCCCCAGGATTACGCCCATATAACATTTACAGCCTTTTATTTAACATATAAATCTGTTTCATTATAATATGTTAAAACTGTTTTTATATGTGGAAATGCGTGCGGCATGTTTAGACGATATAGTAGACTAGCCCAACGAATCACAATGACAGTTGAAAAATTCAATGTAAACTAAAGCACAACCTCATAGCTTGAACATCAACATACTACAGTTGACAATCGATAAACACGTACATAGCAACTGGTGTGTCAACACACAAAACGAAAATGCAATGAACTCAGCGGTGAAATGTTTCGAAAATCAACTTTGAACGTCCCATTTGCGTTTTGTTTGAATTACATACTAACAGCTGTATCTCTGTATTCAATAAAAATTGGGAATTTTTTTATTGCCATTTGTCTGTATTACCACCTCCTAAAATATTTATTATTCCTCCTGAAACGCCCTGAATAGTAATCTGCTGTGATGTGTAGGAAAAACTGTTTGTAATTATTAGTTCATACGTTTTGCAGAATTCCATTAAGCGATTTCGTCAAACATTTTGGTCCTCTAATCCATGATTACCCGATAACTTTAGCTTCTTTTCCTTTACCGACTTTAGAATTACAATTTTCTATTTTTATTAAATTTTCATCTCATTTAACGTATTTTATCGATTCCTATATTTCTAGTAAATAAGTTCTACTTCATTAGTGGCATGGTCAATTGCTGGTATTTAGGCACTTACTTTATGGTAAATAAGCATTTTGTATTAATCTTAATTAAAATAATTCTATTGTAACGTTTTTTAAAAAAAATGTACATGTTCTTGATCATTGCAAAATCTACTCTTTTTGTCCCTCGCTTGATGATTTAGAAATTATCCGATATTTTCCCAACCAAAAGATCTTTTTCTTTTTTCCATTCAGTCTCACTTATACCCACAATATCTATAAAAACTCCTTTTCTTTTTTCCATTCAATCTGACTTATACCCACAATATCTCTATCATATTTAACTCTTGTAATAAATATTCTAAAATGTCAACTTTATTTAGATCATTATTTTTTTATGCTCCCATGTGTAAAGTATTGGAAGGTTTGTACATATTCCTTTCGATGATTGTGCCTGAATAGTCCCCATCTGCAGATTTGGGCGTGTTTATCTTTGATATAATTCTCTAAAGAAGGCGCCTTCCGAATTGGTCATAATTTGTAAAGTTGCAGGTTCTTAGAATATTCACAAGGAACGTTAACGCAGTAGTTTGCCGTAACCTCCTGCACTCTCACGCTGTTAACGGACCCCGTGATTCATCCGAATTAAGGAAAGATATCTCTTCCAAGGACAAGAGAGTTCCTAAATTCATCAATTGTTTCTCTGCTCTCCTAAGTGATCGCCAACTCTTGATTAATGTGGAATCGATAGTCTGAAGATTTTGGTAGGCTGAATGGTACTACAACAATTAATGTTGAAAGTGCCAAATCCATATGTCTCAAGGATTGAATTTATTTAAGGCTAAATATGTTATAGGTTGGAATTTTAAGTAATTAACTATAGTGCTTCTCGAAGTAGCGGGAGTGAGAGAATCGCAATTCGCATGGGCGTCATCCCTGAATTAGGCTTATTTCCGACGGGATTTTAGAAAATATCTAGTTACCACTTTTTCATGCTATGACGCAAAGATGGCTTGATTTGTAAATAATGGATTCAGAGGTAGTCGTAATACAGGGAATCACACAATTCTGATTTCTGCAGAAAAGACATGCGAAGCAAAATTTGGGTCGTATAATTTTGGAGTTTATTCTAGAAGGCACTTAGTAGAATAAAATGAGTAATTTAGTTGATTAGAATTTTCGATCAGCTTCAAAAAGTCGTTTGAAAACGTGCGGTGTTTGGATAAAATGTTTAACATAAAAAGTCAGCGCTTTTATAATGGAAATCACAAAATCAACATTTATATGGGAAAATGCAAAATTGAATTGGCTTAACGTAATAATTATGTATTACGATGTACTTTTGATCGATAACTGTATTTAATTTTATTGCAAAACCATAAGAAACATAGTTTAGGAACTATGGATTTTAAAATATTTCTGCTGGTTTATGGACGCATTTGGTCGGTAGAAATAGTTGATTTATGTTATGGGCGTATAAAGCTTTATTATCTTAAATTTGGAACTTCCCAGAAGGAGCAGGATTCCGTAACAAGATAGGGGTGCACCGGGCAACTACACTGGTGTGGGAGTGGGCTCCTATGGAAACAATGCCAAAAATTAAAACAGTTTACTAGATCCAATTTCATACTACGTTATCAACCACTTACCTTGAAAAGCTTTAAACTTTATTAGATTATGGGCACCAACCTGTCTAGTCTAATCTAGTTTATGACAGTCTCTTAGGCGACAAATACTTCTGGGGGATTTTAATTACATTACCCTCTTAGTGAAATTTAGGTCTTTTTACACACTGGTACCTATATGTTCAAATAACTAAAACAACAAGCTTTAACTCACGATAGCACCGAAATATATTTTATGATAACACTATTTCATCATACTTGTGCACAGGAATGTATATGACAACTTTAAATTTACTTACATTAATATTGCAGATAATTTATTCACTTGTTCTTTGTTCACTCGCTAACGTTCGTCCGTTCATTCCTATTCTCTAAATATTTAACGAGACAGTTGTGAAGTCACGTAATTCAGGCGTGAACTAATATGATACTGTTATGCTAAAGCTATGCGCCATTCGGTAATTTTATTATTCTTGTAGTTTACAAAGATCCCTTGAGATCTTGCCACTTTGTATTTAATAATATGTTTAATTATCTGAAACTTGATATTGGTGGGTTTAGCTACTAAGCATCTGTGGTTCTTTTATATTGTGTGAACTTGATTATGAGGTTGTCTGGACCTACTCGTAGTATAATTGTTCTTAAAAATTCCATTTTAGTAAATCAAAGTTTCTAAAGGTTTCTTAATGTTTGAAATAATTATGGTATGATACATTCTTATTAATCACTTCACGAATAGTTACTTATAAGTCTAGAGCTTCCTTTAAATGGTATTACTTTTTGTTTTTTTTAGAACGCGTTTTGAGACCCTAACCCAAGGGAGGAAATATAGCAACAATTCTAACCTTACGATTCGAGCGCCATTCTATCGGTTCTAAATTTTCCATTATAATAATGAACACGTTTAAAATAATTGGGACGGGCTTAATTATCATGAATGCACGTGAGACACGGTGATTTGGAACTTCAAAGGGACTTAAAACTTTTACGCGTATTAGATGGAATTATTAAAGAAACCGCTATGCCGACGGCTAACTTGACTGTTATCTTACGGTTGAGCTTCAGATGGGCTCGGTTGAAATATTCTTTGCTAAACTGAAAACAAAATAAGTTGAAGTTGGACACCACTGTATCTAGCAAGTATTAATCAAAATAGTTTAATTTTAAGATAGATACAAAAACCCCTTTGAAATAGATAATTTTAAAATTTTCGATTTAACCTCTTGGAATATTGATCAGACTAGAATCAGAATATTTCTATTCTTTAATAAATAATTTGTATCTTATAAGAATATTTAATAAATAAATAGTTTCACATATTTCAGTTATTTAAAAAAATTGGTTAAACAAAATTTTGTTACATGATATTTAATGAGTATTAAATCTGACAGTCACGTACAAATTTAATAAAAGACACTAACTTAAACAATCTTAAAATAACTCTAATTTCTTTATATTAGTGAGCTTAATCTCTTCATGACTTAAAGTTTTAAATGCAACAAATTCGAATAATGATTTTGCTTTTAAGAAAATATACGGTCGTAAAAACAATTAATCAAGAAGATTTGATACACTTGAATTTCAAAACAGCTGAATTGCTTTCTATATTATTGTGGGTACAAAATGTGGAACTTAGCCTTACAATTTGACCAGACTAGGAAATAGCAGATCGTATTTTGTTTTACATATGGGATCAAGGACTTATTAAGAATTCGAAAATCTTCTAAATTTGCAAATAAATATACTTGACGATTTTTTTTCTATTGCCTTAATACTTCTGTGTTGTTTCGAAAAGAAATTTTGTTTTTTACCAAAAAAATTATTACAAAGCTTGAGTGAAATAACTATTTTTTTACTCCGTTGTGGCTTAAATTAATTTATGAACCCAAGTTCCGTTTCTATATGTATTTAGCAGAACCAAAACGATGCTTTTATGGTTTTTAAGTTGATTAGTTTGATGAAGTTAACAATGTTATCGAAATGTTTAGCTTACTGAACAACACTTTTCATGACAACAAAGTTATACAGGGCGTTTCAATATAATTTGTATAGCTATTTTTTATCTGGTTTCTGCTTAACATAACGCCAAGGTCTTACACTCTAAATATTTGGATGTTGAGTACCTTACTAGCACAAAACGTTAATCTTAGAAATATTGGTGAGTACAAAAATTAAAATATATACGGGGTGATCCAAGAAAAGTTTGATTTGTAATATTATTACCAACTATAATTCGTGAGATGATTTCTGATTTAGTAGAACGTGCAATATCGTTGAAAACTTGAACTAATGGAATCGATTTTAAGATAAGATCAATGTCAACATTGTATTTCCAACAAAAGTAAAGTGAACATGGCCACATTTGGGTAAAATCGTAAAGGATTCTGATATAATATTAAAGTCACGGTTATAGTTGTCAAAACAACATAAATCTGACAGTTGATTACAAGTTTTAAAGTGTCAATGTAGGTTGGGTCTCTCGTTGAAACTGTCGTGCCCTAATATGGTACTCCCTTAAATGCCAAAAATGTTCGATCTATGTAAAAATAGATAATATTTTGAATGAATTTTTATGTGGTAACTTGTATTTCTTTTCTTTACGCTTTTTTATAGAAACGAGTGTAAAAGGTTATGGCTTATGTAAATGTTTATTATGTTTTGTTGTATACACGGTGTATGTTAAATTGATACTTATTTTCAACTGCGTATAGCTCTTATTAATATTAACAAATTTGTCAAATAACTGTGTAGGGTTGTTTCAAAAATAAGCGAACCGGGACCTTTTAAGGTGCTGTAATTGTAAGTCCAATCCTGTATATTAAAGAATGTGTACAAATGTCACAACTATAAAAACTGTTCAAAGTTTTCACCGTTGCAATCAACACAAAGCTATACGTGGCGTATCCACGATTCAGTAACAGCACGTTTATCCCTAATTGTTGCTTCAGCTGCTTCTATCCGTGCAACCAAATCCTCTCGAGAGTTTACTGGGGTTTCATAAACTAAGCTATTTATGAAGCTCCACAAAAAAATTACAGAGATTGAGGTCTGGTGACTCCGGTGGGTTCGAAATTGTTTCACTCGGCCCTTCCTACCTGTTGGAAAAACTATTAGTAGATGTGGCGTCTATATAGTTTGGGGTTTCCTGGCTTCTGATTGGTCGATGGCTCCGCTCCAAACCCCAACCCCTGTTTTCTGATTTGTCTGTAGCCCCGCCCCAACAACCCCACCACTTTTCCGGTTGGTCGATGGCTCCGAACAAACAACCCCGCTGCGTTCTGATTGGTTGATGACTCCGCCCGTTTACCTTACCACTTTTCAGACGTCAAACCCCACCTTCACTTTGACGTCACACTAATGACATCGCATAACTCCGCCTGCTGACGTAGCAATTGTTTAGGCGGCTCCGTGGCGTAGTGGTATGTGTGTGACTACTACGCCCAAGGTCCCGGGTTCGAATCCCGACACGGTCCGCTTGAAAAATGTTAGGCGAGCATTTTTCGCAAAAATACACCCTCGTTCGGATGAGAGGTAAAATGGAGGTCCCGTGTGTGAGTGTTGTCACGCACGTTAAAGATCCCTACCTTGCTTGGAACAGCAAGGATTCGGCAAAATTCAAAATTTTCCAGGTAAAAAAAAACTCGCTTCCTGGCCAATGTAGTACCTTCGGGTGGAGCATTGGAAAATCACATGTAATGACGTAGCAATTGTCACTTTTGACACATCAGCTGACTTATGTTTTAGCTATAACTGTCACTTTGACACCTACGGCATTTTCAAGTATGTCACAATTGTTACTTACCCACCTGTTTACAACTTTTGACAAATTGTATAATTAAATGCAATTTTACAACAGTCCTGTATATAATTATAGTGAATGATGCTGTACTTTATTTTCTGTCATACCTCATTCCACCATCTTGTCGACCATATTTATCGTTTAAGGTGTGTCATCCGTCGAGATACCCTGTAGATAAAAAAAAAACAACGCCACCGAGGACTGAACCGGGGCCTCCAGCATGTTAAACGGATACGCTAACCACTGAGCTATCTAGCATAGTCAATGAGTGAATGATGCATGTTTTATTTAATTCTAGTACCAATACATTTTCCTTATTCGTATACTTATATATAAAGCGTATTCTGCTATAGCATTATAACAACGGTGTTAGGTATAACACCTTTTAATTTTAATAGGACAAACTGGTATAGCATCTGCGACATTGCGCATAAACATTTCCGGACCATTTAATAAGACCTGCAATAAATAATTCTATACGAGCAAATTCTAATTCTAAATCAGTTCAATTAGGTTATTATTGTATTGCATAATTTTAGAACCTATACAATAATGTGAATTATCACTTGTCGGTCTGTGAATTTCTAATCACCACTGACTTTTGAGACTCCCCAAGGTTTATGATCGATTTGAACGACCTTGCGTACAAATAATTATTTCCATAATAGTTAATAAATAATGATGGCATTAAATTAATTTAAACCTCACTTGTTCCAATTCTGCTATATACAAGCAGGAAATTCTGATTCGGTTATTTTTAAATTTTGTCGTTTAGATTGCGTAATAGTAAGAATAAGTAAAGAAGACGGTCGGTATCTTCTTTTAATTATTCTGTGCAGTAATTGAAATATTGTTGTATAACTGACCTTGACAAGAATGCGTGTTACAAAGATACGTATTCAGGTATAAACAAGTTTATTCCTTCAAATAACTTTTAACTGCTTCTCTGTAAAAAATAAAAATCTGTATTGCAAATGCTGAAACTATGCGACTTATTATTGCAAAGTAGACATAATAATTATTATTAAACAACAAATATGCAAGGTGCAAATGTAGCACAGACGCTTTTTTATTGAACCCAATAGTAAGTAATTGCTTGATAGATTTGAACGCGAAATTATAACAGAAAGATACTCATGATTTAAATTAATTAACAACCGTAATCGTATAGTATTATATGTAATAATATTATTTAACCTACTGGTAATTAACAAAACAGAAAACGGAAACACTATCGTTTGCTTCTGAAGGTTTTATTGACAACATTTACTACGACCATTGTCCCCATTTGTACGGCTGCTTATAATCTGCATATCTGTACTTCGCAGTTCTATGTACTGCTTAGAAATTGCAAGCATAAATGTCCGCAAAATACAGTACCGTACGATTGTTCTTGGTTAACGTTATAAAGAATTTTTCATTTACCCCCACTATTCAAATAACTTATCAACTCTGTTGACGGTTGCAGGTTTCCGTAGCTGTCATAGTAATCAGCGCTACTACGGTACTTTTTTTTATAAGAGGTCCAATGTGTGCCTAAACCTTCTATTCCATCTAAATTAATTATACCACATTCTTTTAAATTAACTTTCTTGGGAAGATTGTTTCTCATAAACACTCCACGGAAATATGGTACTTCTAATTGCTTAACAAACTCTATTAATTCTACATTGCTTAGTACTCGATTCGGTAAAATCGAGTTGCGTTCCTTTTAGGTTTTGCCGGGGCCAAAAAAGACCAAAACCTTTTTTATAAGGTTTGATGTACATGCCGTTTCCGACTGCAATGTCCGCCATTGCCTTGTTACGACGTTCTTTTTCCGCTAGTTGTTCCTTAGCTATTTTAGTATCTGAAACTGCTTCTGCAACAGCAGCTGCACCTCCAGTAAGAGTACCAAGCGCATATAGGTCTACAAAAATTGGTTTTAGTGGTAAAAACCCCCTGTTTTAGGAATTGATATAATACGAGCTGATTTAATATGCTTCTTTGTTTTGCTGTATTGGCGGCCTTAATTGCAATGTTGATTGCATCCATAATATTAGATCCTTTAGCCCTTTTTAAAGCTATACGTGCGTGTTTGATAATATTTTTAATACCTAGCGTACTTCTTATTTTACGTTTCTTGATCAGTTTTCTTATTTTATTGATATTTTTGGGCACCCATACCAAGTTTTACTTTAGCTTTCATTGCGGTAGCTACTCCAAATGCTGTTGTTTTTTCACCTAAAGACGCATCACCAGAATTTAGTAGCTAACTGAGCTAACTTCGAATCTGCTTGATGGCGTTTAGATAGATCCTTTTCTTTGGAGTATGCAATATCGTGCTCCTTACAAGTTTGGTCTAACTTGTTTATTCCCTTGTCTCCCCGAGCTAACCGTTTGATTAGTTTTGTACCCGGACCGCAAAGTTTGTATGCGCTTCAATTTACCATTTGAAGCGCATATTCTGGGTTACAAATTTTGCGGTCCCGGTACAAAACTAATCAAACGGTTAGCTCGGGGAGACAAGGGAATAAACAAGTTAGACCAAACTTGTAAGGAGCACGATATTGCATACTCCAAAGAAAAGGATCTATCTAAACGCCATCAAGCAGATTCGAAGTTAGCTCAGTTAGCTACTAAATTCTGGTGATGCGTCGTTAGGTGAAAAAACAACAGCATTTGGAGTAGCTACCGCAATGAAAGCTAAAGTAAAACTTGTTATGGGTGCCCAAAAATATCAATAAAATAAGAAAACTGATCAAGAAACGTAAAATAAGAAGTACGCTATGTATTAAAGGCATTATCAAACACGCACGTACAGCTTTAAAAAGGGCTAAAGGATCTAATATTATGGATGCAATCAACATAGCAATTATGGCCGCCAATACAGCAAAACAAAGAAAGCTTATTAAATCAGCTCGTATTATATCAATTCCTAAAACAGGGGGTTTTTACCACTAAAACCAATTTTTGTAAGCCTATGTGCCCTTGGTACTCTTACTGGAGGTGCAACTACTGTTGCAAAAGCAGTTTCAGATACTAAAATAGCTAAGGAACAACTAGCGGAAAAAGAACGTCATAACAAGGCAATGGCGGACATTGCAGTCGGAAACGGCATGTACATCAAACCTTATAAAAAAGGTTTTGGCCTTTTTTGGCCCCGGCAAAACCTCAAAGGAACGCAACTTGATTTTACCGAATCGAGCACTAGCAATGTAGTTAATTAGCATGTATAGAGTTTATGTTAAGTAATTTAAAAGAAGTACCATAATTTCTGTGGTAGAGTTTATGAGCAATTACAATCTTTCCAAGTAAAGTGGCTATATTTAACATAGAACTGTGACAATAATTAAGTTAGTTTGAATAGAAGGTAAATTAGCAACATTTGATTCTTATAACAAGTACAGTAGTAACGTATTTACGTAATAAACTTTAGAATACCTGCGCAACGTATTTGTACAGTTATTTAATCGGGTCAATATGTCAAAATTTTTATATGGCGTTAACCAAAAAGTCGTACGGTACTTACGATTTAGGTTGTTAATAAATTTAAATCATTTGAATATCGCATAGTTTCTGTTAGTAATTTCGCAGTTTCAATTCTATCAAGCAATTAACTTACTATTGGGTTCAATAAAAAGCTGTCCGATGCTACATTTGCACCTTGCATATTTGTTGTTTAATAATAATTATTATGTCTAGTTTGCAATAATAAGTCGCATAGTTTCAGCATTAGCAATATAGATTTTATTTTATACACAGAAGCAGTTAAAAGTTATTTGAAGGAATAAACTTGTTTATACCTGAATACGTATCTTTGTAACACGCATTCTTGTCAAGGTCAGTTATACAACAATATTTCAATTACTGCGCAGAATAATTAAAAGAAGATACCGACGGTCTTCTTTACTTATTCTTACTATTACGCAATCTAAACGACAAAATTTAGAAATAACCGAATCAGAATTTCCTGCTTGTATATAGCAGAATTGGAACAAGTGAGGTTTAATTTAATTTAATGCCATTATTATTTATTAACTATTATGGAAATAAATATTTGTACGCAAGGTTGTTCAAATCGGTCATAAATCTTGGGGAGTCTCAAAAAAGTCAGTGGTTATTAGAAATATACAGACGGACAAGTGATAATTCACATTATTGTATAGGTTCTAAAATTATGCAATACAATAATAACCTTATTTAACTGATTTAGAATTAGAACTTCCTCGTATAGAATTATTTATTGCTAGTCTTATTAAATGGTCCGGAAATATTTATGCGCAATGTCGCAGATGCTATACCAATTTGTCTTATTAAAATTAAAAGGTGTTATACCTAACACCGTTGATATAATGCTGTAGCAGAATACGCTATATATATATATATATATATATATATATATATATATATATATATATATATATATATGAGTATACGGATAAGAAAAATGTATTAGTTTTAGAATTAAATAAAACATGCATCATTCACTCATTGACTATGCTAGATAGCTCAGTGGTTAGCGTATCCGTGTAGTATGCTGGAAGCCACGGTTCACTCCTCGGTAGCGTTGTCTTTTTTGATTTACAGGGTATGTCGACGGATGACACACCTTAAACGATAAATATGGTCGACAAGATGGTGGAATGACCTATGACAGACAATAAAGTACAAAATAATTAACTATAATTATATAGAGGGCTGTTGTAAAATTGCATTTAATTATACAATTTGTCAAAATTTGTAAACAGGTGGGTAAGTAAACATTGTGACGTACTTGAAAATAGCGTAGGTGTCAAAGTGACAGTTATGGCAAAAACAAAAGTGAGATGATGTGCCAAAAGTAACAATTGCTACGTTAGGAGGTGGAGTTATGCGATGTCATTAGTGTGACGTCAGAGTGAAGGTGGGGCTTGACGTCTGAAAAGTGGTAAGGTAAATGGACGGAGTCATCAATCAATTAGAACGCAACGGGGTTGTTTGTTCGGAGCCATCGACCAATCAGAAAAGTGGTAAGGTTGTTGGAGCGGGGCTACAGACCACTCAGAAAACAATGGTGGGGCTTGGGGCGGAGCCATCGACCAATCAGAAGCCAGGAAACCCCAAACTATATAGACGCCACATCTACAACTATTATTTAAAACACTCGCACTGGCCGGCTAAAATGAGAAGGTTTCTCGTCTTGCAAGATCCGCATGCTTTGGCGAATATTTAATTACACATCCTCTTACAGCTCAGGAAGATGGTTTTGCAGAAAGTCTTGGTAACTTTGCCAGTCAAACATAGGATCACACGAATATTCCAATTACTTCCCACTCATTGACTGAAAAATCTGTGTTGAAAATTTGATTACCGAATACAATGTGAATTGTCCACAGCCCAAACGTGGGTATTCCAAGAATTGCTAATCCCATTTTGAGTAAACAATGTTTCGTCCATAACTAAAATGTCTCTGGTAAAATTGGGATCGTTCGTTTGTTGTTGTAAGAGCCATTTACAGGAATGCACTTTTTGAAGGTGGTATCTATGTTGTACTGCTTGGGGGCACTGAACGTGAAAATGACAAAATTGTTTCATGCGCAATCTCGGCCGCACTTTCATGTGATCTACTTCGATCTAGCGTGCAGCTTCTTCAGTATTTACTCTTGAATATTCTTCGATAATATTTAAAATACTTTCTTCATTTTTCACATTTCCGTGTCATCTAGGACGCCCTGCGTGCCCACCGCCAATGTTCCTGTAATTCATCGGTATTTCTTGCCCAGATTGATAAATGAACGGAATGTGGGGTGTACTCTTAAACTCTTAACTCCTAACCAATTCATAAACAACTCGAACAAGCACGACCGTGACCTAAAAATAACAACCAAATTAGAGAAGATACTGCCGACACTGCATAATTATTAATAGGCAAACATATTTTAGTATTTCAGCAATATTGTACTTTAGAGGAGCGGATTCTATTTCTGGTAAAATTCTACGAGTAAATAACTTCGTTGTTTTTGCATTATGTGGAAAATGTTATTTAAAAAAGTTGTTAGTTTTAATGGGTTCTACGGTTGCAAAAGAAGCTTCAACTTAAAATGCTACCGTTCCGTTTCTTACAACCTTTATAAAGACGTTTTGGCTAGGAATTTAGCAAGGAAGATATTGTAAGTTTTCTACGTTATCTGGAAATTGCCTATCCCGCTGTGCATTAGCAATAATCCAATAGATATCTTATTATTGCAAAATGATTTTTCCAGAAAATAACATCTTTTTATGTTGGATCAAACTATGATCATGCACTCTTTACTCTATATTAAAGTATTGACGTTTGGCACCCTTGGGTAACTTTAAATGAAAATCATCATAGTTCAGAAGGTTCATATTAGGCACACTTTTTCGGATTAAATTAACTTTTTCGAATAAACTTCGACGATGCATATACGGTATGTTTTACTGCAATGGAGCTGTGGCGGGAGAACTTCTGTATAATATCCGCGTGTCGAGAAGTACTTCAGAATACAAAGGAAACAAATGCCCGTCGGTCTCTGGATAAGACGTTAGTTAACCTAACTTTAGCCGGCTAGCACGTTTCTCCTGAATTTCACCTCCGCATTATATATTTCGTGTACTAAAGAGTAAAGTTAAAAGGTTCTCTGTTTCTTAATTATGTGAGAAAAATAAAGCTGCTTTTTTGTAGAAACGAAGTGCCTCTGGCAGTCTACGTTTTAACAATGTTGAAATGTCAGGAATACAATACTAAAGTTAAAGAATTAATTAGGCTGCTGCTAAAGGTACAAAGGTAATCCTATTAAGATAAAATGTTAGTTGCTTCAGCGAATTTCGTTCAGTATACTGACAGTGTTAAATGAGAGGTCATACGCAAGGGAATTGGGTTCGATTCTTGTTAGTAAATTGAGATTTGTGTTAATTCGAATAGGTACTTATCCAACTATGTTATGTAAACGTCGGTCAAATGAGGAATAGTTGTCGAAGTTATAGGAATGATTAATGGGGATTACAGTGAACATAATCGGTACACGGCTCTATACTTTGAAACTCGTTTATAACCTCTTCATGCGGTCCTTTTCTTTAAGCTTATTTGGTAAGTACGGACTGCCATTGTCAAGTTGGTGTTATTTATACTGACTTTTCTAAAGCGCATTTAACATTTCATAATTGTAGTTAAACCAGATGCTTTTGGGTGTTCTGATGCACCGTTATCACTCCTTACATTCTATATAAGTAATCGCATGCAATATGTATACTACTACGGACATAACTCAAATAACGGTACTGGAAATCTAGAGTTTTGCAATGATCTAATCCAGGACCTCTGTTATTTTGTATATTTATTGATGATGTAAGCGACGTGTAATCTAAACAGATTATATTTGAATACCAATAAATGCAAGGCGCTCATCACTTTCAAAACAAAAATCGACTATTTCCTTCAAAACAAAATCAACAACATAATTCTGAACCGATATTCTATAATCAAAGATTTTCGAATTATACTTGACCACAAACTTTCATTGACACATCATATAAACTCTATCATTAAAGCTGCTTTAAAATCGTATGGCTTTATTGTGCGAAACTGCAAACGGTTTAAATATACTGCAGCGTTGAAAATGTTATATTTTGCATTTATTAAATCTAAGTTAGATTGTTTACTTTACTGTACAATTATTGGTGAACGTTTAATGCAGGTTTGCAAACATTTTTATTTGGATTGAAACTGGTTTCGACAATTTGTAGAGTATAACAAAATATTGCAAGGGATGCGGTTATACACAAAAGATGATTGATGGGCCCTTGGGCACGAGATCTTTAGATGGTCTTGATTGACAGATAAAAGAGATTTGCATTTCCGAATAATTTAGATTACAATAGGTACGTTCGGGATGTTATTTGCATAATTTCTAGTATGTTCTCAAATCACTAGTGCAATTGTATAGAGTTTGAATACTTGATAAGGGGTTTTGAAGGGCAGTTCTGTTTGAGGCTTTAAATACGATATTAGTTCTAACTTAAAACTTTAATGTCGTGATATGAAATAAATTAGTGGTAAATAGCGCTTAATATAAATTGCTGTACGTGATATAAATAACTGTAGTGATCGATATAAATTAATAATTAGTAGTTAACTATAGTGCTTCGATATTAAATAATTAAGAAGATAACCCAGTGTTTTTTGAAGTTAGTGTTGATACTGATAGCGATCAACTGGAAAGAAATTGCTGTAGGAGTTCTGTTTTTTGAAGGAGTTCAAGTCGAACGCCCCAGAATTTAAAATGTCGGGGAATGCTAACTAACGTCGATGTTTAGAGTACAGCCACCCATATTCGATGAAAAGTCATCGTAGCAGACCTATACTAAGCAATTCGGGTCTACTGTGAGAGCTAACGGCTGGAACGATATTAAAAGGGTAACCGCATTGATTGTTGCGTTACGAGGCGAGGCCTTGAACTTTGTGCAAACCATATCAGGCCATGACTAACGAAGCTACAGGACCTGGAAATTAAGGGACGGTACTACGCTCAAATGAAAACGCATTACCAAAATGCTAACGAAAATTTTCAAGAGTTTCAAGCAGACATTGCTCTTGGTGAAACGAGCCTATCCAAAGTATCACGTAGCTTTCTAGAACAGCCGGTAGTATAAATTTTTGTTAACAGGATGCGCGACGGAGAGATCCAGCATGTACTACGGCTGTGCGTTTGAACAAAGTTTAGTAAGTGCTTCTCCCAGAACTGAGTGCCAAGTTTAAATAGAAATTTTGTTTGGTTGGAATTCGTTCACACCACTCAATAAATTTTATGTTGTTAACTTATTAATGTTAATTAGTTTCTCATTTTCGTTGTAATTGCCTTTTTTTTTTCGCACGTTCCTTTCGTTGTTTTTGCTTTAGAACATCATTTTTTAAAAACAGAATTTTTCGATAACTACTACAATTGTATAGGTCACTTGCCACTAATTAAGTGTACAAAGGGCGAACGTCTTTCTCACACTAAGAAACGCACGTCTAGGCATTGTTCTGTTGATGATCAAGAGCGGATCTTAAATACTTTAAATGTTTGTGGGATCCGACCCTGTTAGTTGATTATGTTTTATAAATACTCTGTATAATATATATATATATATATATATATATATATATATTGCTGTGTTAATAAGGTCATTTAGGGGTAGTTAGGACCAATAGTATAGCGCACTTCATATAAGATACATAAGGGCTCAGAAAACGAGACAGTTTTCTGAAGAAAACAAGAAATACGATGATTAGACTGTAAAGTAAATGACAACGCCCTGTATATAAACCATAATCATAATTAATTCGGTTAACGAAAAATATTTTGAAGATTTATTTGAATAAGCAAATTCCCAAGTCGCTAAACAACATAAACGAAAGCTGAAACGCGACACGCACGGATAACGCATTTTATTGGAAACGAGCAAGGCATGGCGGATAAAGTCAAAGTTCACCAAATTTATTTAAACAAACAATGGTTTACTTATCTAGAAGTACGAAAATCCAAGGGAATCAATGCTATTGACTCGAAATGGTACGTGACAACAGCAACGCGTTGATGTTAACATACAGTATAATACGATGGAATATCCAAAAACCTGGTACAAAAGTATCATGCATAATAACGAACTCTGCGCTTGTCAATAGATAGACGATGCATTTAAATACGACCGGATTTGTAAACAAATCATTTCAACATGAAGTAAGGCTTAGTTCACATTTTTTGAAACGAAAATATTACGTAAAGTAATTTATTGTGAAGTATGAAATAATACTAGTAATTATGGAAAATTAAGAGGTTTGCCGTTTTACCATTCAAAAGCGTAAGTAACTAAAAGTTGTTTTAATTTTAATTCTAATATTAACATTAATAAAAAAGACTCTAAACAATTACTGAATAACAATTCTAAACAATTACTGGAAAACAATTTTAAACAATTACTGGAAAACAATTCTAAACAATTACTGGAAAACAATTCTAAACAATTACTGGAGAATAATTCTAAATAATTACTGAAGAACAATTCTGAATGATTAATGGATAAGCGATTATAAATAATTACTGGATCAAATGAGGAAATGCAACAAGCATTTACTTCAACTATGAATTGTCAAGGAGTTCAACAAAGGACGCTAGAATAATTTAGGGCTATGCTAAGAGGATGCAGACAATATCTAAAGCAGTTGGATCAGGGACTGATTTGAGCTGAAAACAACAGGTTAGACAATCTGAATGTTTTATTAATTTTATTTGTGAATATTTCGTTATACATTTCTAATCTGAATGATTTATAAATTAACATTTCATTGAATATTTCTAATTTAAATACTTTAAAAATTGCTTTCATGATAATTTATGTGTGAGGTCGGCAAGGATCGTTTTTTTCAAGTATACGTTATGAATTACGTAAATATTTAAAGAAGTCGAAAAACGTTCATGGAGCTTCAGCTAATAATAATAATAATAATAGTGATTTTGCTGACTTTTTGATCATCTTTGGAAATGATAATTATTAATTTTTTTCAATGAAAGTTCTATTTAGAGAATCTCTAAACTTTTCATACGTTGTAAATATTTTTGAGAACATTATAATAATTTGTGCTTAATGGTGTTTTGGTTTAAAGATTAGAACAGGAAGTAGGGGTAGAAGGTACATTTAAACCCTTTGTTTGTCGTATTGTCGCAAGCCCCGTGCGTAATTAAAAACTGAGCTAGCCGACGCAAATAGAATTACACAATAAAAATCAAAAATTGACAGATTAAAAATTTTACCCTTTTAATTCACAAAAAGGGCGCACACGGGTCATTGCTACAGTATCACGATTTATATATATATATATATATATATATATATATAAATCGTTAATGGACTGGTTAGCTTAATTATTTTGGTAACAAGATGGTAGTATCCTGGGTATGAAGTCCAAATAATACTAGTTTATGCAAAATTCAAAATTTAATTTCTTCTGCTTAACGTTTCGGCAAAACTTTTTGCCTTTGTCAAAAGCATCTACAATTAGAAGAGTTGTAATATAAAACTAACATAATATAATAGTTAAGTTCCTTACTGTATAAAACCAATATTTGTCAAATTTGAAAAATAGCAAAATTGTCAAAATTTAAAATTAACATATGATTACGTTGATCAAAATTATTAATAAAATTCATTTAGTAGTAAATAGGATGTAGATCTAGTAACAAATTGAGCCTTAAAACTAATATGTTGGAAGATTAATATGGTTGAAGTAGATGATTTAGATTTAATGTTTATGTGATTATTATAAAAGAAAGCTCTTAATGAAGCGCATTAGATTTAAAGTGATTTAAATTGTATAGAGTAAAATAAAATCTGTGTGTGTCTTCTATATCTTGTTTATTATTTAAACATTGATCTTCTTTGTTTATATAGTACGATTCTAGAAAGAGTCTGGTTTTGTAATTGGATTCTTTGTCTAATATTTTAATTTCATCATAGGCCGGAGTATGTTTGGTTGTATAAACATGTTTAGCTAATGCACATTTGTTAGAATTGATCCTGCAGTCACTTCTATGTTGTGTCAGACGATTCCTCAACCATTGGGAAGTTTGACCAATGTAGGATGCCTGACAGCTACAGACGATCTTGTAAATTAAGTTACTGTTTAATAATTTAGGGTAGGGTTCTTTATTCTAGTAAATAGGTTGTTAATTGTATTGTTGTACTCGAATGCAATGGCAATATTAGGTTGTTTAAGAACTCTTACTATTAACGGAGCTAAACCTCGAATAAATGGTAGTTTTTTGTATATGGTGGTATTTAAATTGTTAATGTTGTTGGGTGGTAAGTTATTGTTGTTGTTATTATTGTTATTGGAATTGTTGAAATTGACATTGTCTTGGTTATTGTTATTAATATTTTGAGATAAATTATTATTAATATTATTATGGAAGCTATTGTTTATATTCAAAGTGTTGGTGTAGATGAGTTTACGTAAAATTGTTTGGGGTAACCATTGTTTAATAAGGTATTGAAAAGAATTCTTTTATTTTTATTTAAAAATTGGGGATCAGAAATCTTTTCGATACGATATTTCATGGCATTGACGGTGTTGAATTTATGTTTTAATGAATGGTTGGAAAGAAAATTCAAATATCTACCTGAATTGGTAGGTTTAGTATAATAGTCAAATATTAAAACGTTGTTTGTTCCTCTGATAACTAAGCTATCAAGAAAAGGTAATTTTCCATCTATTTCTGTCTCACTAGTGAATTTTAATTGTTTATCAAAGCTATTGAACGTGGTTATTGTTTTATTGATATGATGGGGTGGGGCAGAACAGATGATGTCATCAACGTACTTGACGAGGAAAGTCATTTCGTAAGGTAACCGTGGAAGCACAAAATCTAGGAGAGAATCCATAACGATTTGGGCAATAATGGGTGCTATTGGAGAGCCCATAGGTGTGCCGAAAAGTTGGAGATAAAAACAATCTTGAAAAACAAAATAAGTATTATTAAAAATCAAATTAACAGTAGCAAGAAAATAGTCAACAGGAATATTACAGTGAGGTTCAATGACGGACCATTTTTCTTTAATGATATTAAGGATTAGCGTAAGAGGAATGTGTGTAAACAACGATGTAACGTCTAAAGAGACAAGAATATGACTTTCGGGAAGTCTAAAGTTTTTGAATTTATCGACGAAGGTAAAACTGTCTTTGATATTGTAGTCTCCAGGTGGAAAAGCTAGTTGAAGTATTTTAGAAATGAAAGTTGCTAATAAGTACGTTGGAGTGTTCAAAGTTGAAATGATAGGTCTGAGTGTAAGGAGAGGTTTGTGAATTTTTGGCAACCCATAATATTTACCTGGGGTTGAATTATAATTGGATAACTGTTTCTTTTCAGTATCATTTAAAATGCTGTTCAACTACCTGACGAAATAAAAAACTTTCTGTCATTAGGACCTAAATTCAACATAACACCTTCGACCAAAGATATTCACATTGGCAAATTATTAGGACGGATAGAATCTATTCTTGACTCTACCGAGTTACCACAAAAGCAAAAAGACATAAAAAGAGGTAAAATTAGTAACATAATCTTGAATTTCGCAAATAAATCAATAAAAAACCAACAAAATAACCAGTTTAGATCACAATTCTATAAAGTTAAAAAGTTTTTATCCAATAACCCCGAATTAATTGTAACAAGAGCAGATAAAGGTGCAGTAACCGTCGTCATGGACAAACAACAATATGTTGATAAATCCTAGAATTATTAACCGATACTACAACTTATAAACTTTTAAAAAGATCCTACTTTCACCGTTCAAAAACGTGTCAATGATCATATAAAATTACTTCATAAAAAAGGCATTTTAAATGATACTGAAAAGAAACAGTTATCCAATTATAATTCAACCCCAGGTAAATATTATGGGTTGCCAAAATTCACAAACCTCTCCTTACACTCAGACCTATCATTTCAACTTTGAACACTCCAACGTACTTATTAGCAACTTTCATTTCTAAAATACTTCAACTAGCTTTTCCACCTGAAGACTACAATATCAAAGACAGTTTTACCTTCGTCGATAAATTCAAAAACTTTAGACTTCCCGAAAGTCATATTCTTGTCTCTTTAGACGTTACATCGTTGTTTACAAACATTCCTCTTACGCTAATCCTTAATATCATTAAAGAAAAATGGTCCGTCATTGAACCTCACTGTAATATTCCTGTTGACTATTTTCTTGCTACTGTTAATTTGATTTTTAATAATACTTATTTTGTTTTTCAAGATTGTTTTATCTCCAACTTTTCGGCACACCTATGGGCTCTCAATATCACCCATTATTGCCCAAATCGTTATGAATTCTCTCCTAGATTTTGTGCTTCCACGGTTACCTTACGAAATGACTTTCCTCGTCAAGTACGTTGATGACATCATCTGTTCTGCCCACCCCATCATATCAATGAAACAATAACCACGTTCAATAGCTTTGATAAACAATTAAAATTCACTAGTGAGACAGAAATAGATGGAAAATTACCTTTTCTTGATATCTTAGTTATCAGAGGAACAAACAACGTTTTAATATTTGACTATTATACTAAACCTACCAAGTCAGGTAGATATTTGAATTTTCTTTCCAACCATTCATTAAAACATAAATTCAACACCGTCAATGCCATGAAATATCGTATCGAAAAGATTTCTGATCCCCAATTTTAAATAAAATAAAAGAATTCTTTTCAATACCTTATTAAACAATGGTTACCCCAAACAATTTTACGTAAACTCATCTACACCAACACTTTGAATATAAACAATAGCTTCCATAATAATATTAACAATAATTTATCTCAAAATATTAATAACAATAACCAAGACAATGTCAATTTCAACAATTCCAATAACAATAATAACAACAACAATAACTTACCACCCAACAACATTAACAATTTAAATACCACCATATACAAAAACTACCATTTATTCGAGGTTTAGCTCCGTTAATAGTAAGAGTTCTTAAACAACCTAATATTGCCATTGCATTCGAGTACAACAATACAATTAACAACCTATTTACTAGAATAAAGAACCCTACCCTAAATTATTAAACAGTAACTTAATTTACAAGATCGTCTGTAGCTGTCAGGCATCCTACATTGGTCAAACTTCCCAATGGTTGAGGAATCGTCTGACACAACATAGAAGTGACTGCAGGATCAATTCTAACAAATGTGCATTAGCTAAACATGTTTATACAACCAAACATACTCCGGCCTATGATGAAATTAAAATATTAGACAAAGAATCCAATTACAAAACCAGACTCTTTCTAGAATCGTACTATATAAACAAAGAAGATCAATGTTTAAATAATAAACAAGATATAGAAGACACACACAGATTTTATTCTACTCTATACAATTTAAATCACTTTAAATCTAATGCGCTTCATTAAGAGCTTTCTTTTATAATAATCACATAAACATTAAATCTAAATCATAAACTTCAACCATATTAATCTTCCAACATATTAGTTTTTAAGGCTCAATTTGTTACTAGATCTACATCCTATTTACTACTAAATGAATTTTATTAATAATTTTTGATCAACGTAATCATATGTTAATTTTAAATTTTGACAATTTTGCTATTTTTCAAATTTGACAAATATTGGTTTTATACAGTAAGGAACTTAACTATTATATTATGTTAGTTTTATATTACAACTCTTCTAATTGTAGATGCTTTTGACAAAGGCAAAAAGTTTTGCCGAAACGTTAAGCAGAAGAAATTAAATTTTGAATTTTGCATAAACTAGTATTATTTGGACTTCATACCCAGGATATTACCATCTTGTTACCAATATATATATATTGCTGTGAAACCACCAAAATCCGGGTACTCCGCTTTTCGAATCGAGCCTCACGAATTGG
The DNA here is from genome assembly GCA_036346225.1 of Platerodrilus igneus. NCBI lineage: Eukaryota > Metazoa > Arthropoda > Insecta > Coleoptera > Lycidae > Platerodrilus > Platerodrilus igneus. The sequence continues at coordinate 3,091,743 of JARFIW010000488.1, read as the reverse complement.
GCGTCAAGAATTCTGTGAAACGTTAAAAAAAGCTGTTAACTTAACTGGTCCGTTGACTTTCTTCTGTTAATCGCCTCTTTACTCTTTTCCGCCTCGGCTGCTCACCTAGTTAAACCTTCATCCTCATTCATAAAAAAAAACAAACACATTCCTACCACAAACATCAACGTTAACTTTATTTACATCAATATTCACAATACATTAAAATTTCAAAATTAAAATTCAGCATAAATTTCAGTATCAGAAAATTTCAAGATTAAATTTTGTTATCATTTTAATGTGCATCCAGAATTAAAGTCCTTGTAGGATGCCTACTAATTAATATAACAATATATGCAGACCTGAGTCTGAGTACAAAGGGAGCATCTACCACCCCTTTACGTTAATTAACCAGGTTCGTCTAATTGAGCTCAAAGACATACCCAAATTTTCATCATAATCAAGAACATCAATACTAAATACCCCTTTCTACTTAAACAAGAAAATCTCACCTTAAAATTAAAAATTTGCTGGTTTGTACAAGTTCACTACTGTCCATTTTAAATAAACAAATTATAAAGTTATTCAACACACACCAAAACATCAAATTTTGAACAAAATAGTATAATTTACCTGAAGGTTACTGCACTCGTAGCTTCAATGTACATCGTCCCTTTGTTAATCACACCATTCCAACTGGGTTATATTTACGGCTTCTGATTCTCAACGCTTTTAAAATTTTCTCCACCACCATTCATCTAACGTTGTTTCAGGGCTTTTCCGGAACTCATCTGTGTATATCTGAACCTTGTTTTGTGGATCCAGACACGTTTATGAACCATTTAATTATTAACACCCCCGAAAATAGCAAAGAAATTCATACTTCTTTCACAAATATACGCCAAAACTGCCTACTTTTGTGTATTCATTTGTCGTTGCAAATTCGAATAATTGGTACAGTGATACTAGCCTTTATTACCTTGTATCTTCTTTTCTAAGTGCACTAAATTACTTGCATTGTAGCACGTAAAGAACAAACTGTTTTAAATCACTAAAATATACGAGCAAACTGTTTAAATTATTCAATCAAACTCGGAAAACTAAAAAGCACTATTTAACGCATTGAATCAATTCGAAAATCTAAGAGAGCGAAACTCATATTAACCCGGGTATATATAGAGGTTAGCCCGTCTGTCGGTCTTGTCCCCAAAACGGCCAGTTTCTAGAATTTCGTATACTATGTTCCCATCTCGCCCGCCTGTGCGTCGGTTCTTATTAAATTTGCACTCGCCCCAGTTAAATCTCAGAAATTTCGACACGGCTCGCAACGTCTGGAAATAACTAATTAATTTTTATACAGAAATGTTATTTTTCCTTCTCAAGTTTGCCTTTTATTTTCAACCAATCGCAACCCAGTGACGTTGCTCCACTCACGCCTTTTACTATATATGTCTCTGTCTTGCGCATATTATCTGTCTCTATCTACCTTGTTCCGAGTGGTACAAATTGATATTCTTTATTATCGATTATTTCAGTCCATGTGGACTGTGAAATAACCGACCTTATTAGCATTTCCCGTAACTATTAAGCTACGGTCTCTCCAGCATTCTCTGTAACCATTTGTTATCTGCAAATTTTACGCAGAATGAGCCTTTTAAAAATACGCAGGTGTTAAAACATAATACTTCTACGATTTGAATATTATTGGGTTTTTACAAGCTTTTATAAATATTATATGTTACTAATGGTTCAATTAACTTCAATTAAAATAATACCCTTTAATTTTTCGTGACTCCTAATCAAATATTAATTATTATCTGTACATTTTGTTTAATACCGGTTACTTAAAATTGAGTTAATTAATATAAATTTTGCACGTAATTTCCATTTGTTTCTTTACTCGGAATAATTAAATTACACGTAGAGCATTTTAATACTGCTTCCTTCTTTATAGCAAGCGTCTTGTAAATGATTTAAATCTCTTATTTTTAATGAAACCAATGAATTTTTATGCTTCACGGTTTTAATAAAGCGTACCTTTTCCCAAAGCTTCTACACGGTGATTAAAATTATTTGATGTGATTATTTAATTTTCTACCCTGGTCTAAATATGAGTACTATATATATATATATATATATATAGTAGTTTTTTACACAAGGTAAGTTGATAAATACTAACGTATTACAATTAATAAGATTAAATTAATAACTTAGACTTTTATGTAAAGCCCAAATGATCATTTCAAATCGAGCTAGTAATTGAAAGAAGGAAAATATAAGGTCTTGGGCAGGAATTGAATATATATATATATATATATATATATATATTTATATATATATATATATATTATATATATATGTATATAATTAAAACTTCCCTATACAACAGACGCAGAATCTTATATTTAAATAAAAGAGACACTTCCTTCACTATTTCAGTTGGCAGAACAAGTATATTAAACTTAGAATAAAGTTACTTGAATTTTCAGTGCTAGTATGCACACCACTGTGTTTATTTCTTTTAAGATATACCTTCTATCAAAGATACGTTTAAATTGTCCTTTGTTAAAAAACATAATTTTCAAAAGGAATTTCGCAATTAATTAAACCTTAAGACTACAACTTGTTACAATAAAATTATTAGATACAAAGGAAACCGATTCGCATATTTTAATAAGGTCCTTTAAAAAAAAACACACAAAACTTAGAAGCTAAACTGACTTTGATGTCAGGAGTCCTGAATAATTTCAGACTAAAAGGTTTCTTAATGTTTTTAACTTTCAACACAAACTTCCTTCACAAGAATCGCTCCTTGAAGAAAATTCTACAAACCCTTCAACAGGTATGTCAAAGAAAGCTACTTTGCAACGGATTCGCGCGCAGCAAAGTCAAACCAAATTGAAAACGAATGGACTAATATTGGATAATATATTTGAACTAATATTTGGAGCTATGGTTGAAGCATTAATTGGAGTATTAATTGGATTACTACCCAACTAATTTAAAATACACAGGTTTACTTATGATTTTCAAGATCGGTGGAATCACACTAATTGTACAACACTTTCAATAGTAATAATATTTGTACTTTCACTTATTTTATAGCACTCATTTATTTTTATATTACGTCACGGTTTCCCAGAAATGCAAGAATGATTATCTCAAAGTAAATCTATTCTTTTATATAACATGTAGTTTTTATTAAAAACCACCATTTGGTCTAGGAAGTTTTATTCTGATCAAACATTAAAATGTGCAAAGACGCTCATCTTATTAACTTGTAGAAATACTGAAATCTTCATTTTTCAACTCACTATCTTTGGAATGTTCAATTAACGCTGTTTCTACGTCATCTGTGCCTAACCTGGATTCTCATTACTTTTTACCTCTAGTTCATTTACTTCTTTATATACTTCCTATATTTTTTCTTCTACTTCATTTACTTGTTCCTCTATTTTTTCCAACTCACATTGAGTCAAATTAACACAGACTTTGTCGGCTTAGGCACTTACCCTACCATTGCACTTAATATAATCTTCACCACATCAATCATCTTAACCTTTGTGTCTATTTCCAGCCTCAACTTATCAATTAAATTCATCTTAAAAATTGTCTCCATCTTCAATCTAAGTACAACCATAAATCCTTGTTGAAATTTTATATTCCGTAACTTACAACTCAAGATTGCCATGATGTTTATACTCGCGAACTTTCTCCTTTTCGGTGCTACTAGGTTACGTTGCTTTGTGGGTATCAACTCATTATTTAACTTTTGAATATTGTTTTTAATAAAATTTTCCGAAATCAGCGATGCTTTAGCTCCTATATCTATCAGTACTTTAATAATTTCATCTTCTACATTTAAATTTAAAATAGGTAACAAGGTTTTATTTAAATTTTCTTCACCTTCTAAATCAAATGTTATAAGTTCACGTTAATGTTTATCCTGATTACTTTCTAGGCGTGTACTTGATCTGTCTCTTACTGAAAATTCTGCCACGCAGTCAAAGGGCCCGGTCTGTATATTGTTTCTGCGTATGTTCTGTTGTTTTCCCTAGTTGAACTATTTCTAAGTGCATTTCTATTATTCTCGTTCTCTCATGTTCCATGTTTCCATTTTTGGTGGTTCTGGATTAATCCTTTCTTTTCGTGTCTCTTTTGATTGGGTAGTTCTGGCTCCAGTTGACCCTTAACATTTCCCTTATCGAAAATTCTGTCATTATTACGCTCGGGTCCGGTGCTTTTCTGTTACCTGAAAAAGTTTATGGGCCAGTACCTTTTTTGAACCACCCTGCTTTCATCATATATTTGTAGGTATTCAAAGAATACGTTCCGGTTTACGATCTTTTGTAAGGCGATGCTTTGTCTTACCTCCATTTCAAAATGTTCGGCTAGATATTTAATTGTCTGTTTGTTCTCTAAAGACACAAAAAACTTCTAATTTTCAAGCGGCTTAATCAAGCACCAGATTGGGACGCCAATAAAAGTGCTTTGAATTGTAGCAATTGAAAATTGAGCCTCAGGTTGGGCGCCGATAAAAGTGCTGTGTTCTGTTGCTGATATGACCCGACGTTGGGGGTAATAAAAGTGCCGCAGCTTATAAGCTGAAGATGCCCGAAGTACGTTAATAGCTTAGTTTAAATGAAACGACGAGAATCCAATATCAAACGTATAATGACATCAGATATTCGTTAACAAACAATCTTTCAAGTAACAATTGCTACTTGCACATACATCTTTCTTTAACATACAATGTCCTCCAAAAAAAATTCTTGCATACAAACGTTAAAATCTACCAATATCATTAGTATATCTTAAGTCTATAAAATCTTTTATAACTGGTTGTGTTTAGGATTTAGATTTGTATAATTTTCCAATTGTTGTCACCCGTCTCAGTGGCGTAATTGGAAAACGCATAGGTTGCGAAAACCTAAGATACAGCTTCGAACTCTATCTGAGACCTTATATTTTCCATCTTTCAATTACTAGCTCTATTTGAAATGATCATTTGGGTTTTGCAATAAAAGTCTGAGTTTATTATTCCATCTTCATCATTATCATGACAGGTTAAACCACACGAATCTTTTGCTATTTTGCATTCACTTCTATGATGAACAATTCTGGATCGTAACGATTGAGAAGACCAACAGAAGTCCAATATAGGTAGCACAGGAAAAGATTCTTGTGCCTTAACCTGTCAGTAAGAAAAAATATAGTCACCAACCTGACTTTAATAAAGGTAAAATTTTTGGATACTGAAGTTAACTACAAAGGGAGACTTTTTCCTTGAATTAACACATTTCACAAGCAATGCCTTAAATTATAAATTGGATACTGACGGTTTTAGTGCAATATATTCGTATATTTTAAAACTAGGTAATATAAATAGAAATAATTGTAGAATAAGAACACCGAATTAAACTATGCATTTTTATCACCTTAGTATTGTATTTTAATTTATAGGAACGTCTGTCACTAATCAGTCATATATACTTCAACAAACTGTGACGATGTGTTTTAGGTTTAACATGTTAATTTACGTTAGTTATTTGTGATATATCTTTACATTTTTGTTACGTTCCTGCTTTTCTATTCAATATTCCAGTTTTTGTAAGTGATTTTATCTATAATATTATTAATAATGTTATAATATTGCAGCACCCTGATGAAGAATTTAATTAAAATTGAAAGCTTGGTTAAATACAAAGAGTTTTGATCTTTATAAAGAACATGGACCTACAAACCCGTTACCTAACTCATTTAAGTATAAATTAAAGGTCGTTACTTTAAACATTATATATATATATATATATATATATATATATATTGCTATGAAAATAGGGTTATTTAAGGGTATACAAGGTCACAAGGGAGGTATACTTTATGTGAACGTCATTAAAAAAAAAGAAAACCAAACATTTAACTCATAAAAAGTACATAATTCGCCCATTATGCAAAAAGTAAACTCAAATTAGCTTGTATAAAATCAACAACTAACCACAATTAATAAAAGGAGGCTCATTCTGTAGTAACTTAAAAACATTAATCAAAATAAATAATTTTGGAAGTCATTCAATACATTTCTAAACATTTAAACCATTCTCAAGCGCCAAAGCACATACAAATTACCTTGTGTAAAATAAAAGAAAACTTATTCTGTAATAACTGAACCACATTTAGTAAAACAAACAACCCTGGGAGCAACTCAATTCATTTTAGAAACATTTAAAGCATTCATAAACCTCGAATAAATACAAATTAAGCCTATTTAAACACGAAACACTTCTCTTTCAAACTCGACGCATTGCGTAAGGAATAAAAGGCAATAAAACGCATAAAACAAACTTTAGAAAAACGAGCATATTTCATAACGCCATAAGGTATAGATATTGGGGCAAGAAGCGTATATGACATTATATGTGTAAAAATTGCCACAATTTTGTAAAGCCCGGCATGAGTAAACAAAATATGGAATCATAAGTTTTGGTATACGTGCAGAATTAAATGGAAAATTTAATAAACACCGTTACAAAATTTGTCTACGTGATGTTTCAAGCATAAATAACAACACTTGTTAACAAATCCCAATAGAAAACGTTGAAATACCTGCAAAGTTTAATGCATAGAGTAAGCATTTTTGAATAAAACCCAACAAGTTAAGAGATAAAAGGGAACGAACTTGTTCTGTATAAGGAACCGAAACTGATGAGTCATTCATTCCATTAACGACGCATGGCTGTACCAGTCTAGACGAAATTATTACGTGAATCGGAAATTAAGTCAACTTAAAAGTGACATAAAATAAAATTCAAGTGAGAAATAGTAGAAGTGTGCGTGAAGTACGAGTTGGTGAAAATTTGCGTTAGTATTAAAAACGTAAGTCTAAATTTAATTTAGGGCTCTAAGTAATGTTCTAAGAAACTATTTGAGTAAGGATCTGGGTGAGGATCTAAGAAATGATGAAGTAATGATCTAATAAATTATCTAAGTAATAATATAAATAAGGATCTAATAATGATGGTTTACTAAATAAGCAACTAAAGGATTCACTAAAGAAAGTTTACAAGTTATTGGGAAACTGTTGATTACTGGGTTAATAGCCAAGCTAAAGGTCTAAGACTGGAACTAGCAATCGATCTGGGTCACGAAGCTTCCGTAGGAGTCAACAGAAAGATACAAGGTCAGAATTTAAATTTATCATTTCTTGAATGTTGCATGTCGTACTTCAAATATTTCATAAGCATAAAACTCATATGTAATATAGGTAATTTTTGTGTAAAAGGTCAACAAGAAAAATATTGGTTGGTATGTAAAAATTACGTTAAAAGGGGAATAGTTTTTTTGAACTTTCAACGAGGCTTTCAATATAAAACAATTGATTTTGCTGACTTTAATTGCCTAAAATTTTGGCAGTGAACAAATTTAATAAAAATATTTATTTTCATATGATTCAAAAGTTTTTATAGTTAGTAATATTACAAGGATGTAGAGTTATAAATTGTGCATTTTCTTAGTCTATTATACAAAATTTGGTGAATTTCGTTTGTCTTATTCATGTATATGAAGTGTGCAGGATATAACTGAGCTAGTCGAGACATAAATCTAATTGTGTTGATTTTAAAACTATTTCAGATTATTGTCGTGGCACAGAGGGGTGGCGAACAGCAAGCAACTGAGCGTTAAATACATCGCGCGTTCGGTGATATCGTAGCTATATATAATGGGTTGTAGTATTAATTTTAATATGTAGAATACCACCATAAAGTATCTACTTGAATCAAGAACTTGACATGCATAAGAAAAGAAGTATTGATTAATAGGTTTCTTGAAACGCTTAGAAAAATTCCTGGTGCAATAGAAGTCCACCAAATTGTGATTGTTCTCTTTATTGAAAGCCTCAATGCAATTTACAGTTAAACCCACCATTGTGTAAAAGTATAATTGAATACAAATACAAAGCACATATTCCCTTGCTTAAAACGTTTTTGTTTTGTTCGTTGCTTGAATAAAAGTTACTTTATTCTTAAACTGTACGTTAGTGCCCCGACAAAATCTCAAGTGAAATCTTTTTTACAGTTTGAAAATTGTGAATTTTAAAAGCGTTTAATCAGGTTTTAAAGGCTTTGCAGGTAGAAAATATCACATTATTCATGGAGGTATATTGTTCAATTTGCATAATGCGATATCTGCGCTAGCCTAGAACCCATTTCAGGTAAACATTCTGTAACGACGAAAGTAACGTTCAAGAAAATAATCGTCCAGAAGTGCTTTCTTCCTAATTGAACTGTAACGTTGTTTCCTCTTGCCAAATGTAGCTATCACGTTTAGCGGGGTCAAACATTGATCCAAAGGTATGTTTCGTAGATAAACATGTTTTTAATTTCCTATTAAATAAGTTTATGAGGTATTTGTTTCAATGTTTGCTTATGAACTATGAACACAATAAAGAACAGCAACGTGAATTTTTAAATCACTCTGAACACAAAATTTGAATACTCGAAAGTATTATCATTCTAAAAGACTGATGTTCTACATCACGTGCAAGGAATAAAAATTAAAATACCGGAAACAATGAGAAGTAATGTTTCGTTTGCCTCATGTAGTTTAACGTGTATACGGCTGAAGCACATAGATTTTAATTTGAAGTATTAAACGTGTACACAAAAAGTATATTAGTGGTTCAGAGAAACTTTAAATTTAATTTATCGAGTTAATGCACTTCAAACTTTACTTGTAATCACAATTTTTGAAAGAACATTCAATTATTGTCGGAGGCTTTCACGGCCGGTCATAATGAATAATTATGGTTCGGGTTGGGACCGAGTCATGTTATAAATTAAGGTCGACGATTCGCCCACTTTTGTAAGGGGCTTCATTAGAACAAAAAGAAAATGAAATATAAAATAATAATAATAAAAATAAGAATTTTAAAATATTAATTAGACAAGTGTAAAAAGTATAAAAAGTGTGAAGAGTTACTTCTGAACTAGCAGGCTCACCAGCCCATTTAAGCCAAAAGGTGTCTTGTGGCGAAGTAACTGGTGAAAGTAGAGAAAGTGGTGGTTTATACAGGGCGAGAACTTGATCTTTGAGTGATCATGAATAGAGAGGAGTGTGTAACCGATCAGTGAACGTTACGGTTCTGCTTATGTGAACATAGGCTCGTTTTCCAAATCAGAGAAAGGTAGTAGCCATGGTCCTTTAAATTGTTAGAATTTTTAATGATTTCTATGGATTCTCTGATTTTTCTATTGTAGAAAAATGGAAATCTGGCAATTTGTTTCGTTTTGTCAAAGTTAATGGTATGGTCTGTTTCATGTTGGTGTTCGGCCATTGCTGAGTGATTGTACTGGCTTATTCTTAAGCATCGCGTATGCTCGTTTAGTCTAGTCTGCACCGACCGTCCTGTTTCTCCTATGTACACTAAACCACAGCTGCAAGGTATACTATATACGCCTGGGGCTTTAAGACAGTTTTATGGATCTTTAGGAGTTGGTATATTTGTGAAATTTTATTTGCGAGCTTATAGATTGTTTTGATGTTGTGTTTACGTAGAATTTTGCCAATTCGGTCTGTTACTCTGCGTATATATCAAAGGATTGCTAAAGATCGTGTGTCTGAATTACAGCGTGGTTTGGGGGTTCGTATTGGATACAGATGCCGGCTTATTACTCTGCCGATATCTGAGTTGCGATAGCCGTTTTTTATAAGACTGGTTTTCAGATGGGTCTGTTCATTAAATAAATGTTCTGTTTGTAAAATCTTAATTGCACGGTGAACTAGAGAGTTGATTACCGATGATTTTTGTGACGGATGGTGATGTGACGACGCATACGGTTATCTGTCTTTGTGTTGGGTTTTTGATATACAGAATGACCTAGTCGTCCGTTGGGTTGGCGCTCCACCAAAACGTCAAGAAATGGCAGAGTTCCGTTCTTTTCAATTTCTATAGTGAACTTAACATTTATGTTGATTGTTTATGTGATCTGGAAAATTATTGAGCGCCAATTCAGTCTGTTACTCTGTGTATATATGGAAGGATTGCTAAAGATCGTGTGTCTGAATTACAGCGTGGTTTGGGGGTTCGTGTTGGATGCAGATGCCGGCTTATTACTCTGTCAATATCTGAGTTGCGATAGCCGTTTTTTGTAAGACTGGTTTTCAGATGGGTCAGTTCATTAGACAAATGTTCTGGTTGTGAAATCTTAATTGCACGGTGTACTAGAGAGTTGATTACCGATGATTTTTATGACGGGTGATGATGTGACGACGCATGAAGGTATCTGTCTGTGTGTGTTGCTTTTCTGTATACGGAATGACCTAATCGTCCGTTGGGTTGACGCTCCACCAGAACGTCAAGCAATGGCAGAGTTCTGTTCTTTTCAATTTCCATAGTGAACTTAATATCTTTATGTTGATTATTTATGTGATCTAGAAAATTATTGAGCGTTTGATGTCCATGGGGACAGATTACAAAAGTGTCATCTGTAAAACGGAGCCAAGTTTTTGATTTAAGATCTGTGGATTCTAGAACCATCGATTCCAAAGACTCCATGAATATATTGGTCACAATGGGGGATAGAGGTGAGACCATGGGTGTGTCACAAGTTTGTTTGTAAAACCGTCTGTCGAAGACAAAATAGGTAGAAGTTAAGCAGTTTTCAATGAGCGTGGCCAGGTATTTAAATTCGTTTTCTTCAAGTAGGAATTGTTTAATAATGAAGACTGTGTTTATGACAGGTACGTTAGTGAATAGGGATGTTACGTCAAAACTGACTAGTATATCTTTAGGGCCTAGTTCAATATTTGCAATTAGTTCTATAAATTGAGTGGAGTTTAAAACATTAGTAGGGCTGTTGCCAGAATAGGATTTTAAGAAATTTGCCAGGTATTTTGCCAGATGGTTTGTTGGTGAATCAGATGTGCTCACTATCGGACGGAGAGGGATATCAAATTTATGGACTTTAGGAAGGCCGAACAAGCGAGGTGGTTTAGATTCGCGAGGTATTATGCGTTTTTGAATAGCATTGGGAATATTAGAGAATTTGATAAGTGCTGAAATTTCCCGTTCAAGTTTTGAAGTAGGGTCTTTGGTTAGAGGAGTGTAGGAATAGTCTTGTAATAATTGGTTAATCTTTTCTTTGTATTCTGTACGGTTTAGAATTACAGTCGCATTGCTTTTGTCTGCAGGAAGTATAATAATTTGCTTGTTCGTTCGTAGGTGTTTTAAAGCCGTCATGCCTTGCTTTGTCACGATTTTGGTGGGAGTTTTGGCATGTCGGAGACATTTAGTTGTTTCAAAGCGAATTAGGTTGGCATCGTCTTGGGGTAGAGAACGGATCACTGATTCTACAGAGCTAACAATATAAACAAGGACGAAGGCTACTACCTTCTTCCCATTTGGAAAACGAGCCTATTTTCACAAAAGCAGAACCGTAACGTTCACTGATCCGTTACACACTCCTCTCTATTCATGATCACTCAAGCATCAAGTTCTCGCCCTATATAAACTACCACTTTCGCTACTATCACCAGTTACTTTGCCACAAGACACCTTTTGGCTTAAATGGGCTGGAGAGTCTGCTAGTTCAGAAGTAATCTTCATACTTTTTATATTTTGTACACTTGTCTAATTAATTTTTTATCATTCTTATTTTTATTATTATTATTTTATATTTTTATTTCTTTTGTCCTGATGAAGTCTCTCACAAAAGTGGGCAAAACGTCGACCTTAGTTTATAAAATGACACAGTTCCAACTTGGAACCATAAATATTTATACGATTCAATTAGTGAGCGTTGAAAGTAACGTGACCCTCCTCTGTCATTCGCCTTACAATATTTGAAGTGAAAAATTGCGTCCATTAAATCTAGTTATTACATTTCTCTTAACCTGGCAGATATATTAATGAAGGGATCATGTTTCGAACAACTAATATCGTAAGTTCCTTCTATTTTACACCTTTTATGTTACTCCACAAATCTTTAATAATGTTTGTATTACTAAAAGCAATTTTGAAATTAACTTGTTTAAATATAAGATTGAGACCCTTAACAGTTTGATGGAAGAGGAGTTCGACATTTAAAAACTGTCCCTAGGGCTGTTGCTATTTATGGTTTTACGTTTTTTTGAAAAGATTATACATAATAATAGTAGAAAGATCAATATAGTTCGACATTTTTTGTTTTAGAGCTTTTTATTTAAAAGAAAGTTAATTAGTATATTAATTAAAAAAATAGAAGACAACAGATGGTAAACTGGTAAACTGGGAGGATGATGAAATGAAGCAATTTACACGAGGTTCCTTCCTCTAAACATCAATAGATATCAGATCGTAATTCGTCACCATTTCCAATTACGGAAGTTGCTAAAATTTTAATTTATCTAAAAATAGTCAATATCCATTATCTTCGTATATAAATTTTATACTTTTAATTTTTGAATTTTTTGCTCTTCCAACATAGTCTTGTTCGCCCATAACGTCAAACTGTTTTTTTTTGACCGCATTCAAATGATAGCAATTTTATGTTTTAGTTCTTTAATAATCAAAAAAAAACCTTTTTGTTTGCTCTGGAGTTCTTTCTAAGAAGTTATTCTAAAGTTATTCTAAAGTTGAATTTTGCAAGCGTTTGTTAAGTTCTTAAGCCATTATCTAATTTTAAAACACAGCTTTCAATTCCTGCAATAATATTAGCCAAAAAATTTTTTAGAATGGTTTTCGTATTTTAATCCTCGACCAAAGAAAGTCGTTTAATCATCAATAAAGGTTTTCGACAATTTGATAGCTGCTATTGACTGTAATGGAGTGTCTAGGAACCTAACATTTTTCTAAAATGATTGTCAATTTGGTGTTTTGATTCTCAATTTTGATAACCATTCATGACTTTTAACCTCATATATTGTTTCTGGAAATAACTCCATTTCCGAAAACCTATCTCGGTCAAATTGTATGTAGAGGTTAGATGTAATTTGGGTAGGACTTCGTTTGAGCAACATAAATAAATTTAGGGGTCGTATATAAATTTTCATAAGGGAAGCTCTTATGAGTATAAATATATAAAACTTTTGGTTAGAAAACGACCCTCTACAAGTTGTGAATTTTTTAAGTACTAATGTTAAGTATATGGGAAATTTATTTTCATAACTAACTTAATCTATCGTGCCCTAACGTAACTTAACCTAACCCAAGCAGACGACAGAGCAAAAGTGAGGGAGACACAATAATGAAGTAGAGAGTGCTTACAAAACCTAAACATATAGGCCGCTAATATGCCATAACAACTATGCCCTTGAGTTCCCTGATGTTAATGCCTTGGCTGGCTCTTCTGGGGGCGAGTTTATCACTAGAGAGATGATAGAAAGGAGCTTAGTGCGGTGACCCTGAACATAACGCCTAGTTTAGAGAAGTCTCACACTCTTAACAATTTACTCTGTGTAGTCAGCTGGTGGGTGAGGCCAATCACGCTTCTCTTAAGTCCAAGTAGAAAAAACTTAACTAACCTAAAAGAAATAAATAAATTCAGGCAATTCAAATTTCAAAAATGTTTCAGAATTTATTGAAAAGGAAATTAATACGAATAAATTGAAATTTAGGCAACAACATGTAAATTCTTATACTGCTGACAAATAGTAATGAGAAGAACTTCAAAAGGACCTTGCTGCGCCCTATTTTAGCGTTGTACCGACGCGACAAAAATTTGCAGAGATGAATTGTAAGTTCATGCTCTGGAACGTGTCTAAATAAACTAATTATCACAACAGTTAAATAAATTGACAGAAGTAAACAAAAATACTTACTTCTAAATAGAAATTGAAAAATAAGTCTGTTCGAATTGAAAGTCAAAAGCCAAATGACAACAAAGCAGACGCCAAATCCTTATTTGGTAGCTGCGCATTCGCGAAAATGTCCATCTGTCAGTTAAGCCAGTAATTGAAAACTCCCATAGAAGTCCAAGAAGTCCTTTTCTAACAAAAAGTTTTATATCTTAGTGGTTAGGGAACCACGTCTATTGAAATATTTATACGACCCCTAAATTAATTGATATTGCTAAAACGAAGTTGATCCGTAAATTGTTTACTACGAGTTCTAAACTACCAAGTCTACCATAGAGATAATTGATTTCTAAATCAAACAATTTAATCTTGGCAAAATTGATTGATTAAAATTTGTAAAAATGTTGGTTTCACAGTTTTTTAGAGATTTAATATCTGTTTTAGCTATACTACTTCGAAGAGTTAAACTATGATACACATCTATTTTCGGAGTCCGAGAGGTCGTGATTAAATAATGTACTGTATCAAAAAAACATAGTAGTTTTAAGGTTATAAGCGAACAAATAAAATTAAAATTTGCATTTGGGAAAGAATTTTTATAAGCACACCCAATGTGTAGCGCGTTGGCGTTACGTTAAATAGAAACCGGATACAAAAAGAGGAACAATTAAAGTTAAACGGACAAATTGATATTGATGTACCTTGTATATTTCTGATTTCATGAATACTAATGTTCATTAAGCATGACATTTCAAGAAATTTTTAATTCTATTAAAAGAAATACAGGCCTTAAACTTACAAACATAAAAGTATAGTTTTATTTCTGTGTAATACACATTGAAACGTAACTTAGGTCCATAAATTGTTCCCAAAATCATAAAAAGGGCGAACAGATATGCTACGTACAATTACGTAGTCTAAAGCCAAAGAAGAAAAAACAAATTGACCGGGTTCAATCGGTGAGTGGGCGGGGTATAATACATTTAAAAATTACAGAAAGGCTTGAAGTAAAAAAAAAATACCCACATAAAAATAATCATACAACCTCTAATATATATTACACCAGAACAGTAGTGCCAAAAATGAACGTAACATAAAAGAATCAATATTTACAATGGCGAGCTGCCGTTTTTATGTCCTCCACATTAATTAATTAAAAGAAAAGAACAGGAAATTACAACTTTAAAAGCAACAGCTCTAAATCATTATCTTAACTACAACAATTAAGCATATAAAAATCAATAGCACTACACTGCCTTAATTAACAAGATCTTACAACCCCAAAAAAAACAAAAAAAAGAGAAACCCTCCCCTTGTAGACATTAAGTAGTTTGGGTGTTAAATTGAAAATTAATATCAAAAATTTGTAAACACAAAAAAGAAAACCCTCTCCTTGTAGACATTAAATAATTTGGGTGTTAAATTGGAAATTAATATCAAGAATTTGTAAGCACTAAAAAAGAAACCCTCTCCTTGTAGACATTACCACCATAAGTATACCATTACAGATGTGTGATGGTACCCGTACATACAATATTAACGATAAGTACCATCTCACTTAACGATGCTCATGTTCACAACTACCAAGTGTGGGCTTCGAGTCGATCCCTATAAACATGTGGGCGTGGCCCTTTCCCAGGAGCAGTTCCAATAAAGAAACAAAAAAAGAAATCGAGCTAAAGACTCACCCACGTCCAAGTTGTAGGCTGTCTTCCGCCTCTAAGGACGGAGTGGACCAGCTGTGTGCGGAATCACGCCATGTGCGTGTTCTCTCGTGCCAACAGGAGCGATGGTTCGATCTGATCGTTAGGCCGACCGGAAGAAGCTAGAATAATTACAGGTAAATTAATTTAGTGCCGCCGAAACGTACATGTTTGTTAAACTACAATTACTGACCACGCACTACTGCGTGCACGAAATTCCATAAAAACGGGAACGAAGAATCTAATAATTACGACGAATGCCTTTTGAAAAATTCAGAAAAGAAATTGAATATTAATTCGTTTAACTAATAACTAAAGTTCAAAGTAATATTGGTGTTATCAAACGAGATTAGAAAACACAGTTTTATCGGATAGTTCAATACCTCATTTCAACGAGTCTTTAGCTGAAAATCATATAAGAATCAATTATACGCGGTCGTAATGTATAACAAGTTAACGGATACCTAAAACAAGGTATTGATTATTTAATTTTAGCATATACTTTACGTTTCGAAATAAATAAGTTTAAAATGAAAATTGGTAGGAAGCGTACTTATTGTAAACAGGATGTTGTCGACGTATGAAAGAGTAGAAACGGAATTGATGTAAATGCAATAACCAAATAGCGCCGAAAATGAACGTCACAGATTATTTATAACAGTAAATCATTATAACATGATCATGTTGTTTTCAGAAAGTTTTTAAAATAAAGAAGTAAATAATAGTGAAAATATTAATATGAATGTCCCCTATCATATTTATCCTAAATACTGAAGAGCTTTTTACAATTTGTAGTACGATTGGGAAGAATTAATGCTACATAAAGTACTGGTAGTTGCAATACAAAGCAAACCGCAGACAATATTATAAGCACATTCATACAATTCAGTAATTACTTCAAAACACAAACGTTTAGTTAGTGAAACATACTAATATCACGTTGCAGATAACTTATATACAGTGTATTCGTTTATATTGCTGAAAACAGGAATACGCGACGTTGATTTAAGTAAACTATACAACGTCATGCATCTTTCACGTATTTCTTTCAATAGGAACACAACAGTAAAAGTGGGAGAAACGGTAGAAGCTAAGCAGCCGACAGAAACAGTTTGTTAATTACTCGCAAACCAGTAACAAATGATTTGTGCAAGGTTATTTGTAGAAAAAGGAAGTCGAAGAACCCCATTGGCTAGGAGGTAGCAACCGGGTGTTCAACATAACGAATCTGCGGATAATCGACAAGACTAAATCTCTAAGATTTGGACAAATTAGTTCCATATCACTTTGGTGGGAAACTAAATAATTCTTTTACAATGTGGATTCTAGTTAGTGAGACAAATGGCATTAATTATGTTGATATTCAGTTGTAATGTTAGTGTAAATATTTATAAACTTATCTTTTGTTTTGGAGTAGCATGTATTTATGAAACCTGTTTAACTGGACATTAAAGTGACAGAACGTCCACTCGTATTGTAGGTTGTAGCGTTTATTTGTTAGATTTGTGGTTAAATGGCTATAGGTATATAAAACAAAAAGGCGTGATCAACCGAACAACTAAAAGTTACTAATTCAAGTAATTTAAAATATTTTATGTGTACCGGTTCACTGGAAGACTATAATGCTACTTGTATTTAATTGGATTTAGACAACTTTTAAATTTTGTATGCACATGTTTTCAGGAATACTGTTATGCGACTTGTGTTGAAATTTATTTATGTAACCTTACGTACCTTTTTACGGAAATAATAATGCGATACTATATTAAAAATAGATTTAGGTATAGCGATGAAACTGTTTTTCTTGATTGAGTATATTGAATGATTGTGAAAGGAATTTCATTACACCAGGCGGTCAATGTAATTAAAATTTTCAGGTACTCGTCTTTCAAAGAATTATTAGACCAGAAGAGTTGGCGTTCATAAATTTGACTATGTTGAAAGCCTCTCTAGGTAAGTGTTATTGTTAACGTAGCTTGAAATTGCACCTAGTTATTTGCTATATTTTTATTTTGTATTCCATTTCTTTCATTGCTTCTTCGGCACCACTGCAGTGCACCCTCAATTTGTTACGGGATTCCTGTCGCTGCCGGTTAAATTCAAATTTAATAATTTAACACTTCAACCATTCGGAACAAGTGAAATAAAAGTATTAAGGTTCACGTATTGTAGACTTCAACACAATAGGAATATAATTGTATTGTCTTTTTAGAAACCTACGGAGCAACTGTATATCCATGGAGCAGTGATATGATGTTTTAAATGGGCTGCGGAAGGACTTATTTCGTTTCAACCAACAGAAAACAATCATGTATATTATTATAAAATATCCAATAAACACATTGGTACAGTTGGAGCAAAATCCAAGCTTTAATACTTATCTATTAGGAATAATTACTTACTGCGAATGTGTGGTTTATTAATGGAAGCTTTCAAACTTGCACTCACTTTAGAAATAATATTAGGTGTACAAAAAAGTTCTGAGTGTTTTCTTGCAAATCAATATTTATTTAAAAACAAACAAATAGATATTGATCAACAAAATATTCTTTGTTTGCATCGATGACCATTTGCCATCTTTCGGGCAGCTTGCGAACTCCCTAATGATAGAAGTTCACGGTGTGGAGGCGATAAAGTCATCAATGCATTTTTCCGTACCTCTTCAAGTGTCACAAAGTGTGTATCAGCCAAGTGATGCTGTAGCGACTGGAATAAGTAATAATCGGAGGCGCCATGTCTGGGCCATACGCCGCATGCGGGAGAAGTTCGCAGCCTAACACAAAGATATGATCCTGAGTTACTTTCGCAACATGTGGCCGGGCATTGTCATAAAGCAGTATTACTTTACGACGTCCTTTGCCAGTAAATGGCCTCTTTTCTTTAAACGCATCGCTCAAATTGGTCAATTGTTTCTGATAGCGGTCTGGCATAATTGTTTTACCCGCCTGTAACGACTCGTAATACAATACACCTTTCTAATCCTGCCATATGCAGAGAAAAACTTTCTTCCCGTGGATATTGGGCTTTGGAGTCGATGTCGAAGGTTGGCCAGGGTCAACGCATGATTTTTTACGCTTCGGGTTAATATAAAGTATCCTTTTTCCAGAACCTTGAAAGCAAAGTGAGTGCGGTGTCACGCCGTCGATTTTTGTTGTCTTCGGACAGTGCATGCGGAACCCATCTGCCTTCCTTCTAAACTTTTCCCATTGCATGTGAACGTGTGGAAATGGCTTGCTGCGTAATGCCAAGCTGCTGTGCAAACTCCTTTTCAGTTTGTGCAGAGTTTATATCCAATAATGCTTGCAGTTCGTCCGTTTCAAGCTTTTGAGGGCGTCCAACACGTGGTTCATCTTCAAGACTGAAATCTCCTTGGCGAAATTTTGGACACCACATTTTACACGTAGCGTGACTTACAGTCTTCTCTTCATATGCAGCACAAATTATTTCAGTGGCTTCAGCAGCATTTTTCTTCAGATGAAACGCGAAGTGGATGGAAAATCCAATATGCTCTTTTGTTATTGCCACCGTAAACACTACTGAATTTGCAGGTTATGTGCATCAAACGTCAAACCGCATGGTATTTTCAAAGACCAAATGTCAACGTTGTAAAACCGTAAAAGAGCGGGAAAACTAATGAATTTTAAATTGTGGTTTCGGTTGTATGAAATCTAAAGCTCAGAACTTTTTTGTACACCTCAATACTATTACATAGTTTGTAATTTAAATTGAAGTGAAGCTCGCTTAAAAATAGCGAGAACGGACTCCAACAACGGTGGTTGATGAAGGAATGTGTATGAGCGTGAGGGATGAACTCATAAATCATATTACCTGTAAAAAGTTAAACGGATGGTAGGTAATATCTTACAACGACCTTTCTCTTTTCTAAATATTGTAAAAGACAGCAGGTACTTATTATTGAATAACTGGCTGGATGGGAGAAGTGGCGTTACAAAATAAAAACTGTTAGGAAGTAAATTTCAACAAAAGGTAATCGTTCAAAGTGGATTCTCTGCATATTTACAGTAGTAATTGCATTCATTCAATTAAAACACATATGAATTTATGTGACGCAACATTGATTTAAATTCGTGTATCCTTATACACCCTTGCTTTCTACGCACTGTTAAATACATTTACAAACACATGATCAAGCTTAAATCTGTGAGCCGTGAATAAGATAAACTGCAGTGTCGTGAATTTTCAAATCGTTGAGCAAACTAAGGTACTGATATATCAGGAAGTGAAATTGAGACATCGGCGGAATGGAATGGAAAGTAAAAATGTAGGAAACGCTCTCATGAATTATTAATACGACTACCAAACCAAGTCGAATGATAGTGTTGTTCCTAAAAAATACAGTTAAGACGCTCATAAAATTTCACCATTTAGTGCAATACTGTCATGGATAAAATTATTAGTATTCCAGAAAGACCTTTATCTTAATACGTTCATAAAACTTTTGTTATTCAGGTTTTGCGAAGTTCGAGTCAAAAGAGCGTAATTTTCTACCTTCATTCAACATTCAAGAATTAATCGGCTGTTGCATTAGGGAGAGTAAGGCGCTTAGCATTATGTGGATAGTTTAAAATAAAGCAGTTTCTGAATTTTAACGAAGGGTGTCTGTAAGTTTAGAAAGCAGCAAGGTTATAGAAAGTTTCAAACTAAAGGAAAACGTAATTTTTGCAGAAAATACTCAAATTAATATCCTTGTCTATAGCGATTTAAATGAAATCAGCTAATTATGTGAATACTGTTTTGAGCATGTTAAATACTAACGAGCAGTTTGACATACCGGAAATAGCTGACGAGGGGTTAGCAGCTAATGTCGAGGACAATCTCTACCAATTCAGCGTGGCGTTAGAAAGATGTACTTTGGGATATTCTCGTACTGAGCTAACCAACTGTCAAGTTAATATTAAGTATTCGAGCACTAGAAGTTAAATACGAGCTAAGGTATAGATACTTTGGATCTCCAGAAAGGTCAAGATAGCGTAGTTAAATTTCAATCTTATCAAATTGCGAATCCACAATGCAGTTATATATAATTTATTACAAAAGGATATTTATATTAGATAAGAACCTTATCCTTAAAATAAAATAAATGTCTCTCTAAGAATTTGTGGACTGAACCTAATTAGAGCTTACGTAGATCCTGCTGAGTAAATTTAAGTACTACAACTTTCTTTGGTCTATTGATCTTAATAATTCGTTTCTTTTACACAAGAACTTGAAATTTGTGAAACTTATTTATTACTTAGAAACAGGTGCTAGCTTTAGGCCCAGTTGTACATAGAATACTCTTCTCCCGCTAAATTTTGCTACTTGCAACGTCACAGATCATTACCATTTCATTATCAATCAGCACTATGACCTACTAGGTATATTTCAGTATATTTGGTCACCTACTTCTAGGCGGCTGCACGGATCAGATATTTTAGCGTATGACTGCTGATGTCAAGGTTCTGAGTTCGATTCTCGACGTAGACCGCTTGAAAAATGTTAGGCAAGAATTTTTTGCAAAAATACGTCCTCATTCCGAAGATAGGTAGAATGTAGGTCCGGTGTGTGAGTTGCTACGTACCTTAAAGATCCCTACCTTGCTTGGAATAGCCAGGAATCGACAAAATTCAAAATTTTCAGGTTAGAAAAGCTCGCTTCCTGACCAATGTAGTACATTCTGATGAAGCATTGGAAAAAGTCAAGTATAAGATTACCTAGTTCAGGTGGCTCCGTGACTTTACATATGACTACTAAGCCCAAGGTCCCGTGACACGGACCGCTTGAAAAATGTTAGGCGAGCGTTTTTCACAAAAGTACACCCTCGTTCAATTGAGAAATAAAATGTAAATCAGTGTGAGTGTTGTCACGCACGTTAAAGGTCCCTACCCTTCAAAATTTTCAGGCAAAAAAACTGACTTCCTGGCCAATGCAGTACCTACAGGTCGAGCATAAGGAAATCAAATATAAAGTTACTTACTTCAGGCGGCTCCGCGGCTTTACTGGTTAACGTGTGACTATTAAGCCTAAGGTTCAGGGTTCAATTCTCGACACGAACCGCTTGAAAAATGTTGGACGAACATTTTTCACAAAAATACGTTCTTGCTTGGATAGGAGGTAAAATATAGGTCTCGTGAATGAGTGTTGTTGCGCACGTTAAAAATCACTATCTTGCGTGGAATAGCAAGCGTTTGTCAAAATTCAAAATTTTCAGGTAAAAAGTACTCGTTTCCTGACCAATGTAGTATGTTCCGGTGAAGCATTGGAAAATCAAATGCAGGGCCCACATATTTGTTACGGCGGCTCCGTGGATTAAACGGGTTAGTGGCTGGCTGCCGATTCCAAGGTACCATAGTAGATGCAGAACAGTCATTCTGGTGCCACCTCCACATCCCTCCACTACCTCCACATCCCTCAACATTACTCCACATCCCTCAACATCACTCCACATCCTTCCACATCACTCTCAATCACTCCATATCACTCCACATTCCTCCACATCACTCCCACCTCCACATCACTCCCACCTCCACATCACTCCACATCCCTTCACATTCCTCCACATGCCTCCACATCATTCCATATCACTCCACATCTCTCGATATCACTCCACATTCCTTTACATCACTCGACATTTACATCCCTGCACTCACCTCCACCCACATCCACATCCCACCGTATCCCTCCAAATCCCACCACCACTCCACACCACTCCACACACCTCATCCCACCAACTCCACCTCTATTTACGGAAAAAACATTCGAAGCGGGATCATAACCGTGGTGTCCATATGCAAAGCAAGTACCTTAACGTCTACACTATCGAGTCATTCAAAATTATTACTAGCTTGTATTATTGTTTAATATAAAGGTTCCATTTTAATTTAAAGAATAACTTAAGAGTGCTACCATCTTAAACCTAAGAATAAAAAATAAGATAACTTAATATATTTATTAATAACTTTTGCCGATGTTGACGATACAAATAAGTAAAACAAAACGATAGAAATATGTAAAACAAACTTAATCAAGAAATATTATAATTTTATTAAAATATGTACATGTATTAATAACATGTATAATTCGCTGTGATAAATAGAGCCTGGTGAATCTGGGATAGCCAAATATCTAAACATTTGCTCTTCTTGAAATTTATTCGCCACCCATACACTTCTATTAGATGTTTTCGCAATCAGTTTCAATTTGAATTCACAATCCAGTTGTAATTCTAAAACATCTCCACCCGATAAACAATTCAATTTTATGTTTGCTGCTTTTTGGGTAACTTGTATGATTCTAAATTTCCAATTGAAAATTGCAAAATTCTCTTCATTTAAAGTAGTCAATTTTTATAGCATAATTTTGGCACATTCTACTACAGCAAGTAATTTGTGCGACTGGTTGCAGACCCCCGTATAAATCAAAACCAACTTCCAGGCTATGGTGGTGAAAATTTGATGTAAATTCACCTAGCGCATAGGTGTTTTTACCTACTAGTTTGTCAAGACCTAATGGCACCCTTACATTACTTGTAACATTAACACCAGAAAAATCTATCTTTATAACATGTAATTTTGATCAACTCAACGATACTTTAACAACTAGTCCTTCGTTTTTTATGCTGGCCGCTAAGCGCGTGCAGTTCCTTACTATGTTGGTGCTATATGCAAGTCTGGACGGGGAAAATGACGCTTACAATTGTCTTATAGCGGGTTTTACCTGTTTGTATTTAAATACAGTTTTCTTCTCTCCTTATAAATTAAGTTACGTCTTACTTTTAAATATGAAAAAGCTTTTGGGTAAGAGCCCAGAGAAACATCTTATAGATTTCATCTTAAATTATGTAGGAGCTTAAACCTGAAAAGCACCAAATTTGTAGCATTCTTATTTATGAATTTTTAAACACCTAATCCGTTTTTCCTTATTTGCATTTTTTGTTCACCTTGTGTACATTTTCCAGCAGTATAACCTATCAAACCGTCAATAATTTAGCTTAAGAAACTACAATTAACGTGTATTTTAAACCCCAATGTTAATACATTTTGTGTATCAAAAACACGTTTTGATGTTAAAAGCAAATATTTTCTATAAAATGCAATCCCTTTTGCATTAAAAAGAAATTAAAGTTTAAATTAATTACGCCATGGAATACAGAAATTTATTTTAACTAACCAATTTTCTAGAATATTAGGAATATAAAAGAATGAGTCATCGGTATTTGGAACTGCGTAATTATCTAATTAATAGATGAAACATTTTTTCCAAGAAGCGGCCCAGAATACTAAAAACCCAAAGTATGAAATAAAAATTGATTATCTTTAGCATTAGTATGCGACTTCACAATAATAGTATATGTGTTGGAGCGGGACGAACAGCGCGCGTCACGAATAAGTGGAGCGAAATAACAAGGAGATAAAGCTCAACAATTTTCAACGCTAATGAGGATATCCAAGACAATTACGTAAGACAGGCGTGTATTATTTAGAATGGAATCGCGCACATTCTACTAGGTTCTGGAAACATAAATTCATGTACATAAGAAAGCGTTTATTAAAAACGAGGATTCATTCGATTGATTCGATTCAATCGATTCTTAAATTAGATCGCGAAATGTTATTTTAATTTAAGCCACGAGCAGTTGCTTTGCGAAGACGATATTTAAAGTATGCAGTAAGTATACTGTAATTTAATAATTACGAAGTAACAATGAATAAAGAAGCGATGTTTTAAACGTAACATACAGAGAAAAAATGAAAATTATTAATTACAAAAGGGAAAATTCTTCACGATAACGCCATTTTAAAAATTTTATTGAATAATCGAAAGGGAGATTTAACCAAAAATGTACTTAGGTAACTGCTGTTTTTTTAAATATGGAAAATCTTGTAAGCTGATTTGGACGTCAATTTAAAAATAAGAAGATATTTAATCACGAGGAGCGTTTTTTTTTGGATCCTGCAAGTATTACTTTTAGATTCATTTTAACTGATATTGGAGTATTTTTATTTAATTTAAAGTAGAATAATAAGTGTTAATCATATAATAATTTCTTTGTAAAGGAATTTTGCCAGGAAAGTTTGTGTTCTGAGTTCGAAAACCTCTGACTTTTTTAATAGATCATCTGTCAAGGATTTTTTTTGCCAAAACAAATCTTACAAGCGTGGGAATAATTATAACCAGGTTAACTATCCAAAAAAGAAGGAATTTAATTTTGTAAATTTAAAATAAGGTAACGAATAATTTTTTTATAATAAGTATCTTTTGGGAATTATTTTATGCTTGAAAGAAACGATGTTGTAAATGTTGTATATGGTTTTGTATGGGAGAAAATATTTTATACTGTATAAATGGTTTGTGATATTGCTGCTACATCTTCCTACTAACTTTGCAAATGTTCTACTATAGACGTGCATATACTTGCAATTAGCTTATGCCTGTTAGTTAGTTAATTATTTCAGTACTTGTTATAGTTTAAAATTGATCCAAGGAATTAGTATTTTTATATGACTAAAATCTAAATCTTGTAATACCCATTGACATTGACATTTATACCTTCAAAATTTTAAAACCAAATTTTACAATTTAGAATTAATATCTTTAATTTAAGTCAATCCTCCCAGTTGAAAGTATTTAACTTCCAAAACGCATTTATTTGTATACCATTGTATGTAGAAGAGAAAAATAAATTCTCGAAAGCTCGAGTTAAAGAAAAAAAAGTAGACTTCCATAATTGCTGCAATCCTCAATAAAGTGTATAATTTTAAATTAATATTCATCAGCAAATAAAACTTGAAGATTATATATATATATATATATATATATATATATAAAATCGATGAACATTTAAATATTGGCATATGCTGCGTGATACATAGGGAGAAGGTACTCCTTCCTCGAGATTTTTTTTAAGGATTAATTTCAGCCAGAAAATCCCAATTTTGATTGTAAAATCCTTTTTACTGACGTAGCCAATTTTTTAAGGAATTCGATTATAAATTCTCGTTAAACCACATATGGGAGAATTTAAATGAAGTGTATGAGAACAAGTGAATAGTACGTTGTGGATCTGTCACGGCCTTAAGTACCCTAACTTAAATAGCCTAGATTTTTTATGAGAGCATCTCAAATCTCTAGTGTATACAACACCAGCAAATACTGTTGGTGACTCACGAAATCGAATAGTAGATGCATTTGAAATCGTAAGAAATACTTCGGCGGTGTTCGAACGAGTGCGGGAATAAAGGAGAAGCAGAGTTGGCGCATGTATAAGAGTTGAAGGAGGTTTCTACCAACAGTAGCTGTAGCGTTTTTTCAACAGCCTGTAGAGAGTACTTAAAACACTTTTACACATTACAGTTTATAACTTAAACCTTTAATTTTATAAGCATGTGCAAACACAAGTTACCATTTAGAATGCGAACAGCCAAAATGAGTAAAATAAGGAATTATTCATAATTAAGCCAGAGCCTACTAGACCATTTAAAAAATTAGAAATTTAATATAGCGATTTACAGAAAATTGCTTTTTATTTTTTCCTTGATAACGGAAATTGCAAAAGACCAAAGGCTTGTTACACTTTTTTTTTATTTTAATGTAACTACTCTATCTTATAGGCGGCAGAGCCTCTATAAATTATGAGGGGTTTTTGTCTAAAGTTTAAGCCCAGGGTAAAGTGTATGAAAAACGGCTTTGAGTACAATAGGACCCTCTAAAGAGATCTTCCAGCCAGCTAAGCTTCTTCAACTTAGAGCAGAGCCATGAGCTAGGGTCGTAGGATGGTATACGATAATAAAAGAATTTTTAATGGACGCCACCGTATCTTAATAATAGCTATAATGAGTAACAATCCGAAGATAAGATACGGAAATCTTCGAAAAAAAAGAATCTTCTTAACAAGCAAAACAGAAACATAATACTTACTTGTGACTCTGCAAATTGGAATTGGAACGACGATCTTGTACTGTCTGAAAATATAACCACTTCATAGCATTTTAGAGCTAGAACTTTACTAGGGCATAGCCAATTTATCAAAAGCTAAATATCCACAAAAATAACAACCCAAAATTAACACAAATTTATCTTGCTAGTATAATGTCGGTGGTCTTTCTCTTTACACTCAAAAGTTTTGTGAATTTGGTTGTCTGCTTTACGAGAAATTGTTATCAACTTTAATAAAAGTAAACTTTGAAGTAACTTAATTAATTTTCTATTGATTTAAAGATATATATATATATATATATATATATATATATATATACATCGTTTGTACAATTCTACATGTATTAATGCTTTTTATCCCTCTGTATTTAAAAATATCTAAGAGTTGTCTCATATTAATTTCATGAATTTTGCAAGTTTTTATTTATTAGAATTCTTTAGGAAAAGTATTGTGTTTTTAATAATGTTTTACAACTTGTACTTAATACCGAAGAAGGATCCTGTTTTGGTTTACATATTATTAATTAAATGTATTGACTTTTCATAAACTGTAGAACCTAAATTTTTAATTAATTTATTTCTTGAACTAAAGGTCAAATATCCTTATGGTCTGAACTAATCTGTATTCTAATTGTACTGTCAAAAAAGACTAGATTTTATAATGTGACAAACAAACACGAATATGTCACCTGCTTAGCTACAAGCACATTTTAGTTTAACCTTTTAAATTCCTAGAAAGCTATCTTAGAGAAATTTTTTTACGTTCTTACAAACATTTATACGACATCTAACTATTAAATCTTGAACAAAAAAATTAGGTATGCCAATTTAAATTGCTATATAAAACTCACAAAAAATTATTACGTCCAGTAATGGTTCGGTGAAACAAGAATTGAATTGGAAAGCACTCGCCGCAATAATCCTCCAGACATCAGAATGATTTCAGTAGTACTTACTAATCAATTTATTGGAATCTAGATCTTATACCATCGTTCGTTAATTTTTGTGTGCAATTACAACAACAGGTGTGCGACCTTCGCACGTGCTTGGGATTACAGTTTGACTTCCATTTAGAAAAATTTAACCGAAAGCTTCACAATACTCCATAAGATTTGCAACACTCGACAATTTGAACTTTCAATACTGCATAACAAAAAAAGACTTGCGTTTCTCTCGTCCACTAAACATTACAATGTTCCATAACAATTAGACCGTGCTATATTCCATAATTAAAAAAACTTTATATACTACGTATCTAAATAAAACTTGCGCTAAAAGAATCGAGGAAATAATTTAAATGCAAAATTGAAACTATTAACCTACCGTGATGATGTTTACTCTAAAATCACATAACTCATCTTATAGGTCGATTAAACTATTGATCTATACTAATGGTATTCTCTGGGACCGTGCCACCTGCTTTTGGGTCTGCATGTTTGCAAAAAACCTGCTGGCCCACGCGTCAAACTTGTCTATTCGATCACATCCGTACGTTAAATGGAGAACTTTAGCACCAAAGCAATTTATTACTCGAGTACGCGCAGAGGACCGAATTATTGCATCCACACATACGCGAATAAGAAGGAAACCGTGATTCTACTTCAAGTTCATAAACATAGACGGAGTCCTAAGTAACAAATAAATATTATATTTTCCGAATAGAAATTGGTGTTTTCTATACAATGAAGGATCTCTGTTAATTAAATAATTATAACAAAAGCGTATATTAATGAAGGATGTAATCGTATTCGTTACAGAGTTTCTAAGTAAAACAAAAAACTTAGCTTGTATTTTAAAATTTACCAGCGGTGCAACGCGAAATAGTTCAAGAGGAGAAAAGAGGGCATGACCCCTAAAATAATATCACCCTATTGATTCTTACAAACAAGCTCAGTGATGTAAGTACTACAGAGTAACCTTTATTCCAAATTTCATATTAGTAGCCCAACGACTGCACGGCATATAAAGAAAAACTAAAAAAAATTGAAATTTCAGCACCTTGTAGATCGATAACGAAGCTTTTCGGACTCATGTTTATATGAATTTTTAGTTAAGAAATAAGTCAAAAAATTATACCCTTCCGTATGTACATGATATACACCCTGTATAGGAAACAATAACTAAAAGTATTTTGTAGACATTGTTTGGAGCGTTTATTATTAAAAAATTAGTTTTATTGAGTAAAAACTAAGGATCTAGCACTTCTGTAAGATTACACTGCTTTTAAATAACTTTGAAAATTACTTATTTTAATCGAATTTGAAAAAGTCCACGGTATTATTTTAGTACAGCAAAGAGCCCCGTATATTTTGAAATCTGCTAAAAGGTAGTATATTCATTATTCACTGGAGCTGCACGCATAACTTAGAATGTTCTGTTGTGGTCTTGACTTTGATTTAACCTGTGTTAGGAAACCGACAGATGTAATTCATTCGCTGGAAACATCCCTAACGTCATCGTTTCTCAACCCATTGCTCAGGTCACTGCTTGACTCTCTTTTGAACATCTTTCAACAATTATAGATGGTTTGCTACTATTACCTAGTTAACCACTAATAAGAACTGCTAACTTTTAACGAAGTCACGAAGCCAAGTAATTCACAATAACCAATTTCTGTTTCTAATCCTCTTTCCTCTTCGGTACTTTTAAAAAGCAAAGTATGGACGCTCATGAAAGTTGTCAAGAGTGGACGATCGACTCATCACCCCTATCCTTTAAACAAGCTTCATAATTATAACGGATTTTTGCGTTATCGTCAGAAACTTCTTTTGTGGAGTGATTGATGAGTTCGCAGTTCAGTACTAAAAACGGTTTATTTAACCATGTTTACTATTACGTTGGATGAAGAAACTTTATATAGTGTTATTGCGCATATTAACACACGAAATTACCTAATGCAATGTTTTCTAAATCAGCGGATCTTATAGTCTGAAATTTTATTAGATATGTCATTGCCGCCATTTTGGGAAACTTACCGTAGATTCGAAAGAAGGTAAGTCGTAACCCTGCACTAAACTTCATTTGATTGATCATTACCCGCGAGAAAATACAATTTCCAATGTAAAGTTTCCAGGTTATTGAAACCAGCAATGCAAATTTCTCGAATTTAAGTTGACAAACTCAATCACAGAAAAAGGTAATTGAATACAGCAAATATTTGCTTTGTATATTCAGACGCTATTTATTATGAGTAAATAATTTTCTATGGTAATTAGTTATAATATTATGATAAACATCTCTGAACAATTTCGAACAGTTGGAAGTTTGTAAGAAGGAAATATGTGCGGTTCTCTGATGAGCTTCAAATACAGCTATATTAATGAGATGTTTTAAAAATTTTTAATGTACAAGTCACATTGTACAAACTAACTGTGCCGGAAGTGCCGTGTATTCTCTAGTTTCCTTTATAGGTTGTTTAAAGCTAAAAACTGAGCTAAAGTATATTTTAATATAAATACTCAAATCTGGATTTGTAGATTCAAGACTATGGACTTCACTTTAATGTTAGAAAAAGAGATTTTAATCCGAAGTAGTATAAAACAGATTACTACGTGTTTATTGCGCGGAGGTCTTATAAAATTGTATATCGACTTACCTCCGCGTTGTTTTGTTGTTCTAAGCTGCAGTTCCTATTCTTTCAACCAAGTGGACTGTATGCGAATTGAGGCTATGTTACGTTACACTTGCGCTGTGTTTTTTAGGGGGTTTAACAACTAAAGTCTGCGGCACTTGACTAACTTACGGGTACCGAACGAAGAAACCGACGACCGTTCTGCTTCAATATCCATAAGAAAGTGTTTGTTCACTACTCTTAGTCCAACTTATTCACCCATGCACAAGGAATTTTTATGGCAGGATATAAGGGAACAAGGGATGACAGTTTTACTATTAGATTTACGACTACAAATTTAAATAACTTAAAATTAACCACGCGAACGTGCGACAAAGAGACCGAACATCCCGCCCACCAAAATAAGTATGAACTAACTTATTTTATATTTAAAACCTAATTAGAGCTATTAACTAAGAAACCTAACCGACAAACTTATATAAGTGAATATATGTGTACATACCATTAAATATCAAGTAACTGGCAGTAAACATAGTTTCACTAGAGGCCGTTTAACTAACCATTGGGCTGTCTTGACTGTAGCTACCCGAACGATACCGTCTCTACCAGGGTGAACATCTACTACACTTCCTAAACGCCACTGTAGAGGGGGGTTATTTTCTTCCTTTAAGAGGACAAGCGAATCAATAGGTAGGGTAGCGGAATTCTTCAACCACTTACCTTTCTGCTGCAACGTGTGCAGGTATTCAGCACTCCATTTCTTCCAAAACCCTTGTTGCATTTGCTGCAACAATTGCCAGCGATTCAAACGAGAGGGGTTTATGGACAACAAATCTGGATCTGGTAACACCGAAACTGGTTCAACATTAAGAAAATGACCCGGGGTCAAATACGAGAAATCATTCGGTTCGCAACTCAGTACGCATAGTGGACGTGAGTTGAGAATCGCTTCGATTTGAATCAATACCGTCGAGAATTCTTCAAACGACAAAATTTGTTCACCGATAATTCTCTTTAAATGGGATTTTACCGATTTAATCCAGGCCTCCCACAACCCACCAAAATGAGGAGCAGCAGGAGGATTAAACACAAATTCGATTCCCTCAACGCCTGCCGAATGGCGCATCAATTGAGAGATTTCACGAGAGGCTCCAACGAAATTAGTACCATTATCACAATGGATTTGAATACATTTGCCTCTTCGAGCAATAAATCGACGTAAAGCACCCAAGAAAGCGTCTGTCGACAAGTTAGACACTAGTCCCAAATGGATGGCTTTAGTGCTGAAACAAATAAATAAGCAAATGTACGCTTTCAATGATTTTGCGCCACGACATCGATTCATCGTGACAGAGAAAGGTCCACCAAAGTCGACTCCCGTATGTAAAACGCCTTACCTGGAGTTAACCTAGAAGCTGGTAAATCCCCATAGGGGCATAAAGCCACAGGGTTTACACGAAAACAACGAATGCAGGATTTCAGACATTGCCGAATAGCCCTCTTGGCGCACAAGATCCAATAATTTTGAGTTAGTAAAAATTGAGTTGTTCGATTTCCAGGATGTAAATGTCTTTCATGACAATCTAATATAATAAGTTCAGTCAACCGATGCGACCTAGGAAGCAAAATTGGAAATTTTGCATCGTGCGACAACTCTGAGTTACGTAGGCGACCGCCCACCCTCAACAAATCATGACTATCTAGAAACGGACTAAGGCTACGAAGTTGTTTACTAACAAGTTTTCCAGTTTTAATATTTGCAATGTCTTGAGCAAAAACATTTGTTTGAACTCTTTTAATCAATAAATGTATAGCCTCTTGCTGCTGAGCTAGAGACAAACCATCAGAATATTTTGAACGCAAATCTGGACATTGAACATTACGAATGAAATGACGAATACAGGTAATAATCCTACAAATTTTCTGCAGGTTTGAAAATTTATCCAACAACATATCTAAGAAATTGTCAGACATAACGACTGTTAACGACAGAGTACGATATTCGACGTCTATCTGAGATGAGTCGATAAGTTTTGGCAGCGATGTTACTGGCCATTCTTCATTACGACGCACTAACCAAGAAAGTGCTGTCCACCATAATGGATGATGAACCAACTCTGAAGCCAAAAGTCCACGTGAGGCACAATCCGCAGGGTTATCCTGGGACTTAACATGAAACCACGAAGATGGAGGAATACGTTCTTGAATATGCGAAATACGATTGCTAACGAATGTCTTCCACTTATGCGAGGAAGACCGAATCCAAGACAAAACAACAGTAGAATCTGACCACGCGAAAATATTACTAAATGATAAAATATCTGTATAAGTATTTTTGACGAAATCTACTAAATCTGCCAAGAGTACAGCAGCACACAATTCGAGACGTGGCAATGAAACGCGATTAGTAGGAGCAACCTTCGATTTTGCGCATACTAATGAAATGGTAATATTACCTTCTAGATTGAACGAACGGAAATAGATGACAGCTGCATACCCGGCTTCAGAATCCATGCAACTCCACCCTTTTAAAATTATGACATACGATGCGACGCGAAATCTCAATGTTCGAAACCGCTGGCAATTCACCCAAAAAATGTTTCCATTTTTGTATGACTTCCAATGGAGGCTCTTGGTCCCACTCGAGACCTAAAAGCCAAAGATCTTGAACTAAACGTTTAGCGAACAGTACTACAGGCGCTATCAACCCGAGAGGATCAAAAATTTTTGCGATAGCCGACAAAATATTACGCTTAGTGCAAGTGCGCTCTTCAACGTCTAAGTTGTATAAAATGCATCTGTAAGAGCACGCCACGAAAGGCCCAAAATTTTTATTGAACCACTATCTTTATCTTGAAATGTAATTGCGTCCGAACTGGACAGGGACTCCCTCAAGTTGGACATCACTTCCGGGCAATTACTACTCCATTTTCTTAATTGAAAACCACCACTAGAGGAAATACTATTCAATTCACCAATTAATTGATTAGCAGCTTCAATCGAATTACATCCAGTGACTAAGTCATCAACATAGGTATCGCTCGCCAATACCGATGACGCGAAAGGAAAATTAATCGACTCTAACCTTGCCAATTCTTGAACAGTACGCAAGGCCAAAAAAGGCGACGACGAAACTCCATAAGTCACAGTATTTAACTTAAAGTCCATAATAGGATCTGACGGAGAAAATCTTCAGACGATACGTTGATAATCACGATGAGTATCTTTAACCAAAATCTGCCGATACATTTGTTTAATGTCAGCCGTAATTACGATAGGATGTACACGAAAGTGTAATAACAAAACTGCAATGTCCTTTTGCAAAGCAGGGCCAATAGCCAAGCTATCATTTAACGACTTTCCAGATTGATCCTGACACGAAGCATCGAAAACCACCCGCAATTTGGTGGTAGTGCTATCCCGCTTATGTACAGCATGATGGGGAATGTAATACATTTTTTCATAACTCGACGAATTTTCAGGCGATTTCACTTGAACCATGTGACCGCTTGTCAAATAATCCTCCATAAATTTTTTATAATCTGAATACAATTCAGGATTTTTTAACAAACGACGTTCTAACGACAAAAATCTTTTAATACAAATTGATCTCATACCCATGAATGAGGGTTCCGAAATTTTAAAGGGCAAGGACACTACAAAACGACCGTCCTTATTACGTCTATAATTTTCCACAAATTGATTTTCACACCTTTCTTCTTCAGGAGAAATGTGTTTTTTGAAGGGAATATTTTCTAATTCCCAAAATCGACGAATGTCACTGTCTAAGGGCTCAATGAAAGCACACAACGACGTAATAGAACTATTTGGGGAAACGACCTTTCCCGTTATAACCCAACCAAAGGTTGTTTTAATAGCAACTGGCTCGTTAGCGACACCCCAACGAGACTCGTTCAACAAAACCTGAGCAAAGATTTCCGCTCCGAGTAGCATGTCAATTTTACCATGAACATTAAAATTAGGATCAGCTAAGGCCAAACCTCGAGTATGCGACCATTCCTTGACCCCTATCGACGACGAAGGTAATTGATTACAAATGTTAGGTAAAATATAACAATCAATTCCATATGCTGGAGACCGTGCTCCCGAGGGGCTGACTACACACGATAGTGCACCAGACACCAACGACGAATTCAAGCCAAGTCCTTGAACAGTGACATTGGCTCTCCGTTTCCTTAAACCTAATTTCTGACGGCACCTTTCAGTCATAAAACTTTCCATGGATCCGTTATCTAATATTACACGAACAGATTGCAATGTTCCTGTATAATCAAGCACCGACACCATTGCCGTAGTTAACAGCGTGGTTGTGTGTTCTAATGACGTCGAAATCAACGAACTAGTGACAGGTTGTTCATGCACAACTGACGACGACAGATTGTCTTCACTAGGTCTACTAGTAGAAGTAAGTCTAGGCGCCGCTCTCCGAGGAGACGCTGACCTTTGACGATGGGTTTGTCGGCGTGGCGACACCGATTTTTCTTGTTTATCGAAGTGGAGTAACAAGTTGTGCGACTGATGACATTTTCTACACGACCAATCTAACGTACAATTTTTCATCGAATGTGAAGTATTTAAACATTTAATACAAAGATTTTTAAGCTTTACCACCTCAAATCTTTCTTGAGGGGTTTTATCGAGAAACTGCTTACATCTATAAATAGGATGCACAGCTTGACAGAAACTACAATTTTTAACATCATTGGTGGTGCCAACTAAAGAAGTTTTAGCCGAAGTGCTAACGAACCTTCCTTTTTCTCTTTCTTTTACGGAATCTCGAGATTTTAAGCATGTTCCTGAAGCAATGTCATTTATTTCCAACACTTTACATTGTTTTTCAATGTACGACCTTAAATCTTTGAACGAGGGAATTTCGTCATTATTTCCTAATTCGAAACGCTTTAAAATGTTTGTATCTAATTTTTTCGATAACAGATTAAACAACATGAAATCTAATAAATCTATTTCCATCTGCCTTAACGCGAATATATTTTCATCAAAACAACTAATTAATTGCCGGAGTTCCGCATGCGAGTCTGAGGAACTGACCTTAGGGCATTTTCGAGAGCATTAAAATATGTTGAAAGTAATAACCTCTTGGACTGAAAACGATTAGTAATGATTTTATAGGCTTCCTCGTATGCATAATCATTTAATGGCAAGTGTTTTATTAAGCCACGCGACGACTCATCTAATGTATCAACGAGATGGCAAAATTTTTCAACGGGTGACAAACTGACATTATCATGAATCAACCGCTTATAAATTGCATTGTAACTCTCAAAATCTGAAATGCGTCCGGAGAAGCGGGGGACTGAAAGATGTTTCAAGCGAATTGCACAGTTTGACGAAAAGGAATTATTCATATTTTCCACCTTTGGCTTATTTTCTACCCGATCTAATTCGCATTGTTCAGCGATAATACGAATATCTAATAGGTAATCATCGATTTTCACCCTAAGAGCCGAAAATTCATCCAATTGTTCACTTTCTTCGTCAAAGAAAATATCCTTGCAAAAGGATTTGAAAAGCGTTTCAATCTGTTTGACAGTTTTAATCGACGCTCTAATTAAAGCAATCGATACGTTTTCCGGTTGGTTGATTTTGCTGTATATGTGATCCAACCTTTTAACTACAAATTTAGCTTCAAGAATAGCTTTATCAATTGATATAACCATATTTAATTAATGATTAATGAACGACAATAAAATTAATGTAAAACAATGCGTGACTCGAATACGCTAAATTACAAATTCATCTACGAAATTAAATTATTAATAGAAAAATGCAACTAACTACAGTGCTCGCCCGACAAAGCTTTTAAGGTTTCAAATAAATACCAATAACCCCTTTGTTATACAAGTTGCATGAACCCGAATGGTTGCTCCAACTTGAAGTGACAAATAAGGTAAAGATTTAGGATACAATAACCCTCATAAATAGTTTACATAAAAAGATACCGACGACGACCCTAATCTTTGCCACAAAGGATAAGGAATGTATTGTAAAATCTACCGTTATAACCAGATGTATTTATCATTCAATTTGCAAGCAAGATGTTCTTTTCTGTGTAACACGTTTAACCATAATAAACACTACGACAATTTTATAAATTTAAGTATAAGGAGCTTAAAGGATAGGAACTAATTATTTAATTAAAGATCCGGCTCGAAGGATCAAATTTGTTTATTGCGCGGAGGTCTTATAAATTTGTACATCGACTTACCTCCGCGTTGTTTTGTTGTACTAAGCTGCAGTTCCTATTCTTTCAACCAAGTGGACTGTATGCGAATTGAGTCTATGTTACGTTACACTTGCACTGTGTTTTTTAGGGGGTTTAACAACTAAAGTCTGCGGCACTTGACTAACTTACGGGTACCGAACGAAGAAACCGACGACCGTTCTGCTTCAATATCCATAAGAAAGTGTTTGTTCACTACTCTTAGTCCAACTTATTCACCCATGCACAAGGAATTTTTATGGCAGGATATAAGGGAACAAGGGATGACAGTTTTACTATTAGATTTACGACTACAAATTTAAATAACTTAAAATTAACCACGCGAACGTGCGACAAAGAGACCGAACACTACGAATAAAATTGCGGTTTTCAAGGTCTACGCACTGTTGTTGACTATATTACTGCATCCGAGTTGAACATAGAACAGACTAAAGAATTGCATGTCACCGACGTCGTCTCGTGACAATAAGAAGAAAACCGCTCGACCACAACACCTGTATATATACCTTAACGCGGCTCGCCCCTTTTACGATGACCACAACCTCCAACATAAAAACCGCGCACGCTGATTGGCTGCGCTTCACACCACCAGCCTCAAGAAAAGGTATAAAACCAGCTGCATTGCGACCAGATCGTCACTGGACTCAATTATCTAGCGCTTATCTTAGCCTAGAGAGAAACAGTCGAACCCTCACCGCTTCTCCTAACCTGAGGAACCACTGGAAAACCCTGGCGCTTCTCCTAGCCCGGAGCACCGTCGGCGAATACTTTGGCTCTGCTCTGAGCCCGAGACAGCACTCCGACGACTTGGCGCTTCTCCTGGTCCGGGACACCCTTGAAGAAGACCTCGGCTCTGCTCTGAGCCCGAGGCAGCACAACGCCTTGGCGTTTTTCCCTAGCCCAAAGCCGTCCGACATCAACGCCGGCGCAACAGCACTGCATGGGCGGCGCCACGGATTAGAACCAACACTCGTCTACCCGGACGACCCCAGAAGGTTCGCTGTGAGGAAGGCGTACCGAGACGCCGCAGACCGACGCAACACGAGCAACTTCTTATAATTCTTCTATATACTTCACGCTTGTATATATGTTAGATCGTAATTATTATATTTCACCCTTATAATCATTGTATATATGTATGTTCTAGTGTAACTTATAATTACTGTATATATATTACTCATATTTAGACCAGGGTAGAAAATTATATAATCACATCAAATAATTTTAATCACTGTGTAGAAGCTTTTGGAATAGGTACGCGTTATTAAATAACAGCGTGAAGCATAAAAATTCATTCGTTTTATTAAAATTAAGAAATTTAAATTATTTATAAGACGCTTTATATCAAAAGAAACAGTATTAAAAAGCTCTGCGTGTAACTTAATTATTCCGAGGAAAGAAACAAATGGAAATTACGTGCAAAATTTATATTAATTATCCCTATTTTAAGTAACCGGTAGTAAAACAAAGTATACACATAATAATTAATATTTAACTTGTATTCGCTAAAAATGAAAGGATAGAAGTCAATTTTAATTGGAGTTAATTAAACCATTATTAATAATAAGCATAAAAGTCTGTGAAAATCCAAGATTATAATACCAGAAAATAAAACTCTGAGAATTAATATTATTTTGAACACCTGCGTAGTTTAAATATCACGTACGGCGAAAATTGTGTAGATAACAAATGGTTTCAGAGAATCTTGGAGAAACCGGGGCTTAATATTCACGGGAAGGTGCGATACGGGGTTATTTAACCCAGATAGTCCACATGGACTGAAATAATCGATAATAAGGAATATCAATTTGCACCAATACGAACAGGTTAGAAAAGGAAAGAGAAAATGCGTCAAGCAAAGACACATATAGTAAAAGGCGTGATTTAAGCAACGTTACGAGGGTCACAATTGGTTGAAAATAGGATGCAAATATCAGAGGTAGAAACAACAATTTCTGTATAAAATTCAATTAGTTATTTCCAGACGTTGCGAGCCGTGTCGAAATTTCTGAGATTTAACTGGTGCGAGTGCAAATTTCGTAAAAATCGCATGCCGGGCTGTGGAATGGGAACCTAGCATGCGAAATTCTGAAGAATTGTCCGTTTTGGGGACAAGACCGACAGACAGGCTAACCTCTATATATACCCAGGTTAATATGAACAAGCTCTCTTAGATCTGCGACTTGATTCAATGCTTTAAACAGTGCTTTTTAGTTTTCCGAGTTTGATAGAATAATTTAAAGTTTGCTCGTATATTTTAGTGATTTAAAACAGTTTGTTCTTTACGTGCTACAATGAATGTACTTTAGTGCACTTAGAAAAGAAGATACAAGGTAATAAAGTTTAGTATCACTGTACCAATTAGTAAAATTTACAACGACAAATGAATACACAAAAGTAGGCAGTTTTGACGAATATTTGTGAAAGAAGTATGAATTTCTTTGCTATTTTTCGTGGGTGTTAATAATTAAATGATTCGTAAACGGGTCTGGATCCACAAAACAAGCTTCAGATATACACAAATGAGTTCCGGAAAAGCACTGAAACTACTTTAGATGAATGGTGATGTAGAAAATTTTAAAGGCGACCAGCAATACGAGGACCTAAACATAACCCAGTTGGATTGGTGTGATTAACAGAGGACGATATACATTGGGGCCACGAGTGCATTAACCTTCAAGTAACTTATGCTTTGTTGTTGGATTTTGATATTTTGGTGTGTGTTGAATAACTTTATAATTGATTTACTTAAAATGGACAGTAGTGAAATTGTACTAACAATAAAATTTTAATTTTAAGGTGAAATTTGCTTGTTTAAGTAGAAAGGGGTATTTAGTATTGATGTTCTGGATTATGATGAAAATTTGGGTATGTCTTTGAGCTCAATTAGACGAACCTGGTTAATTAACGTAAAGGGGTGGTAGATGCTCCCTTTCATGCTCATACTCAGGTCTGCATATATTGTTATATTAATTAGTGGGCGTCCTACAAGGACTTTAATTCTGGATGCACATTAAAATGATAATAAATTTAATTTTGAAATTTTCCGATATTAAAATTTATGCTGAATATTAATTTTGAAATTTTAATGTATTGTGAATATTGATGTAAATAGAGTTGACGTTGCTGTTTGTGGTAGGAATGTGTTTGTTTTTTTATGTATGAGGATGAAAGCTATCTAGAGGAGCAGCCGAGGCGATTAACAGAAGAAAGTCAATGGACCAACACAGTTAAGGTAATGAATAGCTTTTTGTAGGATTCACAGCATTCTTGATGCCCAATTCGTAGGGGCTCGATTCGAAAAGCGGAGTACCCGGATTTTAAAGGTATCACAGCAATATATATACAGGGTGAATGGTATCGTTCGTGCAAAAATGAACTGGGAGATAGTACACTTAATTTGCAACAAAAATTGTTAATATGAACCCTGTCCTATCTCGATTGGTTTAGGAGTTATGGTTTTTTTTAGTCTGTTTCTTAATAACGCGA
Organism: Platerodrilus igneus; assembly: GCA_036346225.1. Lineage (NCBI taxonomy): Eukaryota > Metazoa > Arthropoda > Insecta > Coleoptera > Lycidae > Platerodrilus > Platerodrilus igneus. The sequence goes on along the minus strand of JARFIW010000488.1, from coordinate 3,052,031 downwards.
CTTCTTGCAGTAAAAGTTAAATTTCTGAGCTTCTACTGCAAATAACTAGATAAACAATCAGATTTTCATAAACTACATTAAATTTCCTATAAAAAACAACTATTTCGATTTTTTTAATTTTAAAAGAAACATTTATTATAAAGCATTAAAAGGTAAAAAATTACAAAGGAATTTTTTTTAACAAAGTTTAAAGTAATCTTACAGCGAAATTATTTTATCTACAAATGAGCAAATGTCACAAAAACAACCTCACTTCGTAAGGTTTCCAGTAGTGCGAAACACTTTCTATTTGATTTTTAATTTATTAAATTATTGCCTTCGTAATGCCGGAAAAACCTTGTTCGATCATAAGATAATCAAGGCAGTGCGAATTGAAAACAAAAATGTACAGTAATTTTAAGAGCACAGATACGTTCATAGCATGTAATTGTGACATTGACAGTGTGAAGCATTGTCACGGATTAGACAGTTGTATTCGTATAAATCTTTGATACGTACTAAATTACTATCTAAGATGCCTGCTTGTAATAGCAACAGAGAATATGCAGATATGCATTGCATTTATGATTTTTGTAATAGTAATGCTACAAGAGCACGGGAGAAATATAAACGTCGGTTCCCAAATCGTCCGATTCCCAGTCGCAACGTGTTTGCAAGAACGCACCAATGGTTCCTTGATGGAGGAACATTTCAAGTACCTAATGAAAGGGGGCAAAATCTGGACGTTGAAATTGACGAGTTTGTCTTGGATCGAGTGGAACAAGACCCTACAACTTCTACACGTCATATTGCAAGAGAGGTTATAGTTTCGCAATGGAAGTAGTAGATGTTCTGCACAAGAATAATATTCGACCTCTTCACTTTACACCTGTTCAAGCTCTGGAAGGCGGAGGCGAAGATTTCCAACAAAGGTTGATGTTCTGCCGTTGGTTATTAGCACGGGATATTGAGGAGCGCCATTTCTTTCGAAAAATACTGTGGTCTGATGAGTCCCTCTTTATGCTGGCGTTCTAAATCTCCACAATTACCACTATTATGCCGATGAAAACCCTCATGCAATAAGACAGAAATCGTTCCAACGCAGATTCAGCCTAAATATGTGGGCGGCTGTGATAGGAAACACCCAGGAAACACACCCTTATTGGCCCCTATATTTTCGAAAGAAACCTCAATGGAGAAGTGTATTTGGACTTTCTTAAAAATCAACTACCCCTATTGTTGGAAGATGTCCTTTTAGAAGTTCGTAGAGATATCTTTTTTCAACATGACGGGGCTCTTCCTCATTACACACGTGGTATCCGCCAGTTTTTAAACGAACAGTACGCAAGGTGGGTTGGTAGAGGAGGACCTATTCCGTAGCCAGCAAGATCGCCTGACTTGAATCCCATGGATTACTTTGTATGGGGCTTTTTAAAAGAATACGTATACAGCACGTAGGTAGTCAGTTTGGAAAATTTGAGACAAAGGTTCGAAAATGGATGTCAACTCTTAAGGAGAAGCTATCTATGAGCATGACCGTGGTAGGTATGGGAAAAGAGCAAGAACCTGTATCAGATGTGGTGGTCAGCATTTTGAACAATACAAATAAAATTTAATTTATCAAATTATTGCCTCCGTAATACCGGAAAAACATTGTGGGATCATTAGATAATCAAGGCAGTGGGCGAATTTTAATGCGAATTGGAAACATATATTTGTTTCCATATTTCCATACTTGATAAATTAAAAATCAAATAGAAAGTGTTTCGCACTGCTGGAAACCTTATGAAGTGAGGTTGTTTTTGTGACATTGGCTCATTTGTAGATAAAATAATTTCGCTGTAAGATTACTTTAAACTTTGTTAAAAAAAATTCCTTTGTAATTTTTTACCTTTTAATGCTTTATAATAAATGTTTCTTTTAAAATTAAAAAAAATCGAAATAGTTGTTTTTATAGGAAATTTAATGTAGTTTATGAAAATTGGATTGTTTATCTAGTTATTTGCAGCAGAAGCCGAGAAATTTAATTTTTACTGCAAGAAGTCGCGTTATTAAGAAACAGACTAAAAAAAACCATAACTCCTAAACCAATCGAGATAGGACAGGGGTCATATTAACAATTTTTGTTGCAAATTAAGTGTACTATCTCCCAGTTCATTTTTCCACGAACGATACCATTCACCCTGTATATATATATATATATATATATATATATATATATATATATATATATATTATAAGTAGTTTTTACACAAGGTAAGTTGATAAATACTAACGTATTGAAATTAATAAGATGAAATAATAACTTAGACTTTTAAGTAAAGCCCAAATGATCATTTCAAATCGAGCTAGTAATTGAAAGAAGGAAAATATAAGGCCTTATATTTTTTCCTTCTTTCAATTACTAGTTTGATTTGAAATGATCATTTGGGCTTTACTAAGAAGTCTAAGTTACTATTTCATCTTATTAATTCTATATATATATATATATATATATATATATATATATATATATTATATATATATATATATATATATATATATATATTACTGTGATGGGTAAGTCTAACCATGTGTAAATAGGTGAAGCATGTATCTATGTAAGCATTCTGTATATAGAAAACAAGAATTTATTTATTACTCTTCGAATTAATTAAATTGAAATAAAAACGGACAGTTTAATATGTAGGTTCAAATCATAGATTGGGATAAAAGGGCATATTTTAATGAAGGTTCAAATCAATAATTTGTATACGTTAATTTAATGCAAGGTTGAAAATTGCGTACAAAAATTTGCAGGCTAAAAATCAATAATTCAGTAACGTATATTTATTAAATTCATAGAATACTAAATGTTTGAGACAGCAAAACAAGTTGGAATAAGCCAAGGAGTTTAAAGAATAAAAACTTAGGGGAGATAAACAATTCTGGTGAAGACTAGAATACGTTACGAAAACATTTCAAAGTATTGTTCAACGGAAAGATACAAGGTTAACAAACAGACGACTAGTCTGCAAACAAATCAATAAAATTAAGGGACAGAGAATCGTTATAAAGTAACAGAGGAAGATGGAAAATATAACAGGTGGCTAAATGACAAACAGTTTTCAAGCACGTGACAGAAGAGTGTGTTTTAAAATTAAATAAGCTGGACGGAGATGCAACATGTTTGTGAACATTATTAATTTATCAAGGCGCACGTGTAGGAAGGGCACTAACTGTAGACGACATGGCAATAGTGGGACTATAAGAAGGACGGAAAATATGCGGTAGATAAAGATAGCAGTAGGGTGGAAATAGCGTCGACTTTGTAAGTAGGAAAACAAGACAGAGACCATAAAAGGTGGGTATTAGAGCGTAAGTGCAATAAGAATATAGACGCGGACATAAGACGCGTGCGTAGGATTTGTTAGAGGGAATAGTAGAGTGACGTATTTCACGGAAAATACTGACGGTTGGCTAGTTTAATTAGTTTTTCGGAGTAAAGTGTCGTTGGAGTGGTGAAATTCTTAGTTTTGAAAGTTCGTTAGGTGTTTTGTACGAGCGAATTTTGTGGAATTGTGTGGCGGTTACTAGAGTTCGAAGAAGGCAGATTGAAAATGCGCGACAGAAGGGGGGTTCTGAGCTTATATAAGCGTTGCCGAAGGTGGCAAGTCTTTCTTATTTTTCGCTTATTTTTCTGATTCACTTCGCTTACATTGAGTATCATTGAGAAGATCCTAATTTAAAAACCGGGTGATAGTGCAGTCCATCGAATATTTTTTTAAGTGTTATAAGAGCACAAGTAGGTGCAACTAAAGTGAACGGAATAAAGATTTTTATAAATAATTATGACGAAAAATGCTGGATGTTACTGAGGTAAGCGATTGAATTACATCTTGAACGAGAGTGCTGGTTGGACGTTAAGTGGAGTTTGGACCCTGGATGGGGAGCTGTATGGAAGGCATCCACAAATCGTTGGGGAATTGGATTAAAGAGTTGAGATGGAATGGTTGTCCTAGTTAGAAAGCAGACATTGGGTGTAGTCCAGGAACGTGAGCTTGGTGGACGTCATATACTGAAGTGGTGATTCTGATTAGAACAAATCCCTGATATTTTGTTGAGATTTCGGAGGGTAGTGCTTTGCATACTTTTATACGCGAAGCGAAGACTGTGATGAACAAAGGAAAGTTTGATCTACGAGGGTGGCAATATTCCCTCACACAGGAGCTAAGATAGTGAATGTACTTGAGGTAAATTGGGATACGGTAACAGATACTATGCCGGTCACTGAATATGGTATCAGATTGGATCTTGATTTGGACAAGTTAGTTATCACCAAAAGGTTCATACTATCGACGACTCATCGTGTGTTCGACTCTATTGGAATTACTTGCCCAGTAACGTTGATACCTAAGTTATTGTTACAGCAACTATGGGGCAAGTAGGTAACTTGGGATCAATCCAATCGGTAGACCAAAAAACAGAAAATGCATTTAAGAAATGGACGAATGAATTGCCTAATTTATCTAAAATGGAATTTCCAAGATGGATTTAGACTGAAGGTCAAGAGGCAGACTATTGCAGTCTACACACGTTTTGTGACGCTAGTTAAAATGCGTTTGATTGCGCCATCTTCTTAAGGGTGTGTAAAAAGAGAGTGGTTTCCGTAATTTTGGTGGCAGCCAAAGCTAGAGCTATGCCTATTCGTAGGTTGATCATTCCTCGGTTTGAGTTACTTGCTTCCACAATTGGTGCTAGATTATACGATAATCTAAAAGGGAATCTGGAGGTATATTTGAATCGTATTTATGGAGCGATTCGTCTACGGTTGTGACATGCGTGCATCGAACAGAACAATGGAGCGCTTTTGTTGGGAATAGGGTCGCAGAAATGCAGACATTAACAGGTGGTAGTATTTGGCGGCACATCAGAGGGGTGTTAAATCCAGCTGATTTACATTTACGAAGGTGTACTTTAACAAAACTAGCAGAATCACGTTGGCGGGAGGGACCATTATGGTTGTACAAAGCTCCAGAGGAGTGACCAATAAGTGATCTTGTCGGGGACAAAAACGAAATTGTTCTGGAACGGAAACAACGCTAGTCACCATTCTCTTATCGATGGATTTTGACGATTTGAGAATGGCGTATTTCTTGAAATATTCTTAAACGTTAAGGATGGTGGCATGGTTATTCCGGTTCATTTTTAATACTAGAAATCCGTACCAAAAACTCTTCGCAGAGCTTACCGCTGACTAGATCAGCCGGACTGAAAACTTTGCGCTCAAAATTGTTCAACTGGAAAGGATTTTCTGGAGATAATGAGCAGCAATTGATAGGGTTGAGCACGTTTTATGAGCACGGTGTAAGGGGGCTTAAATCGAGAGTGAGCAATAGGTATGATAGTCTACTCTTCAGCATCCCTGCGTTATTGCCTGCCAAGAATCCCATTGTGGGAGAATTAATTTTACAGGCACACAAAAAGGCTTACCATGTCGGAGTTCAGGGACTGCAAAGCATTTTGCGAGAACGATATTGGATCTTGGGAGGGCGCAGAAGTGTGAAATTTGCTAGATCTAAATGCACGACCTGTAACAGACAAGAAGCAAAACCATTTGAGGCAGAATGTCCGCCTTTGCTTCGTGATCGAGTTCGAGATGCTGTTGCCTTTGAAGTTATAGGTGTAGACATTGTAACGAATACGATTTCCCTTCTAGTTAGTTCACGCCTTTTTATAATTATCGTTTATAAATATTCCTTATGGTATTGAAAGTATAAATTTCTATTCAATTAGAATACTAGCTTTATTTATTCGTTTTCTTGTAGAACTCCATCTGCGTTGATAAATTCAATTAAACATTTCTGTTCTCCTGATACTTGCGAATGTGTTAATGCAAGAATTCGGTTTTACTGCCCATACTTGCATGGGAATATACTTAGTCTAATTTGATTTGAGGACGTAATTGGAAAACTTGTTCGGACGTTTGGTCGAATAGATTTTTTGAAGTCATGGTGCCCAACAGGCACCTGGCGTGGAAGAGAAGGATTCCTTTATATTTAAAGTAAAAACCGTCACTAGTGTAGATGCTGGAGAGGCGTGTAGAAAATTTTTGGTTTGTATCCTTCTTTGGTTAGTTGACCCTTAAGATGATTTATATGATTTTGATGCGACGTCATCACGGTATGTATTTTTTTTTTCATTTTAAATTTAAATCAATGTTTCTTCATTTTTGTAGTGCAAGTTTTTTTAATAAATATTTCAAAGTTGAAATATTAAGGTGCACATGTTGTGAACAAGTAAAAATTTAAGCGTTCATTTTCGAATAAAAATCTAAATGGTAGTTCTAGGCGTATTTAAAGAACATACATATGTTGTTGGTGTTGGACACGAAGGTTATTGTGTGATGACGCAAAGCTCATTCTGAAATAAGTTGGTAGATGGCTGATATCGGATTTAGATAGAGGTCATGCAAACTTTAGTGGTGAATGATTTCTTTATTCAGTTCTCGTCAAAAAAAAAACTACCGGAAATATAGCGGTTGCATTTTTTTGTAAATTCATATAGTAGTCTAAATATGAGTGAATATTTTTGTTCAATATTTAAAAGGCTGAACTTGTACAAAGGTTCATATGAACGTTTGAGATTTAAAGATAAAATTCAGGGTATAGAAATGTTGAACAAAAATTTGTTCGTAAATTAACAGGTACTTTTTAGCACTTGCTTGTCACATTTAAGATTCCAGTTTTTAACTTGAAAATATAATAATACACAGTTTGTTTTGCATCATTAGGTTATTTAAATTTTCGTTCACAATATAAATTTTTAAAAATATCTAAACTCAATCTTATATCATAAACTCAAAACATTTATGCACTTGTTTGTAAACCAAAACAGAATCCTTCTTCGTTGATCAGTAAAAAGTTGTTACTTATAATTAAAGTTCAATATATTCCTTAAAGAATCTTAGTAAATACTTAAGATCTATAAAATGCCCGTATATAATAATGATAACGAATAAATACTGTGATAGTTTGATTGCTGAAACAATAATGTATATAAAGTTGCATAAAAGTTGTAAATATTTTTAGCAAAATAGAAAATGGGTTATGTTATTCTGAATCAATTTTTTATTGAAGTAGATCATAGTTTCTCACAATTGTTTCAAGCAAATTTGCAAAATTTATGTGTACAATGAGAAAGGCTACAAGAATTATTTCCGGTAATATATTTTAGAGTTATATTTTTGAATAGTCACCTTTTGAAATTTTTTCGTGATAGTTTGACTAGGCTCTAGTGAAGCCCTAGTTCTATGTATTCCTTGAGGTGGTTATATTTTCAGACAGTACGAGATCATCGTTCCAATTTAAGTTTGCAGTGCTAAAGGTAAGGAAGTATTACGTTTTGACGTTTAGATTGTTCAGTAGACGTTATTTTTTTTCTGAAAGTTTCCGTATCTGATCTTCGGATTGTTAATATGATAGCTATTATTAAGATACGGTGGCGTTCATAATATTCTTTTCTTTATCGTATACGAACCTACGACCCTAGCTCATAGATCTGCCCTAAGTTGAAGAAATTTAGCTGGCTGGAAGATCTTATGCGAGGGTCCTTTTGCACGAAAAGCCGCTTCCCATACATTTTACCCTGGGCTTGAACGTTAGACAGGAACCCCTCCTTTATTGTGTGGTGACTCTGCCGCCTACAAGGTAGAGTAGATTGAAAAAAACAGATGTTTCAACATGGCTGGTTCCTTATATTTGAAAGATGGAAAGAAGACATGGATATGCTTTTCACATGTGCTATTTATCGCGCGGTTTATCTAGAACGTCTCTATTCACTTCTTACTTTATTCAAGGACTGCGAAGGTTTGTTGCTCGATGCGGTAGGCTCAAGACCATTTATGGTGATAATGGTACGAATTTTGTAGGAACTGAAAACGCATTATCATATCTAGATTGGAATGAAATTTCGAAGAACGCGTCAGCCCTGCGGATCTCATGGCAATTTAATCCTCCATCAGCACCATAGTGGGGAGGTTTTTGCGAACGCCTAATACGTATACTCAAAGGTCTACTTCGAAAGGTGGTGGGACGTGCTTGTCTATTCTATGAAGAACTATTAACTACGCTTTGTGACTGCGAGGCTGTGATAAATGCAGACCATTGACGTATGTATCAAGCGATGCACGTGATTTGGTCACTTTCATACCTAGCATGTTCAGCCGGGATCACGTGGAAATTGGAATGCCCGATTGTGACAACATTGAAAGGTCAGGATTGTGTCGCATTGTACGTCATGTGTATAAGTTGCGTGGACATTTGCGGCAACGGTTTCGATCAGAGTATCTAGGTCAGTTGAAATTGGGGTATAAGAAGAATCCTGATAGGAAGGTTGCCCTCGAAAAAAAAATGGGTCAATTAGCGATGACAACTGGAAACGTATAGACTGGCTTCTTGGTCGCAAATAGAATGTTGCCCAGTAAGGATCAGACGGTTCGGCAGGTGAAACTAAATAGTTGTAGATGTCAGTTCATATGGCCTGTACAGCGGGTATATCCGTTACAAGAGGATTTAAAAATGGAGCGTGAGCTGCAGTCTCATGACTTGACACAAACAAGAGGCGAGGAACAAAAACAGGATGTAGCCAACGACGTCGCAGCGTCTAGGACTGAAGACTCTTAAACCAGAACCAAACATGTGTGACGATTGGAGTAAAGTGCCGATGGTTTATTTTAGTCGAAGTGGTCGGGCATGCAAGCTGCCAAACCGGTTTTACTAATACTGCATCTAACAGCAGCGGGTTTGTCGTTCATTTTTTAGGAGGGGGGATGTTGGGATTCACAATTATGAACATTTATTTTAAAATAGGCGGTGTTGAAAAAAGATGACAGATATAAGAAAATCGTTGAAATAGACAGATTAAAGTTATTGATTTTGATTACATGTATTTATTTGTAGAATTGCCTTCCAACAACCCACCGTTGTGACTAGAGTGAACAAAAGGTTTACTTTTTGTATTTGAATCGAACCAATGGTGCCGACTGCAATAGGCGGGTAGCTCATTACCGACACTGTACAAATCTCATATGAACTGAAGTTGCTATAAATAGCTAACTATGTGGGAAATAGCTGTAAAGTTCTTTTGCAATCATCAAGTTTAGCCTGAACTTTGTAGGCTTGTTTAACAATCTGATTAAAAACGCTAGAGGGGGTTCGAACACATATGCAAAATTAAAAATAAACTATTTTTCAATAGTGCAGTTGTTACAAAGCTACGTGTAAGAATGTTACAGATTTACTATAACGTTTAAAAATGAATTTTTATCTGCGAGACTAACTTTAACGTGATGGAAATTAGCAAGTGCAATTTGTTTCATTTCCGTCAGAGATTTGTTTCCTTGTATGGTTTCTCACATAATCGTCAGTTTCATTTGCCGTGCCATACTATACTTTAAGCATCTACGTGTACGCCTTGTAACTGTTGGAATAATTATTTTATTGTTTTCGTACGAGGCAGAAAAATAGTATTGGTCATTTAAGAACTACTCGCGTGTATCAAATAAGTATAACAGTTTTCATTTTGAAGCTGAGTCGCTTTTTATATCTTTCTGATTTCTAGGCAATCCCTTTCGCGCTCGTCGATGAAAGTTGTCGGTCCACTTACCGGCTCTCATTGGGTAAATAAGCTTATAATTATAGCTGCTTTTCTGCTTCGTCGTCTGAAAGAGCTCTATAGAATGATTGATATGTTCTTTCATAGTGTTAAAAGTGGATGTGATATTAGGCGCCGATTACTACAAGCAATTGATTGAAAAGCAATTTTATTACTGGCATCCTAATAAGTTGCTGTAATATAATACTATCTAACTTAGCCAATTTTTAAGGGATAACCTTCAAGGAAAATTGGTACGCATCTTCTTTAATAAACAGAGCAGTAAAATACGACACAAGATAGACCGAAAATGTATGTTAAATTGGATTTTATTGATCTTTACCGAAGTTATAAAGTTTGCTTAATGGAAAATTGTAGAATAACCTGAAGATGTAGGAGACGCAAAGCAAATTCTGAGGTTCGGAAAATAAAACTTTGAATATAAAACTATTGTAACGGGCTACTGCTACCGCGTTTCTTTAATTTAAAACAAGTAATAACCAGAGTCTTTATTACTCACTGTTCACAAGTCTAATTAACAGTATATGCCTTATTTATAGATGTTTTCAGTCCACTTAACAATGAAGCACTATTACACTAATGAATTTACAAGCACTAATATCTTCTTAAACTAACTTATTTAGGAACGGTCCATTAACAACACTAACACAACTATTTATTTATTATACACTTTGTCTATTTATGTATACTACAAGCTGCATGTACATTAGACACAGCATATAACATTTATGTATACACTTGAACTTCCAAAAGCTCAACTACTATTACTTTACAACGATATAATTTATATTAGACATTCTAGTGTAGACTGACTCTTGCATTTATTAGCGGTCTTATATATACTCTGAGTTAAAGATATGACTCATACTCTAGTAATTACGAGAAGCTTCCCGGTCTATTGAGAATAAACAGTGTTGGCGGCGTTTTGTGTATTTGATTGCTAGAAGAATTCTCGAATCCTGAAGACTATGCAGAACCTATAGCGCTTGTGTGTTTGACGGGTTGCCTAATAGTAGCTCGCAACACTATCTTCACGTTATATAACAATTAGCATTATGGAATCTCACTACTGTTTCTAATATATGTCTGATCCAGTTAGCAAAGGTGTTTGTTTGAACATGCTATTAAATTTATTTAGAACGACGAAGACCTTAGTAATATTGCATCCCAATAATTAACCAAATACGTGACTACGTGCTTTATTAAACGTTTCTGTTATTTGAGGCATTAAAAGTTGAAACTTCAATAAGGTGCTGCAACCATTGACCGATAAAATTAACGTGACTGCAGAGTCGTGAAAGAATTTGCAATATTTCTTCCATTTTTAACGTATATAAATTTTAAATAGTTTAATTACAATAAACAGGACCGAAATTTGGTGCGTTGGCACTCGTGGCAAAAAGCTCGAGCGCGCGCCCTCTTACTGAATTGGGTAAAGCAAAATGTACTACATAAACATTTCTTCACAACAGAATGGTATGTTTAAAATAAATTCACATAACTAACTAACTGGCACATTCAAAAGGTAGATGTGTTAATTTCAATGTAAGTATTATGTTATATAAACGATACAAGTACACCTCTACGAATAATGATATTAATATTTTCGTAGACTTTCATAATATTACCTTTCTAGATTTGCATCCGCAAATAAGTCTATGAGTTCCCCATAATTTAAACTTCTTGCTTTTTCCTTTTCGATGCTGAGCATAGATATATTCCCCAGTCGTTTCTGTCCCAGTGAAGAGCGCAGATATGATTTAATAATTTGAGCATGCTGAATGATCGCAGGCAGCTGTTCTTACAGGCATGCAAAGAATAATTCTCAGCGTGGTGACTAAATCTGAATAGATGTTCTCAAATAAAGGGATGTATATTCCTTGCATAATAGATCAAATGAGCAGCCCATTTCTTTGAAGTCTTCTAGGAACACAATTGGTTGGAATTAGAAACTTTCAACTTCCGAAGCAAATTCATAGGGATCTAAATCAGAACAAAACTTTAGTGCAAGGTTCTCAACCATTTTCTTTGACTTTTATCTCTGAATTAAAAAGCGCACTCCTATTTAAAACACCGAACTCTTGAGCAACGGAATTTAAAGCAACAAATCGGCTATTGATTTGAATTATTACGAAATCTGAAACCTGAAGAAGTTCTGTTCTATATTGAGTTTCGGCATCCAGCAAATATCCCTTATCTTCGGGTTTGCTTTCCCGACGTTGGTGACTCAATTAATTCATCAGCTAGGGCCTTCGAGTGCTGTGCTAGTGATAGAAATAAATCTTCCTTGTATTATTCTATCTCAGAGAGTAGTCCATGTATCATTTGAGCTGCTCGACCGGCATTAAGAATACCTTCATGCAATGATAGGTTTATTCCCGTAATTCTTTTAAGAAGCGTGTCCTAAAAACACAAATAAGTATATTTCCATACGTCTCGATGGATTTTAATATCGACTAACCTTGACTATCGTATCACCTCTATTTGGCGGTTATCCATAATTTGTTGTAATGTTGTTAAAATTTTAGGTAGTTGTGATTTTAATGAATGCACGGCATTTGCTTTTGATGTCCCATGTGAATCACGACTACCTTTCAAAGTTATTTTTAGTTCATCTTTAAGTAATTACCAGTGGTCATTTGATCCGACGAAAAAGTTGTATGTTTGTTGAACAGTTTCAAAAAAGATTTGCTTTTGTGGATTTATGTTAGTTGAATTTAGTTCTACTAAATTGGGACTATGCGCTAGGTATGTCATAAATCGAGTATTTTTGTTTAAGGATAAAATTAGTGCCTCTACAACTCTATAATTCATTGCCATATTAGCACCATTATCATATATTTTCTCTTATATCTTAAATATTCAAGTCGTCTTCTATCAGTTGGACCACACTTTCTTTAGTTAGGCGCCCGCCGTTTTTTCTTGTGCATTGATAAGATCATTGAAGCTTTTTTCATAACTGCATTTTCCTGTAGAATTAATGTGTACATATCCAATGATTTGAGCTATCTGTTCTTGATGTGCTACATCAGTGGTGCAGTCAAGTAAAATAGAGAAATATTTTGCATTTTTTATATTCTGTATAATGTATGTTTTCGCTTTTGTTGTAGGATCTATATTTTTGAGGAAAGGTAAGGCACTGACGTTTATTTTGACTCTCAATGTGATCTTTAATGGTACTCTTATAATGGCTAATTAAATCAATTACGCTTAGAAATTTGCCACAATCTGGCTGGCCAATGATTTCAGATGTTTCTGAAAGGGCATTGTTATTATTTATATGGTGTAAAATAGCGTCGATTATGACTCTCAAAATGTCTCCATTTCTTCTTTGCTTTTAGTATTACTTCAAGTAATTCATCGTCTATAAATTCTTCATTTTTTAGTTTTTTGGAATTCTCTGATTTTGATCTATGTATTGTTCAATTTTTATGGTGGAGTAATGACTGATTTAAATATATCCAGTCATTAAGCTAGCAATCCAAATATTAAGTCTACCATCACAAAACAGTTTGCACGGAAAACAAAATAAGGCATCCAATGTCTTGCAATAGATTAACCATTTTCTAATCACCCTTTCTCCGTTTTCATTGTCTTTATAAATCACTTTTTCTCGAACTGCCTATTATTTTTTGACGGATAGATTTCAATATCGTAGCTATAACTAGGACCCTGTTTGATGTATAGTTTAATGAAATTTTTATTAATTTTTCTCGCTTTAGGAATATTAAAATCTATGACAATTTCAAGGTCGTCGCCAGCCTTATTTAGTTCTGCAAACCTCTGATCTTTGATTTCTATTAAATTGGATTTATTTTCCAATTTATTTCCTGTTGCAAGCGATGTGGATAGTGTTTTAGGTGTAAGTGTATCTTTTGTAAAAAAATTCAGTCTTATAATTTCGTCGCAGCATCTTTTTTAGCTAAGGTGAGTCAATTTTGCTCGCCCGACCATTTCTTCTTGGTGGCATCTGTACAATGCAACAGAAAATAATGATTAAACATATTATACGAATAAAATTTTGAACAAAGGCTACAACATACTTATGTTGACTAAAAGAACAAGAGATGACTTAAAAGTTGCAGCTAACATTTATTTCTCAACATTTGTTTACAAATTTACTTTCAAACATCCTCGACCTTCTCAAATAAATATTTAGAACCATTTACTTACTTTTCAGTCAACAGTAATGTGGTAATTACGACCAGTCTTCCAAGAGAAAGCCTCCGGCTACAGGCAATGACAGACAACTCCTTTCGCCGCGCAAGAAAGTGAAAGCGTAATAAGTTAGTTACGGGCTGAGTCTCTTAAGACAACGACGTGTGCGTGACTCGAACGACGTTTTAACCAAGTAACGACGCCGACGGTTTTATTCTACTTTGTTTCAACGACGATTGTAATTAATAATATTGCTTAACCTAATTACTCTCATTAAAATAGTGTGCAGATATTAAGTTTGTTTTATTTAAAATTCGTTTAGAGGTAACATCCCACATAATTATGGGGACTCTTCCGGGATGCTCCTCTAAAAGTATCTAGTCTAATTAACTATTTAATATTTGGTGTCATTTATAATTTATATAATTTATATAAATATATTGCTTAACCTAATTACTCTCATTAAAATAATGTGCAGATATTAACTTTGTTTATTTAAAATTCGTTTAGAGGTAACGTCCCACATAATTATGGGAACTCTTCCGGGATGCTCCTCTAAAAGTATCTAGTGTAATTAACTATTTAATATTTGGTGTCATTTATAATTTATATAAATATAATGTTTTTGCGATTAAGTGCTAAAACTAAGTGTTAAAACCATTATGTAGTGGTGGGTTGTGGAATGTTTCTGTCTAGAACACTAAGAACGAAGACTATTGTGTTCAGCAGCGGGACGACAGGTTTGAATGGTATAATACCTGCGAAGCCAAATTCTATAAATAGTTAAGAATTTTATTTGAGGTAAGATCTTTCCATTTCACCCTCTAGTTGTGAGAGGTCAAGGCCTTTATAATTATTTACATATTGTTTGACTATTTCCTATTATTGAGCGGTGTTGCTAAACGGCTTACTTTACTCCAAAAGGAAGGTGTTTCGCTCTCGCGAGGATGATTATACATTTCGAACTTGGAAACGCATGTGGCTACAAGAACTGAGTGCGTGTAATAAATAATTTGCGCGACGTAAAGACTTTGTGACTTTTAAAATATAGCGCTTGGAGACGCTTAAAACTTTATTTTCGATTAACCGAAATAGCTAGTTTCTTGTATTTCGTGATTGTTTTATAATTCTCGCAACTAATATGAATTTGGGAAATATTTCGGAAATGAACAATTACATTAAAATTGCTCCGTTAAAAGCTATCCAATCATTCCACAAACTTATTTACGAAGTGGAATGTGATCGTAAAGGCCGGCAACGGCTTCTCGAGCTTGGGGGGTTTGAATTCGTGAAAGATTCTGATGATTATGACGCGAAAATCAAATACATCGACGGAAACTTTTCCATGAACGATCTTTTAATGATCGCCAACATTTTATGCATCGACCATAATACCGAAGTACTAAAGCGACATAATTACTGCTATCTGTACTATCTTAATGAATCTACGATGTTTAGCTACGGAATTACAAAGAGCCACCGAAATCGACGACAAAGATAATCTTATTTACGAAGATTGCGCAGAGGTGCTTCCGACTAATTCCACCGCGGTAAACAAACGGCCGTCCCCGTCACACCCCAAAGCAATTATTTGTTACATGAAGTTACCAGTGCTACTGTTGACAGACACAGGCAGTCACAATTATCGCCTAGCATACCGTCTATGGAATTTCGATCTAAATGGGTTTCAGACATTGAAAATTTCATTACCTTACTTGGTTGGAGTGATTTACACGCGTTCATATTCGCCAAAAAATCATTAACCGGTCTCGCAAAACTTTTTTTCGAAAGCGACGAGAATATCAATTCGCGGGTGTGCAGTAACAAATGAATTTTCTTCCAAAATTAACAGTACCGAGCTACATAAACGCTTATCGGACCGAAAAATGCGACGGGAGGAAACTGTTCAGGAATATTTTCTTACAATGAAAGAAATCGCCAATCCAAGTTTTATAGAAGAAGAAGCTTTGATCCAATACGATATTGACAGGATACGCGTCGAATATTCCAATAAGCGCGTTCTGTACGGTGCACGAGATATTGGCGACTTTAAATCAAGATAAAAAATTTACAGTGATATTAAAATACGAAGCCCAAAATCTTCCAACTGCACTGACCGGCATCAAAGTCATCAAACATCAAAAAACTACAATCGAGTCAATCATGATAGAGGTGTATATCAGGGCCCAAGTAAAATGCTCCACCAATCAAATATTAGGTGCTATAACTGCGGAGAACGAGGACTCAAATCAACAAACTGCAAAAATAAGGCAGACGGCTTAAAGTACTTCAGGTGTAACGGATTTGGCCACAAAGGCGTAGATTGTCTAAAGAATCGGCAATACCCAGAAAATGTTAAACGTAATAAGACGAGTAACAGAACCAACGACGTACACGAAATCAACGGACCACGAAGAAATCACCTAGCTAAAATCATATACATTAATAACTTCAAGGTGCCAGCTCTCATGGACACGGGCAGTCAAGTAAATCTAATCGGACAAGAATTCTACGAATCTAACACATTCGCAACGCTGACAGGGGAAACTATACTACTTTACGGGTTCGGAAGTTCCCAAGTCGTTACAAAGGGACGTTTCTTGTGTTGACAATCAATTGTTTATTACGATCTTTCACGTGGTATCATCCGATAGTATGTGCTACAAAGCTATTATAGGCAACGAATTACTAAATCAAGCAGAATTTATGATAAATAAGGACGGTATAAAAATAATTAAGGCAGATGACGATTGTACCTTGATGAATATCGATATATCTTATGATAAACCCCCGCATTGCGGCCTTACGACTGAAGCAATCCTCTTGCTTGAAAGATACGAACCACATAAGATTAAATGAAGCGACGTAGAGTTGAAAATAACCGTAAAAAACGACTAACCAGTTTATCATAACCGGCGACGACTACCATATTTGGAACTGAAGATAGTTAGTGGGTAAGTAGAGCAATGGCTTGAAGAAAACATCATAGATCTTGTACATCTAAGTGGTCAAGTCAAGTAGTGGTAGCCGAAAGGAAGGACGACTCACCACGAGTTTGTATCGATTTCCGCAAAATTAATAGAATCATAGACAAAGACCAAAACCCATTGCCGGTGATAGAAGATCAGCTGGAAAACTACAAAATGCCAAAGTATTTTCGTCGTTCGGTTTACGAAATGGATTTTTTCATGTAGGAGTTTCTCCAGAAAGTAGACAATATACATCATTTGTTACAGACTCGGGACAATATCAATTTAGAAGAGCCCCTTTTGAACTGTGTAACTCTACTGCCGTTTTTCCAAAATATATAAACAATGTTCTCCGCCTGCTGATAAATAATGAAACCGTTCTACCCTATAAGGACGACTTAATTATTCCAAGTTTTGATTAAAAGGAAGGTATGCAAAAGCTTCAAATAGTGTTAGAAACATGCAAAGATTATGGATTAGAAATTAACAATCAAAAATGTAACCTTTTAAAACGACGCATTCAATTTTTGGAGCACATCATCGAGAATGGTAACCTGCTCCAATCTGAAACTAAGACGAAAGTAGATCCACTGAAAAAAGACGTACAATTTAAGTTTAGCGATATAGAAATGGCAGCACTTGTGAACTTGAAAAATATTATGGCTATCAAACCGGTTCTAGTAATATACATACCCGATGCCGAAACAGAAGTGCATTTCCGACGCGTCCAAATTAGGTTATGGCGCCATTTTGTTCCAAAGGTCATACGACGACAACTCTCTACACCCAGTCTATTTCATAAGCCGAAAGACAACTGAAACCGAACAGAAATATTCTAGTTACGAATTGGAGGCTCTCGCTGTTATTCGTGCACTGAAAAAGTTTAGAGTTTACCTTATAGGTACAAAATTTAAAATAGTTACAGATTGTGTTTGCTTTCACCAAAACACTCGAGAAAAAGGATATTGTTACAAAGATAATCAGATGGACACTAGTGTTGGAAGAATTTGATTACTCCGTAAAGCATCGTTCAGGAAACAGGATGAAACATTTAGATGCTCTAATTGGATATCCCGTCATGCCTATTATGGTAGATACTGAAATCACGGCTCGAATAAGACATGCTCTAACGAATGATGAAGAAACAGTTGCGATCAAAGAAGTATTAGCCCCAAAACCATTCAAAGATTATTCTATGAGAAATCATATTGCTTACAAATTAGTGGATAACGAAGAGCTGCTGGTAATTCTTAACAAAATGCAAACAGAAATAATTAAAACTGTTCACGATGATAGTCACTTTTCAATTAAGAAAACGAAAGAGTTACTTAGCAAAACCTATTTTATACCAAAACTTAAATCCAAAATCGAAAAGGTCATTACTAATTGCATATCTTGCATAATGGGAAATAAAAAACGAGGGAAACAGTAAGGGTATTTGCATACATTGCGAAAGGAAGACGTATCACTACATACCTATCACACCCTCGGACCGCTAGAAACGACTAATAAAAACTATAAACACGTCTTGTGCATCATAGACCGCTTCTGGAAATTTGTTTGGCTCTATCCGACTAAGACAACTACCACGGCTGAAACAATTTTTACGCTTAATCAACAAAAGACAGTATTTGGAAATCCGGCAATTATCATTAGTGGCAAAGCTTCTGCGTTTACTTCTCATGACTTTGAACGTACTGTGTTAAAGAGGAAATTAAGCACTTTACAATAACGACGGGTCTACCTAGAAGCAACGGTCAAGTAGAACGGCTAAATTCAACATAATCAATATACACTGACGCATTCGACGAAGAATTACGAATGTCAGAATGATAGAGAAAAATGTAGAAAAAGAGTCAGTGAACAAATTGCAATATTTCAAGAAGAAAACAAACGTTCATTCAATAACAAAAGACGATCCGCTAAAGACTACAAAATTGGAGATCTTGTTGCTATTAAGCGCTCCCGGCTAGGTCCAGGGCTTAAATTGAAATCACAATATCTTGGTGCTTACCGCATTACAAAAGTAAAGAGAAACAACTCGTATGATGTTGAAAACGTAGGCTACCACTAAGGTGCAGTTCATACTTCGACGTGTAACGAATACATGAAACCTTAGATACTATGCGACGACGACGATTCCGACAATAATTTATAAACTAACACCCCAGAGCCATCGGAGACCGATGGGAGTCAGAACGGCTGAATTGTGGGAATTACGACCAGTCTTCCAAGAAGAAGCCTCCGGCTACAGGCAAGGGCTGACAACCCCTTTTGCCGCGCAAGAGAGTGAGAGCGTAATAATTTAGTTACGGGCTGAATCTCTTAAGACAACGACGTGTGCGTGACTCGAACGGCGTATTAATCAAAATACGACGCCGACGGTTTTATTCAATTTTGTTTGCTTAACCTAATTACTCTCATTAAAATAGTTTGCAGATGTTAAGTTTGTTTTATTTAAGATGCGTCTAGAGGTAATATTCCACAGTAATGCCAAAGTATGGTGTACACAGACAACGCAACATACCTCCAACACGATCTCAAGTCTAATTGATGTAAGAATAACTAATTGAATATAATTATTAGAAAAGTGAAATGACCAAAGGACTCTAATAAGACATGCACGTGCGTTGTGAATATTGAAAAATACACTTAGCAAATAACGGGAGCGGGTGCGAGGTCAGTGAAATCACTATGCCTGGTGAGGATAATTAAGATAAACGTTCAAGAAGCTGGTTGACTTTCGTCTCCTTGACAATGGTTTCTGTCACTTTTTTATGGTTTCCAAGAAGCATATACATTTCCGCGACAGACAACTTTTGTTTTTCGTCGCGCCTTGCTATGATGCGCTCACACAAAACGGCGCAATTATGCCCTTATTTAAGGCGTTTCTAGAGTTTCTAGAAGCCTATCATATTAAGGCTACAACTTATCTATTTCTGTTTTATTATGTTAAAGATAAAGACACAAACTTAGGCTAATAAATAAATTATGCTTTCGGTTTTTTTACTACAGAAAAGAAAAAAAATTAAGTTTATCAAGTTTATCAGTTATCGGTCGATATAGTTATTAAAATAATGCAAAAATTTCGGATTAAGTTTTGTTAACGAATTTGTTTACAAGGGATCTTATCTCCAAGTTGTTCAGCACATCTTAATGTGTATTCAGAACGGCGACATAGTTCAGTCTGTCCTGTTTCATAGTTGACCGCAGGTGAGCCTTTAGACACGGAAGAGAACTGAATGAACATTCTGCAGAGGTTGTAGTCGCTAGGACTGTCTTCAAAAGCTTGTTGCATTTGGTAACTTCAGGCAGTAAATTTTTTACAGTTCTGTCTCTGAAAGGAATTTTCTCATTTCAAGCATGGGCGCTTGAGACAGTTTTTTGTTCCGCAATATCGTGCAAAAGAACTATTGAATTTTATCAAACTTATGATTACACTTGGTCCTGACTGATACACATTGCCCGTAGACTGCTGTCGCCGACTTTAGTCCTGACCTCTCCTTAAGACAAATCAGTATTGGATCACATATTTCGTGTAAATTTGCTTGAAATATCCTTTTGAACTAGAGTACTTATGCGGTGCGGAACCAACGGAATTTTCCAGTTTTTTTAGGTTCAAACCGTTGTTTGGATAATGTTGATTCATCGACCATACTAGGCTCTGCTTGAACAACTTTTTGCCAGAATGTTTTAAACTCTTAATGCTTTTTTTCTAGAACATCTATGAGACGCGCGAGCTTGCTTCGACTTGCGTCGCTGCGATATGTGAACTTTGAAGCTGTTAACTTCTGCAGCAGGACTCATGATTAGGCTGTAGAGAGAGAATTATAAAGATGTCTTAAATTGAGACGTTTTTTCTTGTATTCTGAGCACTCAGACGCAGTCACAGAACTGTCACTGTCTGATGTCACAAAAAAATTACAATGGCTGGCGTAATTGCGTAATATTCAAAATTTGCTTTGGACTAAAGGCTTGCATTGTCCATTGAGTAGGGAAAAGTGGACCAAGTTTGAGTGTAGTCATTTTCCCATTTGCTATAATAGTTTTGAATATTTCCATTCTTATTATATTTATTATTTTGCGAGGTTTATAATATTCTGCATACTAGGAAGATGCCGCAGACTGTTCTCTAAAGCCAATTTGAAATTGTGGGCTGCATAGTAAACGTATAGCGCTTGTGACTGAATGCCATTTATTGATTTTTGGAGCTTTTTGAATCTACCTTGAGAATTTGATTCTCATCATTGCATTGACATCTGATATTTTTTAACGGAAAATTCAAATGCATAAAATGTCCCATTCTCTGTGTGTGTGTGTGTTTGTGTGTGTGTATGTGTGTGTGTGTGTATCCGCCTTGCACCCCGTACTAGGACAATTGGCAGCCGGAAAACCAGTCTTCGGAGAAGAGTACTTAGCAGATGTACTTGAAGTGTGTTTGAAATATTAATTTGTGTTTATATTTGCCCAGGTTAACAAATAAATTGGTTTAATTTTCTACAGGTTTGACATTAATACTCTTATTTTAAAAACTATGTCCTTTTAGAGGAAAGATTTGTTGGCATTATTTGCCTCAGGTATATGTAGGTTTGGTTTTTAAAATTTAGCGTTATTAAAAAAAAAGAAATTCTTTATTCTATTACTTAAGATAAACTTATACTACTACTGTTAGTTATTATTTGCTAGAGACGGGAATGCTAATATGTAGGAGCATGTAAATTCTACATATTCGGAGGTTATTTTATTTCAAAGACGGGTTGATGCTTTGATCTTGTTGCTTGTGATCATCAAGAGCTGCCCGGTCCCAGGAGAGGTTGTACTTTTATGTCTCGTTCCGGGTAGTTTTGTTTCTGTCCTTCATCCGTCAAAATAACGTTGGTGGATGAGTACCGTGGATTTTTGTACGGATGTATTTAAGTGTGAGAACAGGTATTCATTCCAATGCGTGTAGGGTCTTGTTTAATAATGTTTGTCTATGAAGGCACGGTTGTAAGTTGTTAGACTCGTGTTGGTATAGTTTTATCTCTCCCTTTTCGAGGAAGACCAGTATTGACTTAATGATCCTTATTGTTTTGAAATTTTGTTGTAGAGTTATACTTGTGGTACATTTTCTAAAAGTAAAAGTACCTTTAAGAGATTGGAAATGATGGTTATTGCATGTGTTTCAATTTTTCTGTATATATCAACAGCTATGTTTGTTACTTTTTGTTGAGACTCAAATAACGTTTCTACTGCTTACTAGTAACATGTAATTTTATTTCGGATTTCGAAGTTGTATTTTTTTACGGTTACTCTTGTGACGATGGTTGCACAATTCATTTGAAGGTACCTATACTTTTCTGTAAGGCTTTCCTGCATTACAACTAATTTTTAAAGTGTATTGGCGCCCAAGATTTGCGGTTACTCTTGTGAACATGGCTGCATAATTTATCTAAAGGTTCCTATACTTTCTTGTCAGGTTATTTTACATTACAACTAGTTGTTAAAGATGTAGTGGCGTCCAAGACTTATACGTTATAACGTCTTCTTTCTCTGTCTCATAAAAAAACTCGCTGAAATTAAACCGCGAGGATTTTCAACGGTAAACTTTCCTCTTATGTGTTCTGTAGAGTATCGTAGTACTCTCTGCGATTCTTCATAATTTTCTTGGGTATAGTTTTACTACCTTGTAGAATTTTAGATGTAAAGGAGAAAAGAAACTTTACAATGTATAATTTAATTTTTCAAACTTTGATGTTGATTTAGTTTTCAAGATTTTGGGTCTTCAGTGACATTCCTTGCTAGATGTATTTTCATTTCAAGTGAAAACTTACGACCTCCCATGCTTAAATAATTCTATTCTTTCTGTGGTAACACGCATTTATGATCCTTTATGTTTTTCTAGCACCTTTGACATGTGTCGTAAAGCACTGCATTTAACATCAATGGACCTTAGAATTAGGATGGAATACGGTACCCTCTGAAAATGTTTGCTCACGGTGGCAACATTTCAAGGACTCTCTCGTGCACATGTCTTAGATCAATATATCTCGCTGTTTGAAACAAACCACATTTGTTTCGTGTCAGATTCACGTATTCTAAGACGTTTCCAAACTGGGGTACGGCTGTGTTGTTTATTTCGAACTTTCTGCTTATTATGGTAATATATCTACATTTATCTCGGTCAAGCCAAAGTTTGCATTCGTCAAACTTTTGGAATTGTGTGTCGCAGTATTGATTTCAAACGTGTTTTCTTTATTTTTGCAAAACTGTCAGAAATGTTTCATATTAATTAGACATTCGCATGAAGTGATTCTACTGTAGCCCTATCTTTGATTTGTTCTGCTCCATACGTAGTTGGCATACATTTGCATTTTATATATTTTGCAACAAAAACTATTCACATAGAAGTTGCTTCGGACTTAATGGCCGGAGCATTTCTTGGTGTCTTGCGTCATTTTATCACACGTCGTGGTCGTTTTTCTCAAGAAGTTAGCGACAATGAATCTAATTTTGTTTGAGCGAATAAGTAATTCGTTTTCTTTATTCAACAGGCAGTTGAAGGTGAATTAATCACTTGGAAATTTCAAGCGCAGCCACAGCTCCTTTTCAAGTTTAGCAGAAAGTGGTATCAAAGCTGTAAAGATCCACCTCAGTCGTGGTATGGGCAATCAAATATAACCCTACAAAGAGTTAAATACTTTATGCGCGCAAGTGGAGCTACTACTAACTCACGCCCCGTATCCAACACGAGTTTGGAAAACTTTGGAGACGCGAATATTTCTACATGTTTCGACAGCGGGATAAATGGGCAAAATCTCAGTCAGCCGACTCCACAGACGTCGGCACATTAGTTGTAATACGTTACAACAATGTCCCATGTTTGCAGTAGCGGTTAATCAGAATCGCTTCAGTACATATTCCGGTTGCGATGGCGTTGTTCGCGTTGCGTTAGTCCGTACAGGTTCTGATCTATTCAAGAGGCCCATCGCAAAAGCTGGGTTCTTTACCATCTCAATACCTTTCCTTAATTGTAATTTGTGTATTATTTGTATACATAAACCTCTTTTTAAGGAATTAGTATTCAATCATGTCTATTAATACTATGCAGTTTGTTTTTAATTTGGAAAAATATTCTACAGTTGGTAATTTTGGTGGACGGAATGTTTTGTCCTCATTTTTATGTACTTTATTTTTTTCCTAACACCGACGCATACCTGTGTTATCACATGGACAAATTATTGCTTCATATAAGTGTCCGAGTTACAATAAACATGTCGAGATTCGAGTTTTGAGTGTTGAGCATACAACATTGTCCTGTAAGGACGTCCGCAGAAATATTTTGCAATGATTCATGTAACTACCGATATAGGGGTTGCCATCCTTACATATTGCGACTACATTTATTGTTTTTTACTATTATTTGCATCAGAATATCTGCAATCCTTGCTCATATTAACCATTTTTACGACTACCTAATCATTTGCATTATATTTCCCATTACTAAAATTAATATTTTTCACTTATTCACGCATCGAATATTTTCAGTTCGTAATTGCCACGTACATATTGTGAAATTTGGTCACGCGTCGAACGGTAAATTTTCCACGTCATTATTACTTATTAAAATGATAAATTTTGTCTTTCGTAATATAAAGTAAGGCATCGCCTAAAACACTCTACTTAGTATTATATAAATAATTTTCGCTAGAACTGGTGCTTTATTATACTCAAAAACGGGCGGCTGGCTTAAAGTTTTAATTCAAACTTTTGATATATTGGATTATAAGTGTACGTCTTTTCTTTCATTCAAGAATTTTTTGTGCGTTATATATTATGTTGATCATACTATTTACTCTGGGAGTTCAATCAGATTTAAAAACATAATCAAGGACATCAAATTTAGAACACTAATATTCTGAGAATGACAGCCAGTACTAAAGTCATATTACAGAAATAGAAAAGCGCCAGGATGCAGGGTGAGCAATACAGAATAAAGGACGATAGACTAAAGATTAGCGTTTGATTCTAATTTATTTGGAATATACTACTTTTATACCGTTACGAATAATCTTAATTTTTTGAGTAAATATACCTACTGTGGGCCTTGAAGTTGAACCTTGTGTAAAAAAATAATAAATAAATTTTTATGAAGGACAATAATAATAATAATGAAAAAATATGAAAATAATAAATAGGTTGAAATACAAACAACTACGTTACAATTTACACTTGCCACGAATGGATTTTTTCTTATCATATTTGAGAGGTGCCAAACCGTCTTGTCTCAGCTTTGTTTTTGATATTATCTCTACACAGAATACTGTTATTCCGAATAGGTCTTTTTTACTTTTGGTTTACTAAATTTATTCCGTTGTACGTTACTTTTTTCTATAATCTCTTAAAAACGCTCATTAAATGTTTATTGGAATTAAGGAAAGTTTTAAAATAAAATGTCTTTTTCAACATTGGTGTTACTGCATATCCTTTTAAAATGACCTAATTTCTATCTAGTTCATAAATAAATGCAAATAAAATTCATCCTACACCTAACCCCTAATGTCAATAAACAATTGTAATATAAATACAAATATACTTAAAAAAACCTAATTTCTTAACCTCAAATTGGTCATGTATTAGTAAAACAAATTCTAAACAAATTTAATCAAATCCATCAATAATACTATCACTCCAAGTTTTCCATTTTTCATATTGAACTACATAACGTTCTAAGCCTCACTTTCTGGAAATGCCTTTAATAACAAATATAGTAAACAGCTAAACATCAAGTTTTCCTTTTATTATTTTTTTGATCATTAAAAATACTATTCTTGAGATTGAACTAACAATAAATTCCTCCAATAAAATTTACATTTAAAATCAATACGTAGATATTTTTTAATATTTTGAAATGCTTCAAACTTCCTCGCATTATAACATCCTGCTTAAATTTAACGAATACTAGTCCCGTCGCTAATTCATCGTTTAAAAACATGGTTAGTTTTACGTTTGATTAATTTGGATACAAAACCGTTTATACTTAAAATCACATATACATAATTAAAAAGTATAAACATAAAAGCTCTATATTGCTCACTGTTTAATTTCCAATTATCTTTTTAAATTTGAGACTGTCGGGAAATCATCACTATTTTTATTTTCTGTCTTTTCATCTAACACATTTTTCTTTCCAACTAACACAACTCTATTAACACAACACAAAATTTCAAATTGTTAGAGGGTTGAATTTTCCAGGTCCTAACCACTTTTAACCAGTCGTCACGACACTAATTTTACGAATCTGTGAATTGAAACGTATCATGTCCGTACAGATGTAGTTAAAAAAATAAGTCACACGCCGCGTGTTTTGCTCCTGCGAGAATCTATACTCTCGTCTTGAAGCTGTTTCTTTTCAATTTTTGATCTCTCTTCATACCGATTCCAACAGCGCGGCCCTCTCACCTTATTACTTGGTCGTATGACTAATTCTGCAAATAGAAGTGCTGGTTAAATATAAACTTGTGGGAGAGATGGTTTTGCATTTTGTATTCTATATAAAATTTTCAACTTGTTTTTGATAGTATTCGATGACTATTATAGTGGCGAAACTTTTGTTGCAAAGGTTTAGTTGTTCCAGGCTTAAAATATATACCGTTTGCAAAAGCAATTGCTTAGGAAATCTTTTATTCAGTGGTTGGTATCGCTGCTATTTTCTAATTTGTTATGGCAGATATTAAAAATCGACCTGAATAAGTATTAATACGACTATGGGTCAATAACAAACATGAAATTCAAATTTATTTTCAACTGGCTGAAGTATATGTTCAGAAACGAAGAACTCTTTAATAATTCGTCGATTCTAAATGAGGGAAATCATCTATTATGTGTTAGGAGGATGATCGTGCATTCGTCTGTAATATTCCGATCTCCTAATACTTTGACGTAGTTCTAACCTATGTTGAAATTGACAGGTGCGATAGAGAATTATTTATGTTCTGCTTTCCTTTCTCAGTCAGATGCCACTTTCCAATACATCTGCTACACTCTCTTCTTTGCAAACCAACTTAGCTATTCTAAATAGCTTTTAGCTTTATGTAGTAGTAATGGCTAACGAAATTTATTGAAAAACTGAATTGAAGAAATTAGCATGCTTTCTAATTATACTTTTACTCTTATGTTTTCATGCTTTTTATTTTAAATATCATTATCAAAGTCTGTGACTGACGAAAGTTGTCAGCAGCGGTCAGCCAATTCATCAATCTCCATGCGTTTAATAAGCTTCAAAGCTATATCTGCTTTCAGAGCTTTCGGAAGCTTACATATATAGCTATTGATACGTTTACCTTTACAATAAAGTCGACTGTAGAATACGGTCTTGAATTTGGCTAGATAGAGTGTTGGAAATTATACACTTTGTGGCAATGCAACAGCAGTGCTGCTCGGTGGTTAATTTTTTTTATCAAATTACTAACAAGCACAACTGCTGTAGAATTCATTTGCGGTTTAAAGACCGACCCCAGAATCCGAAACAGGTTATTTACGTAGTACTTTACTATAAAATCGCCTAAAGCGTACGTTGTTGAATTTGCCTAGATTGCGTTTTGGAAGTTGTTCACTTTATACAATACTACTACAGGAAAATATTTTTTTCCTTTTGAAACATTATGACCCCTGCTGAACTCTGAGAAAATCAAGAACTGGTAAAAAGCTAGATATTGATGTTAAATAATAAGGGTCTGAAACTATTTGTTTGATAACAATCGCACAATAGATCCGGAGTATCAAACTATCAAAAAATCATTTTAATTTGGCAAAATTTTACTTCATTCAGCAACATATTCACTTTTAAGAGCCATATATTCATTCCAATGCTTTTCTAACATTTTCACGCCTTTTTCGTAGATCGATTTATTTTTGGGCTTAAATTAGACACTTGTTGAGGATACGATTTCAGCATTTGATGCTAATATTTTTCCTTGGAGTATTTTTTGGGGTTTGCGAACAGGTAATAGTCGCTGAAAGCCATATCCAGAGCATACGGTTGATGGGGAAGCAATAGAATCTCAATTCGTGCAATTTTGTCACGCAACTAACGACTTGTGACACGGCGTATTGCCTTGGTGAAAAAACACCTTTTTCTTTTGCATTGGGTTTGTTTTTCTCAATCACTTTTTTCAAACGCACCAAAAATTGCATGCAAAATTTGCTGTTGATGGTTTTTCCTTTCTTAAGATAGTAGGCGAATGAAATACCTTACGCAAATACGGATGCCAAAATTTTACAAAACGCCAATTGCGTTTTTGGTCGCTTCAGACAGCTTTCACAAGCTGCCCCTCACTCAGCTGACTGACGACGAGATGGTGGAGTCTAGCGGTGGATTCATGTTTTATTCATTGTCACATACCAATGCAAAAAAATGATGTTTATTACGATTCAACAACTTCAAACAGCACTTTGAATCATCGATGCGTTGCTGTTTTGGGTTTACGGTGAGCAGTCGCGTAGCACGCTTTAAACACATTTTTCTCCTGACAAATGTCTATGCAAAATAGTGTGTACGTTGTCTTCTGATATTTTTAAGATGTCAGGTAGGTCACGGAACTCACTTTACGGTTTTGCAAAACGATGTCGTGTACTTATTGTGTTTTCTGGAGTAATTGCCGAATTCGGGAAATTACAGCGTTGAGCAGCATTATGGATATTTACTCCGCCTGCTTATACTCAGTAAATGAACGTGCAACGGTTGCTGGCCATAGAGAAGAGTCCCCATAACAGTCTTTCAATTGTTTTGAAAATGACAAAGATAGCGTCACTGAAACCACTGTAACTTGTACACTAATACTCGGATTGTCATGGATACCTATCGTCTATAGGTTGGTACTTAATAAATATCATAGATTTTTTTTATAAGTGGCGTCATTTATGTGTTAGTCAGTCTCGGAACTTATTGAATGATATCGTGACTTTTACAGCGATAGTAAGGAGTAGTTGCTGCAGTGCGGACAATACAAAGGATATTCTAACTGTATTTGCACATAGAACAATACAATATTTGTTTGTAATTCTTTTGTTGGTATAGTCAGACCTCAATCTATAACTATTATTTTGCAATTTATTTCATTTACGTGGTTTGAAATAATGTTACTATTAGTGGTGCATTAAAGTATACCATATCAAAGTATGTATTGTTCAGACTAAAACGAGGGTTGTGTCATAATAACATACGTTATTCTCACGCAAATATCACCTTTTTCTGTGTGACTCGCATATTTTTATAGAGAGCAATTGGAATTTGTAGTAGAAAATCGTAATACTAGTTTGCGTAAAACCAGTCAAACAATTGGATTGAGTAAACGTAGTGTTTCAAAAATACTAAATGCTAACAAATTTCACCCATATAAAATCCAGCTTCACCAAGAGCTTAAGGATGGGGATTTTCAAAACAGAATTGATTTTGGATCATGGGTAATGGATCAAATCGGAGAAGATGATAATTTTTTGAATTTTGTTTTGTTCAGTGATGAAGCAACATTCCATAACAATGATTTTTTTGAGTTTTTTCACATTCAACGTTATCAGTACTTCTAAAGCGTTGCAATAACCTTTCAAACGCAGCTCTATTAGGATGCATTCGATTAGGAAATTTTTGAGCGTAAATTCTTGTAGCTAATAGACAATTTTCTTCAGCTTCGCCAACTACCAGCATCATATCAATCCTTTCGTTAAGACCATAGGTTTTCATTTTACAAATGTTCACCTCACAACAACACAGATACAAAACTGATAAACAACAAAAACAAAAACTTAAACATGGTTGCTGTTGCAACGAAGTCAAATAGTTAATATTATTTGGTAGGCGACGCGCCGCCTGTGATCAAAGTAAATTATACCCAACTTTAGAATTATGTACCAACATTTTTAATTATTCGCTAATAACTCGGAAACGGTTGAATATGAATATAGGGTAACCTTATATTGTTGAATAGGGAATTTAATTCTGCATTTTACTACTTGAAAATATACAGGGTGTTCCATTTGAAATAAGCGACTTAATGGCATTAATTGTTCAATAAACGAACGATGCAATGGACACCCTGTATATTATTTTGATAACTAGTGTTATGTTTCCATTAACTACAATGTTTATACTATTTCCCTACAAAAGTTAAATGTTCAGCATCATCTAAATCATGGTGTTACAAAAATTTTTAATGAATCATGCAATTTTTAAAAAAGTTGAATATCTCAACAACTATGATATTTAGGTATAGGTAATCCTGATAGAAGTTACCCCAGTTTGGTACGAGCAATCAGAATTTGTAATAAAATACTGGGCGTTCCATTTAAAAAAACATAACTTTGGTATATAACTTTTTTATTGAACACCCTGTATAACACTAATTAATTTCACGTTGTAGCCATTTTGAATATACATAAGATTTATTTGAAAGTTTTTTCGCTAAACGTTACCATTAAGCAGTAATCGAGCGTTTCGTATGCGTTGGGACACCCGGTATATATATATATATATATATATATATATATATATATATTTTGGCGACCCAAAAGTGAGGCTCGAGTTCCAAATAAAATTTTTGTGATTTTATTCCAGGAAACTGGCGATCTGAGAGAGAGAGTTTCTGTTTGTGTATAAATTTAAGAGTATTTTGAGAGTGTGTATGAGTGATTAGAACGTATGCAGAGAAAAGAGTGACGATAGTGCATTGTGTGAGAAAAATTCTAAAATGGAAGAAGCTGGAGGCAGTAGAGATCAATCGAGGACGGAATCAGGGGATCAAGGAAACGAAATGATAATGAGGATGCTTGAAAGAATGAATGAGACGTTAAGCGGGGTTAGAGAGGACTCAAATCGAAAATTTGAGCAAATGAGTGAAGAATCGAATAGGAAATTTGACCAATTAAATCAGGAATTAGGGGATAAAATAGAAAAATCGACGAAAGAATTTACAGAATTTAAAAATAGTCTTAACGTAAAGATGGGGGAAGTTGAAAATAGGGTTGATAGAAATGAGAAAAACATTACAGGTCTTCAACAGGAAATGGGACATTTAAGGTCCGAAGTACGCAATTTTTGTGAAGAAGAAATAAATGTAAAAATGACTGAAGTAACGGATTCATGTAGGGATCAGTTAGGCAGGGTAGAACGCGAAGTTAGTGGTATCAAATACAACATGTCAAATTTAACGGGGGATGGTCCCAGATTTTATACAGGTAGCATATCATTGGACCAACACATGAAGTTTTATGGCGATAACAGGGTAAATCCACAAATTTTTATTAATAGTGTAAGAAATCTAGTGGGAAATTTATTTGACGAACAGACTAAACTGAATACGATAAAGGCTTTATTGAAAGACAACGCGGAAGCATGGTACAATTTAGTAGGACAGGACATAGACACCTACATGGACTTTGAAGACAGATTTTTAAAGCACTACTGGAGTGACCACAGACAAGACCAGGTACGAGACGACTTAATCACAGGAAATTTAAGGAGAATTTTCAGGAAGTAGGAGCAATATGCTATACGCAAGTATAGCATAGCAAAGCAACTGAACCCACCACTGACGGACCGACAAATTATTAAGTATTTATCACGACACTTCGAGGTAGAAGTAAGACAACACGTAGCACTACAGAACATAGTGGACAGAGAAATGTTTTTAGAATACCTGCAGAGGTACGACGACGTAAGTAATGGACGACCTCGGGATAATAGGGAAAGACAGATCAACACAGTTAGGTTTGACAATAGACGGGACAACTATGCTGGAAGGGGGAATAGTTACGAATACCAGCGATAGAATTGGGAACAGAGACGACCATACGTTAGAAGTAATAGTTTAGGAAGGGGACCTGCACCGAGACCGGAACCTACCAGAATGAATAGTTCACCAGACATGAGCGGGACTGCTAATACAGACACGGAACGAGTGGAAACGCCTAGGACATACGCTGAGGTGACGGCTAGACCAGGACCAAGAAGGGAAAACAGACCTGCACAGGATTTTTAGAACGCGACAGACCACTAGATTTCAGTGTAAATGTATATGAACATCCACGTGAATTTTTCAAAATTGAGGAGGAAGTAGAGCCAGAAACTAAGGAAAAATTATGTTTGCCAATTATTAATTTAGAAATTTTTGAGAATAATGTAGAAGTATTACTTGATACAGGGGCAGAGGCGAGTTTAATATCGGAGGAATTCGTCAGCAAAATTAGGAATAAGGTTTGTGATAGAATTATGCCTATAAAGCGTAGCCATTTAGTAGCTCCAAATAAAAAGAAGTTTGCTGTAGTAAATAGTGTTGTGGTGCTTAGGATAGATATAGGAGATTTAAGCTGTGAACAGGAGTTTGTAATTGTACCTGGACTGAAGTTTCAGAGCATTTTAGGTGTTGACTGTATGATGAAGTTAGGGGTTTTGATAGATATGGAACGGAAGGTAATAAGGATTAAGGATAGGGTAGTGCCATGGAAGGGCAGTTATGAAGTCACAGAGGATGACACGGGGTTGAGTATTAATGTAGTAGAGGTAGAAGATGATGAAGGTAAACAGATCAACACAATAAGATGTCCAGAGGATAGGATAGTAGAGGTTCAAGCTTTAGTACAAAAACATGCAGAATTAGTGGTGGTAGAAGCAACAGCAGCATATCGGGAGCAGGTGAAGGCCGAATTATTTTTGAGGAGGTTAAGTGGCAAGTTTGTTTTTAATAAAGTAGATTTAAGGAATTCATTCTGGCGGATTCCATTACATAAGAATTCTAGAAGGTACATAGGATTTTCCGTAAAGGGAAAAATCGATAATTGTAAAGTAGTATCGTTTGGTTTGTCGGCAGAAAGGGAAGCAATAATAAATGAGAAACAGACAAGTGTAGGGATTGAAGAAGAAGTAATATTTAAGAGTCAGGATAATAGGGATGATAAGTTTATTTTATGTGAGATAACAGGGATGATAAGTATAGATATCGAAGGGGAGAAATAGGGATGAAGAGTATTAGGATGATGAGAAGAAAGACTTGGAGGGTCAAGAAGAGAGTTAGATTTAAATAACTTGATAGAGATAGGTGAATTTGAGTATAGATATAGAATAGACAGGAGAAATAGGTGTATAATAGAGTAAAATTTAAATAGAATAGAGAGTAGATATAGGTGTATATAGAAGAGTAGAAGTAGATGTTTATAGAAAATAAAGCTAGGTATAGGATAAATATGCGAGACAGTTAGAAATAGGTTTAGGATGAGAATAAAGAGTAAATGTAGGAAGAAAATAAGATAGATTAAGTGTAGATATTTCTTATAAGATTAGTGGTGAGTTAGGAATAGAATAAGAATAGGATAGGTATATAGAATTAGTTAGGGGGAAGTGAAGTATAGTGAAGATTAGTTAAAAGTTAGGAATAGGATAAGTATATAGGATGTATATAGGATTAGATGGATAAGTAGGATGAAGTTAGGGATAATTTCAGTTTAGAGAATTAGGTGAGAGTTAGGAATAAGATAGGGATATAGGACAGGTGTAAATAATTTTTTTGATTGGATAAGGTAGGTAAGTTAGATAGATAAGGGTAAAGAGAGATAGGCAATTTTTTTTG
Source organism: Platerodrilus igneus (assembly GCA_036346225.1). Lineage (NCBI taxonomy): Eukaryota > Metazoa > Arthropoda > Insecta > Coleoptera > Lycidae > Platerodrilus > Platerodrilus igneus. Next base: position 3,018,673 of record JARFIW010000488.1, on the reverse strand, counting down.
TAATTTTTTTGGCTAAATGCTTTATATTTGCATTCAAATAAGTGGGATTATTTGTATTCAAATAGGGGGAAAATACTCATATTTAGACCAGGGTAGAAAATTAAATAATCACATCAAATAATTTTAATCACCGTGTATAAGGAATTTTATTAGATAATACGCTTTATTATAAAAGCGTGAGCATAAAAATTCATTCGTTTCATTAAACATAAGAGAAATTACGTGCAAAATTTATATTAATTAACTCCATTTTAAGTAACCGGTATTAAACAAAACGTACAGATAATAATTGAATATTTAATTAGGATTCACTAAAAATTAAAGGGTAAAAATTAAGGGTATTAATTAAAAAACTTGAAAAACCCAATAAGATACCATGAAATAAAGCTCTGAGAATTAATAGTATGTTTAAACACCTGCGTATTTTTAAAAGGCTCATTCTGCGTAAATGTTGCAGATAATTAATGGTTACAAAGAATCTTGGAGAAACCGTGGCTTAATATTCACGGGAAGGCGCGATACGGGGTTATTTAACCCAGATAGTCCACATGGACTGAAATAATCGATAGTAAGGAATATCAATTTGCACCACTAAGAACAGGTTAGAGAAGGAAAGATAATGTGCGTAAGACAAAGACACTAATAATTAAAGGCGTGATATGAGCAACGTCACGAGGGTCACGATTGGTTGAAAATAAGATGCACATATGAGAGGTAGAAACAACAATTTCTGTACAAAATTTAATTAGTTATTCTCGGACATGTTTGCGTGCCGTGTGGAAATTTCTGAGATTTTACTGGGGCGAGTGCAAAATTCGTAAAAATCGCATGCCGGGCTGCGGAATGGGAACATAGCAGGCGAAATTCTTTAGAATTGTCCGTTTTGAGGACTCGACCGACAGACAGACTAACCTCTATACAGGGTGAATGGTATCGTTCGTGCAAAAATAAACTGGGAGATAGTACACTTAATTTGCAACAAAAATTGTTAATATGACCCCTGTCCTATCTCGATTGGTTTAGGAGATATGGTTTTTTTAGTCTGTTTCTTAATGACGCGACTTCTTGCAGTAAAAGTTAAATTTCTCGGCTTCTGCTGCAAATTACTAGATAAACAATTCGATTTTCATAAACTACATTAAATTTCCTATAAAAAACAACTATTTCGATTTTTTGAATTTTGAAAGAAACATTTATTATAAAGCATTAAAGGGTAAAAAATTACAAAGGAAATTTTTTTAACAAAGTTTAAAGTAATATTACAGCGAAATTATTTAATCTACAAATGAGCAAATGTCAGAAAAACAACCTCACTTCATAAGGTTTCCAGCAGTGCAAAGCACTTTCTATTTGATTTTTAATTTATCAAGTATGGAAATATGGAAACAAATAATTTGTTTCCAATTTGCATTAAAATTCGCCCACTGCCTTGATTATCTAATGATCTCACAACGTTTTTCCGGTATTACGGAGGCAATAATTTAATAAATTAAACTTTATTTGTATTGTTCAAAATGCTGATCACCGCATCTGATACAGGTTCTTGCTCTTTTCGGCATACCTACCACGGTCACGCTCATAGATAGCTTCTCTCTTAAGAGTTGACATCCATTTTCGAGCCTTTGTCTCAAATTTTCCAAACTGACTACCTCCGTACTGTATACGTATTCTTTTAAAAAGCCCCATATAAAGTAATCCATGGTATTCAAGTCAGGCGATCTTGCTGGCCACGGAATCGGTCCTCCTCTACCAATCCATCTTGCGTACTGTTCGTTTAAAAACTGGCGGTCACCAAGTGTGTAATGAGCAGGAGCCCCGTCATGTTCAAAAATAATATCAGTACGAACTTCTAAAGGGACATCTTCCAACAATAGGGGTAGTTGATTTTGAAGAAAGTCCAAATACACTTCTCCATTGAGGTTTCTTTCGAAAATATAGGGGCCAATAAGGGTGTTTCCTATCACAGCCGCCCACACATTTTGGGATGAATCTGCGTTGGAACGCTTTCTGTCTTATTGCATGAGGGTTTTCATCGGCATAATAGTGGTAATTGTGGAGATTTAGAACGCCAGCGTGCGTAAAGAGGGACTCATCAGACCACAGTATTTTTCGAAAGAAATGGCGCTTCTCAATATCCCGTAGTAATAACCAACGGTAGAACATCAACCTTCGTTGGAAATCTTCGCCTCCGCCTTCCAGAGCTTGAACAGGTGTAAAGTGAAGAGGACAAATATTATTCTTGTGCAGAACATCTACTACTTTCCATTGCTAAACTACACCCTCTCTTGCAATTTGACGTGTAGAAGTTGTAGGGTCTTGTTCCACTCGATCCAAGACAAACTCGTCAATTTCTAGTTCAGATCTTGCCCCTTTCATTAGGTACTTGAAATGCTCCTCCATCAAGGAGCCATTGGTGCGTTCTTGCAAACACGTTGCGACTAGGAATCGGACGATTTGGGAACCGACGTTGATATTCCTCCCGTGCTCTTGTAGCATTACCATTACAAAAACCATAAATGAAATGCATATCTGCATATTCTCTATTGCTATAACGAGCAGGCATCTTAGATATTAATTTAGTACGTATCAAAAATTTATACGAATACAATCGTCTAATCAGTGACAATACTTCACACTGTCAATGTGACAACTACATGCTATGAACGTATCTGTGCTCTTAAAATTACTGTACATTTTTGTTTTCAATTCGCACTGCCTTGATTATCTTATAATCGAACAAGGTTTTTCCGGCATTACGAAGGCAATAATTTATAAATTAAAAATCAAATAGAAAGTGTTTTGCACTGCTGGAAACCTTATGAAGTGAGGTTGTTTTTGTGACATTTGCTCATTTGTAGAAAAAATAATTTCGCTGTAATATTACTTTAAACTTTGTTAAAAAAATTTCCTTTGTAATTTTTTACCTTTTAATGCTATATAATAAATGTTTTTTTTAATATTCAAAAAATCGAAATAGTTGTTTTTTATGGGAAATTTAATGTAGTTTATGAAAATAGGATTGCTTATCTAGTTATTTGCAGCAGAAGCCGAAAAATTTTACTTTTACTGCAAGAAGTCGCGTTATTAAGAAACAGACTAAAAAAAACCATATCTCCTAAACCAATCAAGATAGGACAGGGGTCATATTAACAATATTTGTTGCAAATTAAGTGTACTATCTCCCAGTTCATTTTTGCACGAACGATACCATTCACCCTGTATATACCCAGGGGAATATGAACAAGCTCTCTTAGATCTTCGACTTGATTCAACGCGTTAAACAGTGCTTTTTAGTTTTCCGGTTTTGATTAAATAATTTTAAACAGTTTGCTCGAATATTTTTGTGATGTAAAACAGCTTGTTCTTTACGTGCTACAATAAATGTACTTTAGTGCACTTAGAAAAGAAGATACAAGGTAATAAATAGGCAGTTTTGGCGTATATTGGTGAAAGAAGTATGAATTTCTTTGCTATTTTTCGGGGGTATTAATAATTAAATGGTGCATAAACGTGTCTGGATCCACAAAACAAGGTTCAGATATACACAGATGAGTTCCGGAAAAGCCCTGAAACAACTTTAAATAAATGGTGATGGAGAAAATTTTAAAAGCATTGAGAATCAGAAGCCGTAAATATAACCCAGTTGGAATGGTGTAATTAACAAAGGGACGATGTACATTGAAGCTACGAGTGCAGTAACCTTCAGGTAAATTATACTATTTTGTTCGAACTTTGATATTTTGGTGTGTGTTGAATAACTTTATAATTTGTTTATTTAAAATGGACAGTAGTGAAATTGTACTAACAATAATATTTTAATTTTAAGGTGAAATTTGCTTGTTTAAGTAGAAAGGGTATTTAGTATTGATGTTCTGGATTATGATGAAAATATGGGTATGTCTTTGAGCTCAATTAGACGAACCTGGTTAATTAACGTAAAGGGTGGTAGATGCTCCTTTGTACTCAGACTCCGGTCTGCATATATTGTTATAGTAATTAGTAGGCATCCTACAAGGACTTTAATTCTGGATGCACATTAAAATGATAATAAATTTAATTTTGAAATTTTCTGATATTAAAATTTATGCTGAATATTAATTTTGAAATTTTAATGTATTGTGAATATTGATGTAAATAGAGTTGACGTTGATGTTTGTGGTAGGAATGTGTTTGTTTTTTTATGTATGAGGATGAAAGCTATCTAGAGGAGCAGCCGAGGCGATTAACGGAAGAAAGTCAATGGACCAACACAGATAAGGTAATGAATAGCTTTTTGTAGGTTTCACAGCATTCTTGACGCCCAATCTGTGGGGCTCGATTCTAAGAATTAAAGAGGTATCACAGCAATATATATATATATATATATATATATATATATCTGCGTAATTTACTTTTCAAAAAGCCTCTAAAATTGGGCGTCATAATTCTGCGTAATTTAACTGGTACTAAACTTGAGTGGTGTAGTCTGATACCTAAAGCAAATCCATGCCCCATCTTATGTATTAATTAGAATGCTAGATATTCTTTCCTAATTAAATATTGATAAATTACTATGCAGCTGTGGTTCTATATCCATTCATTAACATGTAGAGAAATGTTTAATAGCGTATTCAGTTTCTTACACCTTAATTATATCCCACGCTAAACAGAAGTGCTCGAAACCCCATGCACTTTAACAAACGAGCGTATTATTGACGTAGTTATACCTTCAATTATAGGCAATAACGGATAGATTTGTGACTGCTAACTACGTATTCAACCTGTTCAACGTATTCAAGGTGCGGGTATAATTATTATTGTTGTCTACAATCTCCCATTACTGAAACAAATTAAACTTAAAAGAACATATTGCATATTCAAGAGCCTTACTCAACAACGACCCTATAAATTGTAGGAACCTGGATTTTGAAGGGATCACTTTTGGAATCGATCTTCTTCTAAAACTTTTGCAATGGACTTTATTTTGAGCGAAAATTATTAATAATCAGGAGAAGTATTACCATAGGGTTTTCAATGAGCAATAATGTTAAGAGTAAGTATAGAATAAAGCTCCCCAAAGTGTAATTTGTAGGGAACAAATTGCCAACCGCAACGCCGCTTTTAAATCCCTTCAATAATACAAGCTCGATATTCTCTAGCGGGTCATTAGATTTCGGTTACCTTTACAAAAGTGTACGCAGATTAATTTCCTGGTTCTCGTTCTTTGCACGTAGGGAGTTAATAATTTCTCCGGCTTTTATGTCTAAAGCTCTTTTTCAGAAAGGAAACGAAGGCGTGGTTTAACTTCCTTATTAGAAATAGAGACGTATTGAATTACAAATTTATTAGAGATATTTGTTATTTTTTTCTTTTATGCATTACGTTATTTAACAAACGCGGTTTATAAACGAGCTTAAAATAGGCATTCTCTTACGATTGATTGAAAGCGTAGCAATTTACCAAAACAAATAGAAGACAATAATGCACGAACAATACGTTTTATTTCGTAGGCAATAACTGCCAACGTTACGGACTTGTTTCTAATTCTCCAAGGAAATGACGAAAGCAGGTCAGCACGTATTCCCAGAAGCCCATTAATTGGAAGGTTGTCTTTAAGGCTTTAAAGTGCCGTTTCTCTTCTTTTATGTTATTTAGAGCAAACACGCAATGCTTTGTGTGAAAGGTAAAGAAGTTATAGAGAAGCTTTTAAATGCGTGTAATTGGTCTAGGGCGCAATAGTATAAAATATGCTATAATATTAATTAGTTAGATCACTGTTAAATGATGTGTTGTAAATCTCAGCATTTAATGTTTCATTTAGCATTTGTTTTAGGGTTTAAGTAAACAGCAATTTTACCAACGGGTTGTTCATAAAACGGCGTGCATTTAGTTAGGGTAGTTATTCGCCAATTTGCAGTTACTTCTAATACACAAATTCATTTGCTTTGCTGTGACGAGTGATAATTATAGTAGGGGATGATGGGCATCCTGGCGCACTCCTCGCTTCTCACTCACTCATTTATACATGTAAATTCCCATAAGGAGGATTTGCTGGGAAGGGATTTCCTCCTAGCTCCCGCCCTTGCTCGGATACTCCCAAATCAACCATTTTGATTACGTCTCACCCGCCTTCTTTGATTACTTTACAGCGCCGCCGATTCCAATTACACCACATCTACCATCTTGTTTTTTAATTCTAAAGATATTTCCACCGCGTTTGGGGCTCGCTGGAAAGGTCCTGTGCGAGAATTACAGATCCGACAGAATGTTTACCCTAAGCGCACCCCAACCCGAAATTCTTTTAAAACTATACTGCAGAAACGTGAATACTAACTACACCATGTGTGACAACTCCAAACTTATCCTTAGCGCCTTAAAATTTCCAAAAATTTTTAACATATCTTTTTCTACACTTCATTTATTTTCTTTTCTATTCAGCTGTCATATCTAGATCCACGCTAAATTATAACTTTCCTGCAGCTCATACCTAAAAGAAAATTCAAAAACCCTTCTAAAAACGTTCTATTACAGACAATTTTTACTAATACAGTTTAAATTTTGTAAACCACATTTCTAGATACATATTCACAATTTTTATTCTTAACCTAGAACTACTCACATCGGCTTATACTTATTAATATTTATTTCTAAGTAAAGCACTTTTTCCAAAGACCAACCGAACCCACGTGCTTCAAATTCCTCTGATTTTGTTCTCATGGTTTCGCTTAAGAACTCGTACATATTTTCTAGATTGCTAGAAGATGTTATAATCATATTTTTTGTGTTAAACCATTTCACATCGGTAGTCTCTTCTACCATTTTCGTGTAGACGCCATAGAGTTCGCAATTAACTTTTATTGCTGTATGTTGTGTTCTTTTTCCACTAATTAATCGAATAAGCCGCTCTTTCTGCTTCCAAAGAAACTCGGACACTCCATCGTCGGCACAGTCTTTCCTTATGCGATAGCTAGCCATAGGGTTGTTAAACGCTGTGTTAATAATTTCTAAACCATCTTCGTCAGTAGCGGTAAATGTAGCATTTTTATATCTGTTGCTCCACAAGTGTGAGGCATACGTAGTTTTTTCCACTTCTAAATCGCATACTTTACACAGCATTCGCGGTTGTTTCGTACAAGACCCTTCAACAGTTGGCGGAGCTGAACGTTTACGGCTTAATGACAAACCGTGCTGTTTTTCCTTGTGTCGCAGTAAGTTGCATTTTTATGTCTGTTGCTTCTCAAGTGTGCGGTATAGGTAGTCTTTTCCATTTCTAAATCGCATACTTTACACATAATTTGTGGTTGTTTCGTACAAGACCCTTTAACAGCTGGCGGAGCTGAACGTTTACGGCTTGACATACCATGCTGTTTTCCCTTGTGTCGCTGTAAACTGCCCATTCTCGTAAAAGCGATACCGCAAGACTCACAGTTTAAGTACTTTGCTACTGACGGATGCATAAGCTAAACCCTGGACGATGTTACACCACAACATTTGTTCTGATACCGTTTGAGAGCAGTTTTCCAGTTATAGGAAGCACCTCAAGAGTTGCAATTAAAAATATTATCGGACGGCATTTTTCTTCGACCAGCTTCCATGGAGTATGAATTATAACTAAAGCTTTACATGTAGCGCCATGGTTTAGATACATTTTGGAAACAACCAAAGATTGCCAAAGACTTGAACAGTGCACAAGCGCGGTCACTAAACTAATTAGCATTAATACCGGGTATTCCGTACTTTCGTAAGTTGCTCATTTTCTAGAACCAAATCTTCCGCATAGCGGTCGGTAGCACGTAATTATTTCTAGAGCCGGCAAGTACTCGATACCACCCAAATAGAGAATTAGATGCTCGGTAACTGTTAACTTCCGCTTCCCTCGTAAAAGGTAGGAAAACTCAGTCAATCATCCGCTCCATTCCGGTAATTTCCAAACATTTTTCAAACCACAATGGTATCAGAATTTTTAAAACTTCGAGAGAGCTATAAGTCGTGATCAATTACAGGTTCGAGCTACCCGTAAACTAATGTATTTTATACTAACAGTGCGCTGTATAATACATGCGTACCCCTTCCCTGCGCTACTGCTAAGTTGGTTGAAAAAGTCAGTCGTCTTTTTACTGCTAGGACCGCTGCAATGCATCATGCTATACTTTCTTTATAAGTATAGATCATCGCGCACTTTTTTTGTCTGTTAATTAAATTTTGCTCATGTAGGTTTTTACACATTTCACATATTTAAACATCTTATATGATCGATTAACCACTTTTGATTATTCTAACGGGAACCGCCATGCATTCCGCCTCACCTTTCTTTTTGTATCCAACGATCCGATTGGCTTCCACACACTAACACCGTACGTATCTTTCCTACTATTTGTTAAACAAAAACTACCGGCATCGCCATGTCCGTATGTTGGCGTAAGCAGGTGTTTGTGGATGTATACAGGAATATGTGACCACATTAATCAGTCTAAGCTATTTTATTTAGTCCAAGGAAATTACTGTTTTTCTAAACCACTATTAATAATCATCTTTATAGGTTTTAACATTTTTACCATTTCCAAATGGCAGGTGTTACGTACATGAAAACTTTAAAAAAGATCTTAACTTTTAAATCTCTCGGTCCGAGAAGTTTCGGACATTTATCATTTTTCAAAAACTAATGATATTAGAATTTTTAAACCTCTGCAATACAAGATGGAACTACCGGCATTAAACTTCTTTTAATTTTTGCAAATCTTAGTAACCACAATTATAACCACATTTCAAAAGCCCCTTGCCGACACAAACCTCTGCATTAAAAAATTAAAGAATTGCAAAACTTAAAAGAAGTTTAATGCCGGTAGTTCTACCTAGTATTGCAGAAGTTTAAAAATTCTAATATTATTAGTTTTTGAGAAATGATAGATGTCCGGAACTTTTCGGACCGAGAGAGGTTAATAATGCTAGACAAACTTAAGCTCCTTATAAGTTGTAAATTTAGGTAATGTTCTCTTGGTTTCTGAACTGTCTAACTCTGATGAAATAAACAATTATTTCTCATCAATCTATAAAGCAAACTGCGACTTATATAAAGATAGAATTAACTATTATAACAATACTTCTAACAGCTTTGATTACAAGTTGGTTATTGTTAGGAATTACGTAATGTCTTAAATCAACTTTAGGGATGGACTCGGGCTCGGGCTTTCGGGCCGTCCCGGCTCGTGCCCGGCCCGTCCCGGCCCGTGCCCGGCCCGATTTCGGGCTCGAATCCGGGCTGGGCCGTTGACTACTTTATTCGGGCCGGGGCCGGGCCGGGCCTATCTTTTTTCGGGTCGGCCTGGGCCAAACGATTCGGGCCGGCCTACATTTTTCGGGCCGAAAAACGCATGTGTAGATAGATACTCAACTGTCCTTTCGCTTCTATCTCACATTGAGTAAGTAAACGTTCTTAATTATATTTTCACGTAGTCTCTTCATGAACCCATTAATAACCAGTTTTTCGTCTTGGTTAGTGTAAAGGAGACGTGATATTATAACTCACTTTGTATCCCGAATATTTTTTTCTAGTCCTATTTAATGTACCTCATGTTGTACTTTAGGCAAGTTAAAAATGCCCAGGAACATTGAACTAGGTGATTTATTCATAATTCAAAAGTTTGTACGATTTATATTATGTATATGTATATACTTCAAATTTCAATCATACTGTGAACGTCGATATTATCAATCGCGTGTATAGTTTATGTATACTGCATAAAACACCAGAGAGTTATTGCAACGTTCATTTTACCAATTTTTTAACAAAGTTTATCCTTATTTGACATTTACACATGCGCAATTAACACACCTTTAATGTTTGTACTGTATTAAAATACAGGACCTCGTTATTTAATTTAAATACAGGCAAGGAATGCTTTTATTTAAGGCACTTTAATTTTGACAACTATACCAAATGCCTAACGTACAAACTTACATTTAATTGTCTGCTTTCTGTATAGATATTGTGAAATTAAATAGCTTTTTGTAGCGTTGTTTACGTAATTAAATTTAGAGATATAATATCCAAGTTTATAACACGAAAAAGATATAAAACGTCAACGCTCTAAATACGAGGATGCTGTTTTGTAATGCTTTTCCTAGAAGTAATGTGTAAAAATCCTTTTGAAAACAGATATACTATAGGCTTGGCAAGAAGTAAAAAACAGTGTCTTGAAGTAAACTAGAAGAGTATTCCGTGAAAACAGTTTGACAACAATACAAATGTTATCGAATCAGTGGGAAATGAAAGATTCAAATAATAAAAAAAAAGGTTCATCTTTGTGTGTGTTACGTCATCATTGAACAATTTGGTGGTGGTGACAATATATACCATTAGTGCGGGTACTCTACAGTTTTTAGTGAAACCTTATGCCAGTAGTGCGAGTGCGTGAAGTAACAATCAGTCGTGCTCGGACGATTGCAGAAGACAGTTGTATGAGAGCTTTTGAAGGCGACACCACAACGAGCGTGCGTGTTCTTAGTTGTCCGCTAACCTTTTGTGTGTGACTTTTATTGCCCTGAGCGGCACAGGCTTTAAGGTATTTATATCCTTTATTAAGTAGTTTGTCGTAGTTGCTTTATTTATTACATAACCGCTACACTGCCATCGGTATTGCTACAAAAAGCAATTGGTCCTTCCCTATAATTAACATATCTAGATCACCTTACCACCCCACAGTGTGAATAGAATTTTTTTGATATTTTCCAATATAGTTAAACATGTTTTATAGATCACCTAATCACAAACGAGATTAATTCTTTATTTATTTTTAAAACATAACCTATAGATATAGAATACAAACATATATGTAAAAATAAAGAGTAAAGGAAAAAACACTTGCTCTGAAATAGTATAAGAAATTCTAGGGCAGCCTGACATTTTTCAGAAATTTGTTAAGAATACTGTCGGTGTTTTAAATATATCATTTCCATAGCAACGTGTGATGTAAAGCCACTATATAAACATATAAATTCTAGCTATAGCTTAATCAGTTAAGTGAAAAATTTTTGTAATAAAACCATGAACGGTTGCACCTATACCACGAAATTATTTAAGGGACCTCGAGATAATATTGCTTCCGTCGCAAGCGATCTATTCGATAAACTTTCTCTCGGTACACTAAAAACCAATCTCGCGGCCTTGATATACAAATAACTATTTAAATGCTATCATGTAGTATATATTAATTAGCGTTAGATTCTTTACTGCTGCATGTATTTTAAAATAACGATTTCAATCAAACTTTTGAAAACAATACGTTAATCGTCTATTTGTAAACTATAGTTATAGCAGACACTTCTAGGGTACATGAAATTTTGAATTTCGTACTTTGAATACTTTGAAATTATCACCAGTAACGTAACTAGTCTTTTGTTGGGGGCGACTGAACAGTCATTAATCATCTTCTAAATACAAGTTTATTTTTAGCGTTTTCTGAACGCCCTTCTTGGGCTGGGCTAGAATATTGGGGAAGGTAGCCTTCTAAGTACCTTACCCTCTAGCTACGTGCATGATTATCACTTAGTTTATTGTTGAATAGTAGAATTTGGCTGCAGATATAGTTTTCTATTTATTGCGGAAAAATGTATAATAATGCCATTATCGAACTCGTGCCATAAAAAAAGATACAGTAAATAACATTTTATAGGTATATAAAAGGATCTACTGATTTATACCTTTTGGTAATAATTTTTTAAAGAACTTTTCAACCTAAAACAATTACTTCATCTAGTACGGTTTCCCGCGTTTCTTACTATTGCGCAATTGTTTAATATAACGTATAATTACGCGGCAAATTACGCGTCATTTGTATCAAATACCAAACACCTTTAAAAGTGATATAATGGTCGAAGTTTAAGCACAATATAAATAAAGCGGGTGCTCACTCGTATTTCTTAACATCTCGGGATCCTTGTTGTTTTTGTGTGTGTACGCTACGCCTAATTGACACAAAATTTCATCCGTCCATCCTCTATGCTCGTTCGTAGGTGGGACGAGAAGGATACAGGTAGAGGTACACGAAGATAAGGTAGAAGGGAACCTACATCCTAAAAAGAGAAAAGACACCAACTCTGCATAGATAGATTTTCTGGGCTTGAGGTCTCGTAGCTTAAAGACGTCTCATCACACCGCGCGCACTTGCGCCATTCACTCCGCGCAGGCGCGACTCGGGGACGACGGAAACTGACAAGTTCATTTAAAAAATATTCGCGGGAATTTATTTACATATTTCACAATGTACATTGCCAAATTTTGGTATGTAACACATTTTACTTCTATTCCATCAGATAATGTGTATTTCTAAAGAATAATTTTTTTAAGCAAACAATTGGTATACTATTTGACTTTAAGGTTCACTAAGTTCTAATAACAATAGGTACCTAGCCGATAAAGTTTGGTACCGTTTATACTATGACCTATAAACAATTTATATAATTTTTTGCATTCAGTAATTCACCAAAAGTGTTAAATCTTGAACTTTGGCACGATTTGTCAGTCGGTCAATTAAAAATTTAAAAGAACTAGAACAAAGACAGTCAAATTATAGATCAAAGTTCAATTCCAAAAGTTTCAGTTTCTCAAAATAAAAAAACGCTATAAAAATCCGTATGTACCAATTTCATAAACATTGAAAATTGCTAAACATTTTGTACTTTTGCTACATATTTCTAGGATTTTTCAAAGCATCGTCAATTAAATGATATACTACGGTAGGTTCCACAAGTATCTTCATTGTAACTCAATATCATTATACTCTTAAATCAAACAAAATAGTGATAGTTACTTGTTGAACACAACTGAAAAACTATTTTCTCATTCACTGAATGAAAGTCGGGCCGGCTCGAAATTTCGGGCCGGGATATCCCGGTCCGCCGGGCCGGGCCGCCAGTTTTCATTTCGGGTCGGGCCTCGGGCCGGGCCGGTCACTTTTCTGCGTCGGGCCGGGCCGGGCTTATTAAAAGCCCGGCCCGGCCCTGCCCGAGTCCATCCTAATCAACTTGTCGTTATCCATGACTAGGTGTTGCTTTCCATAATCAAACAAGTTATCCTTCGTACTGTTAGTAGCTGCATTGGGTTCAATGTTTTGTTTAGAAAGTGGCTATAGTTAGACCCATACCCATACCCATTTCTAACTGTAAACTGCTGTCGGGCTTAGTATTATAAGTATTTTGAATCCCTTGTCTAACATACTAGAAAGAAGTTTATATCTTCAGCTATATGGCTGTATTGTTTTAAATGACTTTACCCGTGTTTCTGATGATATTTTACGTGCGCGGGACAATAGACTCTTAACCTTCCTTATTCTACTTGATTTTTCGAAAGCATTCAATACGGTAAATTATAAGTTGTTGTGCTCTAAACTTAAATCTCACGGTGCTAACCCGTCAGCGGTGTAACTTATACAAGCATACCTCACTAACAGAGCCCAGAAAATTATGGTTAACTACTCTATTCTACTACACTGCCAGGTTTCTGAGGGGTTCTTCAAAGTTCCATTCTTAGACCTATACTTTTTCTTCTTATACCTTCAACCTTCTTAAGTCTGTTGGTAATTTTAAAATTTAAGCTTATGCGGATGACAGCATATTTATTATAATTTTGCTTTTTGCTATATTTTGAATGCTCAAGTGCGAATTAATGAGGACCTAAAACAAATCATTAGTTCCGTATCAAATGGCTTATAGTCTGATTCTTAATTCTAAAAAATTCAAGCTAATGATCTTCTGTCACAACTGTACATATGACACTGCAGCTTTAAATGCGAACACACATATTGATAATATTCCATTACCTGTCGTCAATTCTTCTAGAATTCTTGAAGTTATCTTTGACCGTGATTTCAAGTTTCACTCACATGTGATTAAATTGATGATTAAAGGGCACTCCTCTCTTAAATTACTCTATCCATCGCGTCATTATTTAACGTTTAATACTAATAATAATTTTAGTTGAATCCTTGTTTTTTCTCTGTGGCCCCTGTATTGATGTGATTAATCAAAAAAGGATTCAAATACTACAAAATTATTGTTGTCGTTTTGTTTTCGGTCTTAGGAAGTCTGATCAGATTTCTGCTAAGATCAATGAACTTAAATGGTTGAAAATGAATGATCGTAGAACCTTGGCTGCGTTATTTTAAGTTGCTATCTGAAGTTCACTCTGTTACATTAAAGAATAAGTTAGTTAACTACTCAACGTGAGGATTAATGAACGTTTAACTATGCGTCTAAACAGCACTGCTGTAACGTATTTTTTTTGTTCATTTACTCTTTGCTTATTAATCTAAAATAATATCTCAATAAAATAAAAATATAATTTATAAACTCCTGATCACTAAAAATATTTCATAAAATTTACAATAGCATATGCGCTCCTTCGCTTTATAGGTGTAAGTCCTATAATAAGAATCGTCAAGTTGTCATTTCGGGTCACTTTTCTATCAGCGTCTGAACAGGTAAGCTGTTATCAGCGGCGTGGAAAAGTCAAGATGTTAGACAGGCACATGGCCTGTAATACGGTCCGCAAGAAAACATAATTGATTTAACCTTCGTGTCGGAATATGGTTCTTGGCAGCTGTAGTGTGCAGATTTCATTTTGTGTTCCACCTGTAGCAGCTCAATAGATTCCTGCTGGCCGAAAAAAATAGAGGTCCCCCCATCATTAAAACAGTTGGTATAATTAATTAAATAAATTTTATTAATGTTTTCCTCATAGTACAATATCGTCAATATCGTAAATACCGTATATGGTGCTAAAATGAAAATTTAGTTTGAGATTTGAAATACAAGAAAATTATAGGACGTACTTAATGAAGAATTAGTTTGGTTAAATAATGTTTTGTTCAGCAGATCTTTTATAGTTCCAGTGTTATATTCATTCGTAATGATGTGTTTCCTGTTTGTGCATCGCAGATGTTTATGGAATATTCCACATCTGATGTCATGAGTTCAATTTCTTTTGGTCGCACTGTACTTTGACACGTGAGTGATATTTAGTCCTTAATCCCAATTATAATTATTTCAATGTTTTACGAAACATAGAAGGTTGAAGTTTTACCTTGTTTTAGTTAACTTAAAAATTATTCAGAAAAAGAATGATTCCTTAATATACTTGTAATCTTGCAAAATTTTAAAGATGGCTATGCAGTTTGCTTATCGTTGTTATTTCACAAACAGATAGCGTTGACTACACTGAAAAAGTTGTTATTGACATATGATGTCAAAAATATCTAGCTATCCAATTTAAATATCACGTGTTATTTTACGTTATTTCTAAAATATCTTTAGTAATTTTGAGGTCATGTAATTTGATTCTTAAACAATGTGATGAATTTTCTTTATACATATTAAGTAAAACTAACTCTATGTTGAAAGATGCAATTTTATAAGACGTTAAATAATTAAATTTAATTGTGAAGTCGACGTAGTACTACATATGGCTAAACACTAAAATATGTAATGTGAATTATTACGCGAGCTCAAACTTTATAGTAAATTTATTCAGAAATATTCAATTTAGAGATCTTTATTTTTTTTGAATACAGAACCATACTAATTTTCTGTTCTATAAACATTTTAGTTGAAAAGATTATGATAAAACAAATCAAGTGAATTTAATGGAATACAATCCATTTTTGCATAACTCTTTTATTATTAAAAATTCAAGTAAAATTTATAGGTCATTCATGAGCAAACATTGTGTCTAATGATAACAAATACCCTGGGTGTATACTTTTGGAACTTAAATTCTGTTATATTATTTTTGGTGAATATTTTTTTAAGGACACAAACGGTGTCCAAGTTGTGCATTTATATGTTCACAGGTTAAGCCGAGACATCTGTCAGACATCTGGTAATTGAGATTTTGGTAAGTGCTTTACAAGGGTGAAATTCAGGTTTTGTGGCTATATAAGCGGTGTACATTTAAGGTTTCCGCATTCCCCTAATACAAGTACAGATAATTTTTGTAGGTTGTTGTATTGAAAAATACGGTGGCGCTCATTATCTACATTTTTGGTCAACAGACATCCCATGACCCAAGCTCATGATCTACCCAGAGCTAACACTCTACTAGCCGTTTATCTCTAAAGAGTTTTTCTTTTCCTCAAGCCGTTTTCCATCCAACTTTACCTTGGGCTTCCATTGTTAATAAGAAATTCTCGACCTTGTGATATCAGGTAAGGTTTTATGATATATGGTGGTCCAATTTGCTATCTGATATTCACGAAGGAATAATTTTTGTTTACACTGCCATGTTTTGTCTATAATGTGATTGTTACATAATTCTTTACTCTTTGATTATCGCTCTCTTGGTTTCTTAAAAAAAATCCAAATTTAAATTACACAATAGCTTCTTAATCTTGCCCATTTCCCATGTTGTATTCCAATATCCTAATTTTCGCATCACTTGTCAAGCTTACTTACTTCTTATTGTTTATACTTTTTTTTATTATTCAACTATCGTTTTTACGAGCTTCTGTTTAGTATTGTGATCACGATCTCACGGATAAAAGAACATGTATTCACCCCAGCTGGGAAAAGACTTAGTTATATGATTTTACTAGTTTGCTTTCTCAAATTTTTCTTACTTTCCTTTTAGTTCGTGTGTTTTGCATTATTTGTCTGCCATTAGTCTACTTCACTACTTTTCAATACTCTTAATTTTAGCTTCAGCAGAGGTTATTTGTAAAAGTACTTTACAGTTGAACTTTGCCTTTTCTGTGGCCTACTTAATAGGCGGCTTCGTGGCGTAGTTGGTAGAAGTGTGACTACTACGCTCAAGGTCCCGGGTTCGAATTCCGACAGGTCCGCTTGAAAATGTTAGGCGAGCATTTTTTACTAAAATACGCCTTCGTTCGGATGAGAGGTAAAATGGAGGTCCCGTGTGTGAGCGTTGTCACGCACCTTAAAGATCTCTACCTTGCTTGTAACAGCAAGGGTTCGGCAAAATTCAAACCTTTTTGGTAAGAAAAACTCGCTTCCTGGCCAATGTAGTAGCGGGTGGAGCATTGGAAAATCACATGTAGGGGCCTATTTTATAACTATAAATAACTAAATGGTTATTTAATTATTTCTATTTCTATGTTTCGGTAAATACCTGAATAATGATACTGAAAAACATTAAAAACAAATAAACAAACCATCAAATACCGTCGCGAATTTCCGAATTATCGACCTTGTCCCGTACGGCAACGGTTCAGTGTCAATCGCATTCGAAGCTCTACTCGATCTCTGTTCTCGAATAACTGAAGATGATATATTCCCTGCTTTATTATCCGTGATGTTTATTATTTTCAACACCACAGGGTTATCGCCCGCAGCCTTCGTACTAACGGGATAGTGCGTTTAACTGCTTGATATTTAAGGCCAACGTTCTAATACTGATATGAACCGTTATCTTGTTCTCACACTTTTACATTGGATACTGATAACTGCCCCAGTCGTCTACGTTTGCAGCACTTTTTTTGGCTATTATTTATGAGTATATGATTATTAGGGGTAATCTACCATAATTGAGGTGTATACAAATAACGTTAATACGAATGTCCATCTGTAGTTTTGTAAATTTAATACGAGTGTAAAGTTCGGACCTTTATTACTGGTCGTATAAAATATTCAGGTGCTTTACTATTTTAATTCTTTATTCTAATTTAATATCATATTGGAGTAGCCCCTGAAGGGCGTTTCGTGCTAAAAGCTCCTTTAACTAATCAACGTTAATAAACTCATTTCGATTACTTAATATTTCAAGAAGTAATAAACTTGCGTCACATACTGTCTGTGATTATTGACATTTTAGTAGTTATTAGTAGGGCTGGGTCGTCGTATCGATATATCGATACGACCCTCGTATCGACCCCCCCGATACAGCAAAAAATAAATATAGATATATCGATACTCGATATGTATCGATACGTATCGATATGTATCGATACGCATCAATACGTATCGATACGCATAGATACGTATCGATACGTATCGATATTCGATATAGAATATGTATCGATATTCGATACGCAAAATTCCGTATTGCTCACCCCTGTATACATACTTATGTCACAAATATTAAACTTGAAACTTTAATTATTTTGATAACAAACAATCTTAAGTGAAAGCTCGAATTGTCAGTAAATACATTATTTTAAAACGATCTTGTGATTTTATTCCCAAAGAAAGAGTAGAAAAATTTATAGATGCGTATCGATTCGTACCGATAGGTATCGCTACGTCTCGATATGTATACTTACTCTACACATCTAAACGTTCCGATACGAATCACTATATATATCTATACGTACCGCTACGTATCTATACGTATCGATATGCATCGATACGTATCGATACGCACCGATACGCATCGATACGTATCGATACGCATCGATACGAATCGATATGTATCGATACGCACCGATACATGTCGATACGCATCGATACGTATCGATACGCATCGATACGTATCGATATATATCGATATTCGATATATCGATACATATCGATATAGAATATGTATCGATATTCGATACGCAAAATCCCGTATTGCCCACCCCTAGTTATTAGACATTAAATGCTGTTGGAACTAATAAATGAGCAAACATCTACAATTTTCGCAGATTCTGTTTTTTCACTGTAATACATTTATCGTTAAACAAAGCTGCCAGTAAAGGAAAAGGGTTAACATAGTTTAATTCACTCCTGTTCCTGCTCCGTTTTTATCCAGGATTTTCATATTGAAAAAGTCGCGCTTTTTTTATTTTCAAAAATAAAGTAAATATTTTTGAACACTTTTAATAGCGTTTTTTGCTTGTGATTTTGCTGTGATGGAATTTTTAAACTCATATTGATTCCTCGCCACCCAAAATAGAAAAAAAAACATATCCGAATATTTTGTAACATTAGATTTATCAAAAAATACAAATTTAAATTTTTTTTTGACACATACTTGCAGGAGAGTATCCCAAAAGTGCGGTGTCGTAAACAAGAATGGGACAAATTATAGAAACGAAAGGAGGATAGGAAGCGGCTGAATGAAAAAGTGAGGTCGGTGGAAAAGAAATTATCCAGCAGTAGAGTAGAGTAAGCAGAACACACAAGAGCTTGGTAGGCGCTAAGGATGCGCCGTAGGATAAAAGACAAACTTCGCGGTACCACAGCGAAACTATGGAGTTGTATTCGATCACCAAGATAGGCGGAAAAGGGAGAAAGAAAGAAGACTGTCATTAATAAATAGAGAACGTTCAATAGATATGATACGGTAGTAAATCAAATGGGTATACAATATATAATAAATAAAACGCGTTTTATTTTGGACAAATATTTAACTATAAGTATTTCCAAACAAGGTCTCTGACATACTTGAAAAAATGGTAAGGTTAACCGGCAGCGTCTACTAATTGGCCCACGTGTACTAGCATTAATTCAATACTGGAAAAGTGATTTCAAATTTGAGCACGAACTTCGCGAAGTGGCTCCCGCAGTTCTACCGCTACCCGAAGTTTCCAGGTCGGTGTTACACAAAACAGTGGTTTAAAGGTAATAGTACAGCGTATACATCATGGTTGGAAATTTTAAGAAGAACATCACTAGTAGAGCGCCGCCAAATCTACGATGAACTACTTATAAATTAATAACTTTGGCAGACACATACAAAAGCATAATAACGATCACTAAACAACTTCTCTTTATTTTACTAAAGGGATTAAAAATTGCTTATATGATATTTTTATAGTTACTGACATTCTTCAGTTGGGCAACAATCAAGGTTCAGTACAGGACAGCTCGTCCTGGTATATTCAGTGCAGTAAATAAGAAATAACGTACAAGTAACAGGAATAAATAACAGTAAGCCTGTCTCAATTCAATAATCACAAAGGAAATGAACAAAGAGAAGAAAAAACCGTAAAAAATGCAATCAGGAATAATTTCAAGCCTAACAGTGTCACACACCAGCTGCGTATGATGTAGGCCGTGAAATACAGAAATACAGTAAACTGTTTCTGTTTAGTAAGGTTGATACAATTTTTTTTTATCTCTAATTATGGGAAGTTGTTCAAACTGTAATTTCCATAGCAATTCCGATACAGGATATCTCAGGAAATTCTGACCCATTTTGATCGTTAATAACTGTTTACAGGGAAAAGATGGAAGAACGCTGTTTTCACTAATCGATTTATTTACTTCGTATTTGTATGTATGTATGTATCAAAAATTCAGATAATCGAACATTCGGCTTTAACTGGAAAACAAAAAACAAACTGTAAATTTGACTTACAACATACAGTTCTTCTCGAAAGATGAAATACAGGATGCGTAATCCATTTTTTGTTTCCTATTAATATAACCATTTTAAGATACTCTGTACGTAAGTAATTAATCGTACAAGGTGGAGTAAAATGACAAAGAAATTGTACATGTACCGACGAAGCACAGAGTAAAGTAACAAAGTTCAGAGCGATTTTTAAATTATTTTGATAACATGGTTGTGGAACACTACATGTGGTTTAGCATTATCTTGTTGCACATATATTTCTTCATTCTTGAATTCCTCGGGTCATTTTTCCTACATAGTAGGCATTAAATTTACCAACAACATTGCTAGGAGTATATATTCAACTGTATTAATTGTAACCAATTTGGTACGTACAGTTTTGGCCTTCAGAGTATTTAGCTGATAATTCACAAGAAATTTAGTGAAATACTCCGTTAAAAGCCTGTTTCAGTAAAATACAGAAATTCTCGACTACTAACAAAATGGTTGTCTACTAACTCAGTGGAATGGGTGGTGTAAGTGTTTAAAGGGTTCCAGAATGCTATCGGGTATGTAATATGTCTTGATTGGGAAAGACCTTGGACACCACCTATAATCCTCTTTGTATATGATAGTAACAAGATACCACGTATTTGTAAATGAAGGATATTCCCATACCGTTTTTGTAGCTTTTTCTCAGCAAACTACCTCTGTGTGCCTAAATCTCATAAATTTTACTTACGGCTTTCTAGCGTGCAGTTTAATACAACAATTTGACAACGTCAACTTCATTATTATTATAAATGAAGTGGATATTGAATACTGGTGTTGTAAGTATAATTTAGCGTCACGATCATGATAAAGTGGTATATGATATTTCACGCTCGCCCTTAAATATTTATTATCATTTCATTTCTGGTAGTGCCTAGTTGAATATTAAAGAAAATGACTAGCATCTGTATTGTAAGAGTAATGGAGAGACATTTGTAAAGCAATTTAATGGTTGAAAATCGAAACGATAGACATTTAGCATTTTAACAACTTGGAGTCATAATCGTATTATTTATAACGTAGGTGATAGGAAACCCGGCAGATAGAAGGCGAAAGAGAAAAACGAAATGCCGGAGTAATAAATAAAGGTTCTATTTAAGCTCGTAATAAATTAAAATTAATACAAATGCATACCTGATATACTGGGTGTTTCAGAATAAAGTACCGTAAATTGGGGAATATACAGATCTTGACGAGTTATAAAGAAAAGTTAGATAACAGCTTCCTGTAAACCACCCGTTTCTATTATACAGGGCGATGAAGTGATATTGAAAGATACATGTTTTTTTAGAATATTTTCAATTAAAATAAAAACTTTAACTTGAAAATCGGTACACGTTAGTTGTTTACTAATGCCAATTATTTCACTTTATTTCGACAGAATGGGGTAATCCATTGGCGTAGAATAAGGGGGTTATCAAACAATTTTGATCTATACTTTTTGCACACCCTGCATTTCATAAAAATGACCCATAATTATTCATAATTATTTCTCATACAATTTGCCACAAAAAAAAATACTGTTGGTTAGTCTCTGTAGAGCTTTCCATTATCGAGATGTTTTAAATTAAGTCATACTCTTCACATGCATGAAAACAACGTATTAGTAATTCTTTCAAATATGCAAAGATTTATTTTATGAATTTGAAACTGATCTGATTTAAATGAAATACATTAAGTTGACAAACATGTATATATATATATATATATATATATATATATATATATCGTAAAAATAATGTTTCATTCATATTAGTTTTTCTATTAAAATACAAATAGTTACAAACTGTTGCTGAATCTAGTAGGCTTCTCTTACTCGCTGTAGTTGTCAAAAGTTATACTCGTTCAATACGTAACTACAGCTTGCTTATTTCTTATTATTTTGTTAATAATCAAACACGAAAATGGTAACATACACATTCTCTGAATATGCTGACATGCATTTGGAACTAGGAGAATGCCAAGGCAATTCCGAAAAGGCTGTAAGAAGATATGCAGAGAAATAGCTAGGACGCATTGTTCTCGATAGAAAAACTTTTATGGCAGTAGATAGACGGATAAGGAAAACTGGAACTGTTTTACCTGCTACTTGACATCGTGGAAGTGAAATAGTAAAACGCACATTGAAAAATAAAGATGTTTTAAATTTAGTAGAAGAGAACCCAGGAATAAGTACCAGAAGACTTCTGCTACAAACGGGAATTGCTGAGGTAACATGTTGGAAAATTCTAAAAGATCAACAGCTGTATCTCTATCACCTGCAACAAGTTCGGGACCTTTTAGAAACCGACTACAAACCTAGAGTTGGGTTTTGCTACTGGCTGCTAAGACAAATTGGAAGAGATAATGAATTTGTTAGTAATATTTTTTTTACTGATGAAGCAACTTTTAGCAGAAATGGCATATTTAACATACCTAATGAGCATACATGATGAGATGAAACCCACATTACACGAAAACCAGCAGTTTTCAGCATAAATTTAAAATAAATGGGCTGGAATAATACACAATTATCTTATAGGAGCATTTATTTTAGAAGTAAATTTAAATGGAAAGCGATATACAGCTTTTTTAAGAGAATATTTAATAGACTTAACATGTGGTTCGTGCATGACGGAGCAATACCTCATTTTGCATCAATTGCAAGGAAGTGGTTAAATAACAATTTTCCTGGTACGTGGATAGGACGTGGAGTAAATGCTCGGGTTAATTCGCCACCTCGGTCCCCTGAGTAAATCCTATTGACTATGGAATTTGGAGGTATATATTGAACCTATTAATACTGTTCAGGAGTTAAGAGAGAGAATGGAAAATGCTTTTAAGGATTTAGCCAATTCTACAAAAAAACTACTCACAAGATTAAGAAACCAGCCCGAAAATGTATTCACGTTGGAGGACGTCACTTTGAACATTTACTTAAATAATGAGCATTATGAGCTAATTTCTATTTTGTAGTTTGTAGCGGCTTAGTAAGTAAATTTTAGCTTGTAGAGTCAAATATTCTTCAGTTTGTAAACACTAACAAGTTTATTAAATGGGTTTTTTACTAAATGTATTTGATTTAAATCAGATATTCGAATTCATCAAAGAAACCTTTGCATTTTTGAAAGAATTAATAATACCTTGTTTTCATGCATGAGTTGAGTATGACTTAATTTAAAATATCTCGAAATTGAAAAGTTCTACAGAGATTAACAAAGAGTACCTTTTTTGTGGCAAATTGTATGAGGAATAATTATGAATAATTATGAGTCATTTTTATGAAATGCAGGGCGTGCAAAAAGTATAGCTCAAAATTGTTTGATAGCCCTTCTTATTCTACGCTAATGGATTACCCTATTTTGTCGAAATGAAGTGTAATAATTCGTATTAGTAAACAACTAACGTGTACCTATTTTCAACTTAAACTTTCTACTCTAAATGAAAATATCTTAAAATACATATATTTTTCAAAATTACTTCATCACCCTGTATAATGGAAACTAGTAGTTTACAGGAAACTGTTAAGTAATTTTTCTTCATAACTCGTCAACATCCTCAATTTACGGTACTTTATTCTGAAACACCCTGTGTAAGTTTTCTTTTACAAGCAATTGTAATGGAAGTTGAGCCACTTTTCATATCGGCATATCTCCTTCAGACATAACACCTTCTTCCAAACCACTTCGGAATATTTTGGTCAAAGTGAAAGGCACTCGGCGCTGAACCCGAACAATCCCTAATAGAAGTTGATGCTATGGTTCAAGCATTTCAACGGTGTTGTTCAGTTTATAGAATTTTACGTCTTCAAATTTGTATAGTGCTGCTTTGGGGTTAGGAAAATAAACGGATAATGTCTTTTTGGTTCCGATCTTGTACAACGTCAGAAAATGATAAAATTTGAGCCATTATAGTTTTTTTACTCAGGTAATCCAGGAGGAGGTGTAGCTCTGTATATTCGAATCGATCAGAATTTTAAGCTTGTTGCTAAATCTACTCCACTATATAATGCAAGACCTGAATATCTTTTTGGTGAAATTACTATCAATTACAGATATTTACTATTGGGCGTCATTTACAAATTTCCGCAGGTTAGCTCTATAGAGATATTGAGGAAGCTATTTTCAAGGTTTTGCCGCAATATTCGAACGATTCTCAGTTACAACTACTTTAGTTGCAGGAGTTCCCTAGGAAAGTTACTGGGTCCACTTCTCTTTAGTCTGTATATACAAGATGTGTCAGCTAGCTTGAAGTTTTGTCGATATCATTGTTATGCTGATGATTTGTAAATTTATTATTATTTTAGACCCACTGACGTAATTCCAGCATGGAGAAACTTCACAAAACTCCACTCTGTATAGCAGCCTTATATAAGATGCGACATCGTCGGTTTAGAAAATGTTGAATAACTTTGCACTGCTATAGATACAAAGTTTTCAATTCTAGTCTTGGTTCTGCTAATGCAATGTTACTATCTATAGTTAAAAAACGCACAGTTTACTACGTCAAATTTTCTTAGCTAGACTAATTTCCACGTAGATCTATCGGTTTGTGCTTTTTCATAAGGATACCTAAAATCAAGGTTTTTACCACTTACTTTCAACATACCTATTCGACTATTGAGACGACGTTTACGATGAGATTTTTGCCACTCCAGTTTATAAAATATGGCAATTGAATGCCAAGTTTTCGTTCAGTATTGGAGAAAATGAAATCGTCGTATTTCAGCAATATAAGGCAGGCTTCATAGCTTAATATTAAATTTGCTTAGTGAAACTAAAATCAATCAATGTTTACATTATATCGATATTTCAGAGTAATTGATAAACTGTATCTGAATTTACCTAACTACACTGAGTGGCGCTCTGAGTATCTGCTATAACCAAAGCCGCCCACAGAATAATTTGTAGAGGGGGTCAAGAATACTTTCAAAAATATTAGTTATGTTACACAAAGGATGAACACTGTTAATGCAACCCCGTTACCGGACGTATTGGAAAGTAATGTAAGGCATAAAATCTTATTTCCTTAGAGTAGCTTAAAAGCAGTTAGGACCATCGATAATGCAGCGTTTTTTAATATTATAGTTGAAATCACGAAAGAATGCATTCACGCCATAGGTTACTGAATTTAAAAGCGATATACATTAAAAGTATGTCGGTGTTTAATTCAGAAACCTATGACGCGAATGCATTCTTTCGAGATTTCACTATAGTATTTGAAATTGAAAGAAAAACGTAGGATTGATAGTTTCTTAATAAATGCAGCATTCTGTAATTAATCGAATTTTTATAAAGTGTGAAGTTACTTACCAATCTGGTAAATTGCTGGTGTAGCAGACTATCAATTCTTTTGGCTTGATGATGCACAGGGTAGCAAATGGAAAAGATTGGATTTTACATTAACACACACTAATTGAAAATTGAATGGACTTATTCCAATACACGCAATAAGCCGCCCGTAAGAAAATGTAAAAATACAGACACGACACAACCATATTTAACGGAAACAGAAAAGCCACATTGTCAATCAAATGGCCACAAACCACAGATATTAATTAATAGTAAATAAATATCCGACCGGCACTTTAAATAGTGTCTTTAATATTTGTTGCACAAACAAACATGACTAAGAACTAAGAAGGGTACAACAAACTATTATAACTGGCACTGCTGAATAGGACTGTTCTCGCGTTTTATTAATCATCATCATTTTTGAATGAAAATATCAATCTTCTTCGGTCCTGACCAAATCTATTTAGGACTTCATTTATAAATGCTTGTTTCTCCCTACCTACCATGTCCTTATGTACACTAAGCACGCATAAACCTGATAATCTATCCCCTGACATGCTTGATCTAAGCCACGATTTTACCCGCTTTAGCGTACTAAATGACCTTTCTATTGTTGCAGTAGTTGGAGGTAATGCCAAAAAAATATTCAGCGCAGTTTTGATGGCCGGAAAAAAAGAAACTTCATTATCAAGCAAATGTACAAAGTCTGTATCTTGTTGAATCTCTCTATTTTGCCAAAGTTCAACCCACGTTTGCAACTGTTCTGAAAAGTTATCAATGTTGTAACGTCTGGCTATTTCTTCTTTTTTATTTAACAATGCTCTTTTTATATTGTTGTCTTTTAAGTTATTTGGATGTAATCCAGAGAGTAAAAAAGAAGTCGTAGCATCTTCAGAAAACCTTGTGGAAATAGACTGTATAACAGAATCCAAATAAGGAATAAAAAGGCTTACTCGAAAGTAATCTTCAACACTACTCATATGATAATTAGACCTATGAGTTAACTTGGTGCAATACGTGGTAATGTAATTTCTAATCCAAAACCATGGGCATGTTCAACACTTTTTTTATAAACCTCTTTAAAATATTGTTCAGGATCACTACCGTGTGTCTTAAAAAGTTTGAGTAGTTCATCTATGTGCTGTTTAACGGAAAATAGGTTTATACCTTTAGACTGCAGTGCATTACAAACAGGTTCCAATTTGCTAGAATATTTGGCCATAATATGCAGACAAAGAATAAATTTCGACGAAGAAACGCAATTTAAAAGTTGACTGGCCCTATTTCTTGTCTGAGCATTTATTTCACGGTTACGAGCTAAATTTTCCAGAGCGTTCATAGTGTCTGTAAAATGTTCCGCAAACAACCTCATTGATTTATATTTCGCGGACCAGCGTGTTTCACATAATAGTGGAATATTAGAAACGTATCTACGTCTTAATGGACTATCTCGAAAGAAAGTAATTACTTCTTTAATGGTACCTACTGAATTTTGAATATCCGGAATCTTGTTCAAATCATTTA
The DNA here is from genome assembly GCA_036346225.1 of Platerodrilus igneus. NCBI lineage: Eukaryota > Metazoa > Arthropoda > Insecta > Coleoptera > Lycidae > Platerodrilus > Platerodrilus igneus. Next base: position 2,991,580 of record JARFIW010000488.1, on the reverse strand, counting down.
TCACTAAATTTAATCTATGGGACGCGCAGTGAAAATATATCGCTTTTGGATATTTATTTTTAATAAGTTTTTGGACTTCCTGCTCATGACCTGCCATCGTCGAGCAACCATCAAACCCTAATCCAACTAATTTATCCATACAAAGACCATATTCATTACAAGCGTTTAAAATTGCAGCAGTTATACCTTCTGCGTTCATCGATGTAAGGACTACAAAGCCCAAAAATTCTTCTCTGACCGAATTGTCATTACTAACAAATCTTACTCCAAGTGATAACCGTTCTACCCCAGCAATATCTGCACTTTCGTCAGCCAGAATTGAAAATGCTTCACTCAAATTCTCATCTTTCACAATTTTTTCCCTAATTAATGTTCCACAAATTGAAATTATTTGATTTTGAGTTCTGTCAGAGGTGTATTTTGAGTTCTTCTTGCAAAAGTTTAAGTGCTCGTTTAGAATGTGATCCCCACTTTCTATTCTGAATTGTAAAAGATCCTCAAAATTATTTTTTTTATCACCTCGTAATGGCAAATCATGCATACCACAAAAAATGACGGTGGATATTATTGGTATAAGTTTTTTGCGATTCGATTCAATCAAATCCCGCTCAGCTTCATTTATTTGAGAGGTAATTGATAGACGTTTTCCTTCAATAATTTTTGTAAAACTAGAAGCTTTTATAGTTGAATCACGATGCCATTCGGTTGTAGCTTGTGCTTTTGCAGAAGCGACAAAGTCATGATATTTTGTGAAGGGCTTCACAATGAAAGAACCAAGAACCCCTCTTTTAGCAGTTGGCCGAAAAACTACGCAATATTTGCAAAGTGCGCCTTTGAGTTTTGGAGAATACGCAAGCCAATCGTACTGTTGAAGCCAGTCATATCTAAAAGCACGTCTTCTTTTTTCGGAATCGTTCTTGAAATTATATTTAGGATCTGGTTTGTAAGGATTTGTTAATAATGAAAAGCGAACATCGTCGGAAAGTGTTTCATTCGAGTTAACAAAATTGCCCAAATCGAACATGTACTCATTCTTATCAGTTGAAAGATTGGTGTCATATTCACATGTGAGAGATTTTAAAGTATTAGGTGACGAACTACCAGCTTTATTTAGATCATTGACACTATTATGTACTATACTATTACACTCAAAATAGCATTAGCACCAGCACCGCTACTACTACAGCCTATGCTAGATGATTCTTTTAGTTCATTTCGTTTGAAAAATTTTCTAATATTCATTGTTAGTATTGTTACTGATCTTAGATCTGAATTTCTGAAAAAATAACACGCTTTACTTTTCTGATACTTCAAAAGAAGAGATTTGTTAATCAATTAGACTTTAAAAGAAAAAAAAATAAGAATCTCTCAATTGCAAATAAATATAATTTTTAAATATGTATTCTCACGCATTAGGTACATTAGTACTTACTGCTATCCTATCCGTAACTAAACTGTAACTGCAATCTTCGGCCTTTTTTAAAAACAAAAACCAGTAACTACACTACTTATCAACACTGATAACAATAACTACAAGGAAAATGACCAATCAATATCTATCAACATACACGTCTTCTACTAATTCAACAGTCAGATAAAGTTTCCTAAGTCACAAATTAAAAGTACACCGCATTCGAAAAACACTGAATACAAACTGAAGTCACTGAAGATATAGACGTACTTTACTGTTATAGATAAAGAATATATTTTTTCTCAGAATAGAACACAATGAGACATTTGTAGAACATTCCAAAGTTTTAGTTGTAGAGTACCTGAACCTGTACAATACGAAAGAAACCATTATGAAAGCCTGTATTTATATTTCGTTTGAATAGAAACTTTCAGGGTAAGATATTTAGATATTAAAGAATGAAAATAACAGTTTTGTTATAGGCGGTTAGGGTTACTATTGTAAGGTAATCGCATTAATTCGCATTTCCTACTTAAAATGACATACAAAGTCGGTCTATTTATAGTTAGACAATAGGCATACCTGTAGTGTAATCTCAACATTTAGGTTTACTTTATTTTTAAACAATAGTATAACCGATAGTGAAATCGTAATCTTATTCAATCTCTAGTGAAGGTGCACTTCGTGTTGCGATTTCTAACGAAAAAAAAAACCAAAGGAACATATTCAGGGGGGGTCAGGCGACCCCCATTGGCCACCTTTGTGGGCGGCCTAGGCTATAACTCTTCGGCATTCCAAACCCGCAGAAATGAACAAACCAAAAGTTAATTAACTATAACAAAATGGCATTTAAAAAACAGCGGTTTCAAGTATACCTCGTTTTGCGTTACCGCATGAAATCGTTTGAAAACAGTCGTTATTAACTTGTTTCTGATTTAAACCCATGGTGAGTAAGGACTTGAAAGGTTAATATTCCATCGCCTCTTTAAAAAATGAAGCGTAGGTTAAATCCTTTTAATTCAAACAGTGCAGCGTTGCGCAAAGGGTCAATTACCTTTGCAAACTTTATGTGTTTTCTAGATACGTTTACACCTCTCCCATACATAATGAACAGGTGTTTACAAATACATGTAAAGCGCTTGGTTATTGGCTTTTGTTTAAATTAAACACTGCACTCACCCAGGTACAATATAACTATGCCAAGTGCTTAGAAGTTCTTGTAAAACATCAAAGCATTGGAACTAAATAAACATCAACAGGAGACTGTTCGTGTATATAATATTCAAACAGTAGACACATAGCTACGACTCTGACCGATATTTCATACATTTAAATATATAGATTCCCCATGCGATAAAGCTTTGTATTGTTCATTAGAATTTTCAAATATTCCTGAATATATTTTACAGTATTTGTATCTGCACAATCGAAATCGATTAAGAAGACACACTCCAAAGGACTAATGCAATTTATTTTTATAGCATAATTTTATATACTCAAAGATTCCTTAGACATCGTACATTTTTTGAAATGATGTAGTCCGTTAGGGGTAAAATGTGCATGAAGATAATTAAATTTGATTTGCCCTAAAGGGGCGGAGACCCTGTAACATAATAAGGGTGCCTAGAATAACTGCAGTGGTGCGGAAGTGGGTTCCTATAGAAAAATTAGAAGAAGTATAAATAAATTCGAAACAAAAATAATAAATTAAATACAAAACTTCTACGTTACATTAATATTTACCCTGGTTTTCTACTTTTGTCAAAATCGAAAGATGCCAAAATGTCACAGGAATCCTTTATGATATTATTTCTATACGGAAGACGATTTTTCCGCACAAAACTCCCGTGCTTCAGTATTCTACCTTTTCTCAACTCATATTTACTTTGCTCAAATATATCTCAAACGACAGTAATTCTGTCATATTTAAATCAATTTGTAAAATAAAATGCTTTGCCAATAAAATGCAATCACTACGGCAAATGGATATCCTTTACAATTCGCTGCCTTTACCTATTTCCTAAATAATTTCACATAAACTGCAACCTAAGCTTAAACTCCGTTAACATAAGATAATATCGATGAAAATACAAATCATTCTTTCTTAAAAAATTTCTTAACCTAAATATGACCAGGTATTGCTAAAATAATTCCTAGAAAAATTATTAAATAACACCATATCGCTAAATAAAGCATAAAGAAAACATTAAATCACATTTAACAATGATAATTCAGAAACTGTTCTTGTTTTCCATATGACATTATGCATCCCAATTCGGTTGGCAATGCACTTATTGGCATATAGAAAACTTGTACTAACATTAAATTTCACACAATAAAACTATCATTTTAGACTTAAGATATAAATTCCATCACTAATCAGTTCGACCAAATAATTATTTTCACCTACTTGATTTCTTATTGCCAGAATACATGCCATTTACACTTAAAAATTCATAACATTGTTTTTCAAACGTTACATATAGACGCATAACAGCAGTCACTTTTAATTCTTGAATTTCTCTTTTCGTTTGTTCTTAGATATCTAAACACAGCAACTCCCTGACTTTAAACACACCATAAAGTTGTAACATGTTAAAATCTTGGGGGGGGGGGCAAATTTTGAGCGTAGCTTCCTGTCTATAACTGACATAAGTCAAAAATTGACAATGTCAGATATGATTGACAAAAATGCCGAACGTAATTGAAACTTAGGTAGATGTATCGTCGTGTACACGATTAAATTTGTAAATTTCCCAATTGTGTCATTGGTCTCGGTGGTGTAATTGGTAAACGCATGGTTTAGGCAAAACCATGATACAGGTTCAAGTCCTGCCCAAGACCTTATATTTTCCATCTTTCAATTACTAGCTCGATTTAAAATGATCATTTGGGCTTTGCATAAAAGTCTAAGTTATTATTTCATCTTATTCACTATAATACGATAGTATTTATCAACTTACCTTGTGTAATTAACTACCTAAAATATTTATTTATTTAATACTTGGCTTATAGCCATAATTTTGAGCGTAGCTTCCTGTCTATAACTGACATAAGTCAAAAATTGACAATGTCAGATATGATTGATAAAAATGCCGAACGTAATTGAAACTTAGGTAGATGTATCGTCGTGTACACGATTTAAATTTGTAAATTTCTCAATTGTGTCATTGGTCTCGGTGGCGTAATTGGTAAACGCATGGTTCCGGCAAAACCAGGATACAGGTTCAAGTCTTGTCCAAGACCTTATACTTTCCATCTTTCAATTACTAGCTCGATTTGAAATGATCATTTGGGCTTTGCATAAAAATCTAAGTTATTATTTCATCTTACTCACTATATATATATATATATATATATATATATATATATATTTATATATATATATATATTGCTGTGTATTGGTGTATTGAATAGTAAGGGTCGTATAGTAAATGTAAATAGCAATAGGAATCAGAAAACTGCATTTATTTAGGTAAGTCATACATTATGTAAATAACAAGCATTTAACACCCTGTATATAGACCGTAATTAACTTTAAACAATGCAAGCAAACATATTTTTCAACAATAGAACGCGTATTCAGCAGAGAAATAATCGTACATGTAATTAAAACTACGTTGAGAATGTTTAACAAGTTTATAAAATAAAATACACAGAAGATAAGACAAAAACCTAATAAATCCTCGTGCAATTACGCTTGTGATAAACAAGGAACAATATGCGCTTTGATAAGAAACGCACTTTCAAATAAATAAATACATTAACAAAAATAGTACTAGAGTTACATCATTTATTTTTGTATAATTATCCAAAAGCATTATCTATACAAAACACGAACGTGAGTTGAAAGTCTGGCCGCGATAACAAATGTTAAGGCAACGATAACAATAGCAAATAAACTCGATGCCTAAGTTATTATTTCATCTTATTCACTGTAGTACTATAGTATCTATCAACTTACCTTGTGTAATTAACTATCTAAAATATTTATATATATATATATATATATATACATATATATATATATGTATATATATATATATATATATATATATTGGTATATTCCTAATAATAAAATAAACTATTCTTGGGAATAGGTCAATATATTAATTTTTTAAAATTTTTATATATCATTACGCGTTTCGGTTTGTTTAATAAAACATGATCACATGTATATAATTAAAAAAAACCGTTTATTTTATTATTATTATTATTATTATTATTATTATTATTATTATTATTATATATATATATATATATATATATATATATATATGTATATTGATGTGATAATGAGGTTACAAGAGATAATTGGTTACCACATTATATAAAAAGGAAAACCTGCCCAAAAAACCAAGAAAGTAGAATTTTCCAATATTTTATTTTTATCCTGTATAATATATTTTACAGTATAAGTGTATTCCCATGTAAAATAAAACCTTTTAAGGATACATATCATTTAAGAACTAAGCCCAATTTTTAAAGTCCGTGAAAATAAAAGTATTCATTTCATCCGTGTCTATATATGTATTTTCCAAAAAAATGACTTTAAAACAAGTTTTATTGTATTTATGAAGACCGTAAAATTAGTTCTAATACGATAATTTACGTTTATCCAATTTAAATATACTAAATAAACGTCAATATGGAGTTATATTATTTAAAACAGAGAGCGTAATCTAATATTGCTAAATCTCAATGTATGATATAAAGATGCGTTTAAAAATGAATAGTGATTTCACATACAAAGTAAAGCACTTAATAATACTGGGTTTATAAAATGAAATTGTTACATATTGCGGCCAGAGTTAATAATGTACAAACAAAAAGAAAACAGAAGACTACGGGTTACAAAGAATATTCGGAATTTAATTTAAGATAAGCGAAAATATACAAAAGAAACTAGACGGAGCAGGGAACAGAGATACAAAGTCATAAAATGAGAAATTGCACCCAAATGCAGGATATATAAAGAACAATGGATTGAGGGAAAGTGTACAGATATAAATCGAAAATGTACTTGCATACAAACTAATTAGAATGGAAAGCCCCATAACAAAAATGTATGAAGCGGGAGGAGACATTATCATAGAAAATATAGAGGATAGATGGCAAAAATATATCGGTATCAGAAATCGGACATTCAATAGGATGACAGGATATCCTATATTTAGAGATGACTTTGAACTAGAATTAAAGACTCTGAAAAGTAATAAGGCTGGGTATAGACACAGTGCAAACAGAAACCCTAAAAGCCGCCGGACAACAGAAAGAACGTCTCCTCCATAATGTGTGCTGTAGGTATGAGACAGACAAGATAACCAACGATTTCAAACGTATCACCATAGTCACTATGCAAATAAAGAAAGGTGCAGATAGATGTGAAAATTTGTTAGCAATAAGTTTGAAGCAGCGGCGTGAAAAATAGTAATTAGAGTTGTACAAAGGCGGATGGAAAAGTGGGCTGAAGGTATATTAGCAGAAGATCAATTTTGGTTTAAACAAAATAGGGGAACACGTGACGTCATTTTAACTTTAAAGGTGATAATATCGAAAACAATAGAAAAAAGAGAAAGCGTGTATATACGGTTTGTAGATCTTTAAAAAGCATTCGACAATGTAAAATGTGAATGAATGTTCGAAGTATCCAAAAATAGAAATGAACTATAGGGATAGCGGATCGTATATAGGTTATATATAGAGCAGACAGTGGTAATAGAATTAGAGCAGAAACCTAGAGAAGTAAATATTAGGAAAGAAGCGAAACAGAGATGTGCATTATTCTCGTTAATTTCTAACTTGTACATCGTTGTGTCAATGAATACTGTCAAGTGCACAAAATATCGTTGGAATTATGATTCAGGTACAAATCATTGATATGTTTACATTTGCAGATGTTATAGTGGTATTAACATCTAGCAAGGAAGGGTTAGAAGGAGTTCTTAATAAAATCGAAACAATACTGATAGAGAGGTACGGTGTTAACAATAAAACTAAAGTACTCGTATGTAAAGGAGCGGAAAGTAAGTAAAAACTAAAATACAAACAGAAAACGAGAATTTACAAAGAGGTTTAGAATTTTTGCTACCTAGGTGGTTAAATAACGTAAGATAAAATAAGTGCAAAAGATATAAAACATAGATTATCACTAGCCGTGCCGTGCTGGATTTAATAAGAAAGAGCAACTAATATACGTTCGAAGACCACAAGCATAGGAACTAGAAGGTTGTTGAAAACATATACGTCTAGCACAGCATAGTACGACTGTGAAACGCGGGCAGTAGGAGAAGCAGACTGCCTTTTAGAATGTGATGCTACAGACATATGGTGACGATATCGTGGACAGAAAAAGTTAAGAACAAAAAGGTACTAGAAATGCTACAGGAAGAAAGACATATATGGAAAATAGTCAACATAGGAAAGATAGAAAAATAGGACACATTCTAAGACACAAGGAAATAGTGCGGGATATATTATAAGTAGGTATCGGAAAACGGAGAGCTAGACTTAGATTAGACTATTGTACACAGATGGTGAAAGATGTGAGGTGTGGTAATTTAGGGAAATATTTAGGTTAGCTCAGAATAGGAAACAGTGGTAGTATGCGTCCAACAGGTTCCAGGTCGTTTGAATACCTAATGATAGTGATAAATTAGAAGTTGTTACCTTCAATATTTATTAAAATTGTATTTTGTTAAGACTTCTGTTTTATTGAGCTTATCTATATTGTTTCAAACTTTGTCTAAGTCTTTTTAATCTATCATTACTACAATGACTGCTCTTTCTTTTTTTAGTTTTACAAAACTCTTAGTTTTAGAAAAAATTTAGCAAGTGAAAACGTATTTGACAATACCCAAATTGTACGACGCACTTTAATTTATGAAATTAAATTCTATAGAAAGTACATATACAGGGTGATTCGCGAGGTTTTCCCCTGGCTTATGGAGGTGATTCCTGATATTATTTTGAACAAAACATGTAAATAAAATAATGGTTGACATTCATGATTAAAGAGTTACAGCAATTTGAAGAAGCAAAACAAAACTTTTTATTTAGGGATTTCACTAACAAAAGTGGAATAAAACAAACAATTGTTTCATTTTGTAACATTCTCTTGCATGTAAGTGGATTTAAATAGATTTAAATCATGTTCAAAATTTCTTCCCTGAATTTGAAGGCAAAGATTCGCAGGGGCATTTCGTAACTTCACATGCTCATTCCTTATTGACGTCGCGGTATCGAGAATGCGTTGAATCAACTCTTCTCGTGTTTGCACCCTAACTTGGTACAGAAGGTCTCTCGTCCACCACCAGATGCGGTAACCTAGGCGTGTTACATCTGGTGATCTGGCAGGCCAATTAATCCCCCCCCCCGCGATTTATTCATCGATGTGGGAGTTGCTGATTCATATTGAGCTGTTACCATGTGGCGGAAGTGTGCAGACGCCCCGTCATGTTGGACGTACATTTGGCGTCTTTTATTCAGAGGAACATCTTCGAGAAGCTGTGGCAATTTTTCTTGTAAAAACTTAACGTACATCACACCATTTAAATTTTCTGGTAGAATAGACGGCTCCAGTAACTGGTCACATACAACACCACACCAGACATTGACACTGAATCTGTGTTGAAGATTACATTCTACCGTAGCATGGGGATTTTCGTCTGCCCAGACATGCATGTTATGCACGTTGTTGATTCCATCTTTTGTAAAGCCTCATCACTGAACAGTATTAAGCGATAGACCTGCTGATTTTCATGTAACCAGTTACAAAACTGCAAACGGTTGGCAAGATCATGTAGTTCTAAATGCTGCACTTTTTGCACATGAAAAGGATACAGTTCGTTCTCATGAAGAATTATCCATACCTTCGACTGTGAAACGTTGAATCGGGTAGCTAGGCGTCTTGTACTTGTACCTGGACTGCGTTCTACTGAATTAAGAATGTTTTCCTCTTCTTGCACGTCACGATTTCTTTCGGAGTGAATATGAATACTGGGAAGAGTACAAGTTTGTAGCAATGTTCGATATGTTCCTCTAAATGTTTTTGAAACTCGAAGTCCTACGATTAGGATACCGACGGCGATATTCATTAACAGCAGCTTTCGCATTACCATCGCAGAAGCCCAAAATAAACAACATCTCTCCATACTCCTAAGATGAAAACTTGTATGGCATTTCAACGTACACAAGAGATATTAACAGTAAACAGTGACTGCAGTTTCAACAACGTGCCTATTGTTATGGGAACGTATCACTCACTCGTTTCATTTGTCTACTACTAAACTGTTTGATCGTGTGCCCTATATTCTATTTACATTTTATGTTCAAAATAATACCAGGAATCACCTTTATAAGCCGGGGGAAAACCTTGTGATACAATGCATTCTCGATGTCGCGTCGTCAATAAGAAACTAGCATGTGGAGTTACGAAATGCTACGTGCGCGGTTCATCCCCGTGCAAATCTTTGCCTTCAAATGCAGGGAAGAAATTTTGAACACGTGCTTTAAATCCATCTAAATCCACTTACATGTAAGAGAATGTTACAAAATGAAACAATTGTTTGCTTTCGTCCATTTTTGTTAGTGAAATCTTTAAATAAAAAGTTTTGTTTTGCTTTTTAAAATTGCTGTTACTCTTTAATTATGAATGTCATCTCATTATTGTATTTACATTTTTTGTTCAGAATAATATTAGGAATCACCTCCATAAACCGGGGGAAAACCTTGTGAATCACACTGTATAAATGAAATAAGGGTTGTTAATTCTGCTTTCTGTAATATAACAGAAGGGAATATTGAAATTAGCTCTTTATGAGTACATGCGAACTACAAAATTTCAAAATTTCCCAGTTTAATAAAATATTTGAAACCCAATTTTAAATACTCGCTTTTGCAAAGGGTATGCCTCATAATAAGATTAGATTGAGGACATTTTATTTATAGATTGATATGGATTGAGTTTCAATGAGATATCTTCTCCGCAATTTTTTCTATGAATGTACAATTATACATTGTGCTAAAAGCTTTTGAGAAGCTGCTTCTTTGAAATGTTCTGAATAGCGCATGGAAGCAAGACAGTCTTTTAGCAGAATAAGATTGTGCTTATTGCATCGTAAGGTATTAGATAAAAAGCATGAACCAAAATTAATACAATTTCTCAAGCTCTTACGCTTTTCATGTTGCACTTTGTAGCGTTGCTCATAAGACGATTACTATATGTAAAATACGATAAGAAAAAACAGAAATATTAAAAGCTTCCAATTAATTCCAACAAGTAACGTTTGCATGCTTAATACTGTTGATGGAAATACGCTGCGTGTATACATTTGTTATACGTTTTCCTTAAAATAGCATTTCCATTGGTTTTCTTATTTGAAAGTCGGTACTCTACAATCCTTGTGGAAAGTAAACACTCAAAGTTACTATAACTAAAGGTTTATTTTCTTTGATCTTAAAGATTGAGAATAACAACCCCTCTGATGGAAAAAATATTTTGTTTGATATTGTATATTTCTTTAATTATAAAGTTAAAGAGCTCACTTTACTTGTTTTAAATGGGATTTTTTTAAGTAAAATTATACAGATATATATTTGTTTGGCGTTCCTTGTCAAACATTATCTTGCACAATCACGCATTTCATTGTTTTCATGTTCAGTAAGCCCGCATGACAATACCCCTGTACGTGACATGTACTGCCTAGGCATATTAATTACATCCGTATACTGAAATTTATAAATAGGGTTAACCCGCTACACATATTCCTGAAATCGTGTTGGTAAACTTAATTGATATTGATTCAATTGCTTATGTAAACGATATTCATTTGCTATCAAAACTGTTTACTCAAGGCATTAGTTATTTATGAGTTAACCCCAAAGTTGAAGTCTGCAGAATAGAGACAGTACGAATAATACCCTTGCAAAAATGAGTCAGCCATATGAACTCTATTTGCACATTGAAATGTTGTCAAGATTATTGACATGAGGTATCCGGTTTTTCCGCCATTCTTAAATATATTTCATCGCAGAACTGTTCTTTGACTCCTACGGAGTTTGTAATATCCGTTTTATTCAGAAGAGCTTACGATATGACCCTTAGATAGGTGTTTTCTATTTGGAAAGTTTTCGCGTTTATTTGTGGTGTGAATAGGATCGATTTCAGCCATATAAAATTGCGAGTACTACTACTATTAGTTTGCGTGAATGTTCGATGATTTGAAATGCACTAGTAACAGATAGTTACTTATTTTTACGAATCGATAATGATAACTGTCAACGGTCAAGACGTAGCAATTAAGAAAGTTAAACTTTATCGAGGTTTGACATTTCCTAAAATGTCATACTTTTAACTGTTGCCTATGTAGCGTATTGGTTCCGTATAAGTGTCAGGTTTTATCATTATATAGTGACAGGAAAGCGATATATCAAAAAACAGATTTTTGAAGTAAACGGCTTTCATTATGATAGTTGTTGCATTAATTAACATGTCCTCCTGGATTTCCTTCTTGTAGTAGCTTGGAAAAACCCCTTTTTGTTTTTGTTTATAATTCCAGAAAACTTTTGACGTTTAGTTGTGCTGTAATGTCAGACTTATATAATTAATATGCTAAATAAACATATAATAAAAACACCTAATCAATGTAAAAAACAAAACTGTACTTGGTGGCAGCGGTAGGATGAAAAAGTAAATAATGGCAGATTCAATTACTCCAATCATGGATTGGGAGAGTCCAGACATCTCCGCCGCGTATAACATTTTTAAACAAATATGCGAACTGCACGTTTTAATTAAGGAAATAAAAGAATACAAGCAAATAGATTACATTTTATTGTTCGCAGGCGAAAAGGGAATTAAAATCTATAACTGCTGGAATCTGGAGAGCGAAAATGCAAAAAACCTTAAAATTATGCGTAGGGATGGTCTAGGGCGGGGCCGGGCCGGGCTTTTAATAAGCCCGGCCCGGCCCGACGCAGAATAGTGACCGGCCCGGTCCGAGGCCCGACCCGAAATAAAAATTGTCGGCCCGGCCCGGCCCGAAATTTCGGGCCGGCCCGACTTTCATTCAGTGAATGAGAAGATATTTTTTTCAGTTGTGTTCAACAATTAACTATCACTGTTTTGTTTGATTTAAGAGTATAATGATTTTGAGTTACAATCAAGATACTTGTGGAACATACCGTTATATCATTTGGTTTTTGATTCTTTGAAAAATCCTAGAAATATGCAACAAAAGTAAAAAATGTTTAGCAATTTTCAATGTTCATAAAATTGTTACAGACGGATGTTTATGGCCTTTTTTACTTTGAGAAACTGAAACTTTTAGAATTGAACTTTGATCAATAATTTGAATGTCTTTGTTCTAGTTTTTTTTATATTTTTATTATTTGACCGACTGACAAATCGTACTAAAGTTAAGATTTAACACTTTTGGTGTATTACTGAATGCTAAAAATTAAATAAATTGTTTACAGGTCTTAGTATAAACGGTACCAAACTTCATTGATTAATATCTCGAGCGATTCAAAATTGGTACCTAATGTTATTAGAACTTAAGGAACCTGAAAGTCAAATAATTTACCGAATGTTTGCTTTAAAAAAGTTGGATTTTCAAATTGTGGTATGTAGAGGATACCTTATTCTTTAGAAATACATATTATCTGATAGAATAGAAGCAAAATTAAATAATTGTTTAAGTTGAAAAGTTTTTAAAAAATGATTACCAAAAGGTATAAATCAGTACATAGATCCTTTTATATACCAATAAAATTTTATTTACTTTATCCTCTTTTTATGGCATGAGTTCGATAAGCATTATTATACAATTTCCCGCAATAAATAGAAAACTATATCTGCAGCCAAATTCTACTATTCAACAATAAATTAAGTGATAATCATGCACGTAGCTAGGGGTTAGGGTACTTAGAAAGCTACCCCCCCGCCCTAAATATTCTAGCCCATCCCAAGAAGGGTGTTTAGAAAACGCTATAACTACAGTCTACGAATAGACGATTAACGTTTTGTTTTCGAAAGTTTTATTGAAATCGTTATTTTAAAATACATGCAGCAGAAAATGAATCTAACGCTAATTAATATATACTACATGGTAGCGTTTAAATAGTTATTTGTATATCAAGATCACGAAATTGTTTCTTTAGCGTACCGAGAGAAAGTTTATCGCATAGATCGCTTGTGACGGAAGCAATATAATCTCGAAGTCGCTAAAATAATTTCGTGGTCTAGGTGCAACCGTGTATGGTTTTATTACAAAAATTTTTTACTTAACTGATTAAGCTATAGCTAGGATTTATATGTTTATATAGTGGCTTTACATCACACGTTGTTATGGAAATGATATATTTAAAACACTGACAGTATTCTTAAAAAATTTCTGAAAATGTAAGGCTGCGCTAGTACTACATGGTTCAATGTCCTACACTATTTCAGAGTAAGTGTTTTTTCCTTTACTTTTTATTTTGACGTATATATTTAGTATTCTATATCTATAGGTTATGTTTTAAAAACAAATAAAGAATTAATCTCTTTTGTGATAAGGTGACCTACAATACATGTTTAACTATATTGGAAAAGATCAAAAAAATTCTATTCATACAAAGATGAACCTTTTTTTATTGAGTCTTTCATTTCCCACTGATTCGATAACATTTGTATGTGTTGTCAAAGTGTTTTCACGAAATACTCTTCGAGTTTACTTCAAGACACTGTTTTTTACTTCTTCCCAAGCCTATAGTATATCTGTTTTCAAAAACATTTTTACACCTTATTTCTAGGAAAATCATTACAAAACAGTATACTCGTATTTAGAGCGTTGACGTTTTATATCTTTTTCGTGTTATAAACTTGGACATTATATCTCTAAATTTAATTACGAAAACAACATTATAAAAAGCCATTTAATTTCATAATATCTATACAGAAAGCAGACAATTAAATGTAAGTTTGTACATTAGGCATTTGGTATATATGTCAAAATTAAAGCGCCTTAAATAAAAGCATTCCTTGCCTGTATTTAAATTAAATAAAGAAGTCCTGTATTTTAATACAGTACAAACATTAAAGGTGTATTAATTGTGTATGCGTAAATGTCAAATAAGGGAAAAGTTTATTACAAAATTGGTAAAATGAACGTTGCAATAACTCTCTGGTGGTTTAGGCGGTAGACATAAACTATACACGCGATTGAGGGCTTTTTTTTTACAAACATATAAACAAGGATCGGAAGAAAAATTTTCCGATTTTATTGCAAGGTGTAAATTGCAAGCACAGAAATATGAATTTACCGAGGAAGAGGGTGAAACAAGAAGGATAGAGCAACTAATCTTAGGAATCGTACACCCAGACGTACAAAGACGTTGTTGGCAAAGGATAAATCATTGACCCATGGACAAGTCTTAGATATAGGCTCGACATTTGAAGCATCAATGGAACATATGCAATCATTAACCGGCGCGGCGTCTATATCAGAATCGATGGCAGACGTTCACGCCATTAGGCGTAGCGAAATGAAGTGCAACAAATGTGGAACTGGCCATGAACCCTACCCCAGTGGCAAGTTTCCGGCTTACGGTACGAAATGCATCTTGTGTGGCCTACTTAATCACTGGAAACGATGTTGTCAGAGCAAGAGCAGCAGTATTCATAGAACGTCGAGGTCATGGTCCCAAGGCACTTCGCGCAGTCGCGGTGACCAAATTTTTAAATCGGTCCAAGGAATGGTAGAGAATGAGGCACCAACAGAGGACGATTTTCACACACTTAGTATCGGATCGATGAGCAGGAGTGATTACAGAAACGAGGTCTTTGCTGTTGCGCAGGCAGAAATGGAGAAAAAGGAACTATTAGTAAATCTAAAAGCCAAAGTCGACACTGGGGCCCAAGGCAACACGATGCCAGTGGAAGTATATAAAAAGATATATCCGGAAAATGTCAAACTAAACGGTGACATTAAGACAATTCTCTTAACTGCCGAAACACAGTTATTTTGAGGGCGTACAATGGTACTAACATCTATCAATATGGAAGGATAATCATGCCATGCATATAAATCTCATGATTAGATAAATACAAAGTTCTACGTGGTTGGCACTCCCGGTCCCACTGTCATCGGCCTACCAACAATACGAAAAATGAAGTTGTTTACTTTGCATTGTGCAGTAACTAAACAAGATTCCATAATAGATCTGAAATATTTGCAAGAAAATTATGTGGATCAATTTGATAAGATCGGTAAATTCAATGGCGAATACAAAATTTATATAGATAAGGGGACACAACTGATAGTGCATGCAGCTCGAAAATTTCCAATACATTTAGGGGATACGTTGCTGAGTGACTTAAAGAGAATGGAAGATAGTGACGTTATTTGTAAAGTGGATGAGCTTTCTACCTGGGTGAATAGTATGCTGGTTGCAAAAAAGCAGGACGGCAGCATTCGGGTGTGTTTCAACCCAAAATATTTAAACAAGGTGTTAATAAGATTGCATCATAAGATCCCAACAATCGAAGAAATTACATACAAACTGAGAGGAGCTAAGATTTTCAGCAAATTAGATGCTAAGAATGGTTATTGGTCCGTAGTACTGGATAAGCGAAGTCGTTTATTGATAACGTTTAACACGCTGTTTGGCAGATATGCTTATAAGAGATTACCGATGTGGTTAAAGATTTTGCAAGACGTTTTCCTGCAAAAGATGGATCAAATTTTGGAATCATGTCCAGGCACAATAAGTATTGCAGATGATGTAATAGTAAGTGGACAAACACTCAGCGAACAACAAAAATCTGATAAACCTGATGAATGTAGCAAAAAAGTCGGGATTAACATTCAACAGTAATAAATGCAACATAGGAGTACACGAAGTAAATTTTTTTTTATCTATCTACGATAAATATGGCGTGCACTCTGATCAGGATAAAGTAGAGTACGTTAAACATTTACTAAATCCGGAGAAAAAAAAGAACTACAGCAACTGCCGGGTTTTTTCACTTATCTCTCACCATTCATTCCAAACTTATCGCAAAAGACCGCATCGCCTCGAGAAATACTAAAAGACAATGCGATTTTTGATTGGAACAACACACACTCACGCGATTTAGAAAATTTAAAAAACTCCGTATGTAAGCATACAACGTTGGTATATATTTGATCCAGAGAAATCATCAATAATACAAGTGGATGTCTCATTAAACGGGTTGGGTGCCGTTTTGCTGCAAGATAATACGCCAGTTGCGTTTGCGTCAAAACGCTTATCGGAAACCGAAAAGATATACGCAAATATTGAACGGGAGATGTTGGCGGCTGCGAACGTTTCTACACATATGTGTACGGAAAACATTTCACAATAGAAACCGATCACAAGCCATTACAAATGATACATTTAAAAACTTATCGGCAGCTCCGCCAAGATTGATGCGAATGTTTCTACGTCTGCAGCAATATGATACAGAAATAAAATACAAATCGGATAACGAAATGATTTTGGCTGACACGGCATCTCGAATGACGACAGAAAAGTTCAACCAACACATCGAATTGGATATCAATATAAATTATGTATATTTTAAACACAACAAGTTAAACCAAATAAGAGATGAATCACGAAATGACCCTTTACTAAGTGAATTAGGCGACGTAATTGCACACGGATGGCCAGAATCGGTTCGTTATGTACATAGCAAATTGAAACAGTTTTGGGCATATAGAGATGAGTTGTCCATAGATGACGGGTTAATCTTGAAAGGACAACGTGTTATTTTTCCTAAATCCTTAAAAAGAAACATTCTAGAGTGTTTGCATGAGGGCCATCTAGGGATCAACAAAACGCGCATGCGTGCTCAACAATCGGTATTTTGGCCAAATATCAATGAAGATATTGAACTTTACATTAATAAATGTGACGTCTATTTAAAACACCGCAATTCTCAATCGCGCGAACCAATGCTACACCATGAGATATCCATTGGTCCGTAGCAGTCATTGTCGGCTGACCTATTTTATTTTGATAGAAAAACATATTTATTAATTGTGGACAGCTATTCAAAGTTCCCATTCATAAGGAGTATGCCCTCTCCTTGTACCAGTTTAGTCGTTATTGCAACAATGAAATGTTTATCTGCGGAACACGGAATCCCACAACAGAAATGAGCGACAATGGTCCTTAATTTGCGTCGTCGGATTTTGGCAAATTTATGGCGGACTGGAATATACAAGGAGTAACCAGCTCACTTCACTATCCACAGTCAAATGGTAGGGCAGAAAGGAACGTTCAGACGGTGAAGAACCTGAGGAAGAAGACAAGAGATGGTGGCGGAGATGCCAACCTTGCTTTGCTTTGCTTCCGCACCACGCCAATAGACTACGGGTTACCAAGCCCTGCCCAAATGCTTTATACTCGTCAAATACGTGATAATTTACCAAAAATTCACCGAAATGTTTTCTCGAACATTCATGCTAAGTTTGAGAACCGATGTATTTGAAACGACGACAATTACAATAGATCGGCTTACGATTTACCGCCACTGGAACCTGGTCAAACAGTTCGAACACAAAACGAAGAAACAAAGTTATGGTCGTCGGCAAATATAATTGCACGGTGCAGCGAACCGCGTTCGTTTTTATTAACAACGCATAACGGATCGCATATCCGACGAAATCAACGTGCAATCATAGATATTGATAAAATGGAAAACAGGGACGTTTCAACCGCAAAACCTGAATGTTTTAAAGATGCGGTACACGAAAAAAATATAGAAAACGGCGAAGGTTTTGGCGCAACAAGGCGTATTAATAGTGATGATATGTTTACACGGGATAGTGTTGTTGAAAGTATCGTTAGAACACGTTACGGAAGGATTTGTAAAAAAGCCCAAAAAAACCTTTTTCTAGTAGCTTGGAAAAATTCCTTTTTTTTTTGTTTATAATTCCAGAAAACTATTGAGGTTTAGATGTGTTGTCGTATCCGATTTATATAATTAATAAGCTAAATAAACATATAATAAAAAACCTAATCAATGTAAAACACAAAACTATACAATACTCATTGTCTAAATGCTTATCTAGCTCCTCTCATGTAAACATAGGAGGAAGTTGTTGTGCAATTGATATCAACAGTGCTTAGCAGATATGTGTCTACGTAAAAAAGTATCTACAGTTGTTACTTTCTATTAAGCAATTGGAGAATTGGTCTAATTTATACGTTACATACAATAGATAGCTCTGTTTCATAGGCTCTACCACAATGTAGTGCGTATACATACTTACCAAATGACTGTTTCACGATAAAAGGATTAAAACCAATAACGGAAACCAGACTAATTTTTAACAAAGAAAATTCTACTGGTAGTGCAAAAACTCAGTTGAAGTGCCAAGATTGATCAGAAGGTAGCTTCAAGGAGATCTATGAACGCCGCCTAGTTTAATCCTAATTAAAAATAAGTTTGAATCCAAAGGTGCTGTTCAAAATGTCTTCGAGAAGTGTATCACCGAAACTAAGGTAATCCCTTTGACAGACGATTTGGATATAACTATCTGGAAGTAATCCATTCAGAATCAGAAAAAGCAAACTAGAGTGTGGGGATAACCATGTGGAAAAGATAGGACATTGTGTAGAAAACAACTAACAAAAGAACGAAAGGGTACTTATGGTTGGATTAGAATCTAAACCGGTAAATACAGTAATTATGCAAGTATACGTGCCCACCTCTAGCTACAGTGGGGACGAGGTAAAAACGATTTACAAAGATATCGAATTCATACTAAGATTCGTAAAATAACATGAAAATTTAATAGTTTCGGGTGATTTTAATGCAGTTGTAGTTAAGGGTAGGGAGGGAGTGGTAATAGGTTTATATGGTTTAAGCACGAGTCACGGCAGGAGAAATAGGCTGGTAGAATTTTACGAGAAAACAATTTAACCATAACAAACATATTATTTCAACATCATGCTAGAGGACGATACACATTGCAAAGGGACATAGAGAAGTTTTTAAATAGCTTACTTTCTTGTTAGTCAAAGGTTTAATAATCAAGAAAAAGTTGTAGAAGCTACTCAGAAGCAGATATAACACTGGCCACAAGGATATAATTATGAAAGCCGCTCTTAAATTAAAAAATTTGAAAAAAAAGGAATGGAAAAGGGCACTTTGACGTGAAGAAACTAAAAGATAAAGATATTCACAAACCATTTGAGAAAAAGTCAAACGAATTCCTGAAAGACATCGGAAAATTTTCTGATACTAAAAAAGTAGAAACAGAATGGAATAACATTAACTTCAGCTTCGACATGGTGGTCAAAGATAGTTTGGGCTATAAGCAAAAAGAAAATCAGAAACCACACGTAACGAACGATATTCTGAGTTTAATAGAAGAAAGACGAAAATACAAAACAGGCCAAAACAAGCAAGAAAACATAGATATAAAGCTATAAAATGTGAAATTATCCGCGAATGCAGGAAAACTAAAAAACAATGGTTTGATGAAAAATGCAAAAAAGGTACAAACTAAAACGGAAATAGGAAAGACAAGTGAAGCATACCAATTAAAATGAATTTTAGGTACATAAAACCGTATAGCAAAAATAAAAGGAGCGCGGGGGAGACAGCAATATAGAAAATGTACAGAAAGTGGTTAGATGACAGGAATATATAGCGATCTTATCTGCACGACAGGAACGTGAAGCACTAGAACAGGCATTAAAAAGGACGACTTGAGATAGCTTGTACTTTGATACTTTGTTACACCTAATTTTTTGAATGTATCTACTCCACCGTATCTTACTAATAACTGTAATGTCTAGCAATCCGAAGATAAGATACGCAAATCTTCTAAAAGAAAAAACATCTTCTGAACAACCAAAACGTATAAACATAATACTTACTTACTTTTAACACTACAAACTTGAATTGCAACTATGATCTCGTACTGAAAATATAACCATCTCAAGAAATTCATAGAACTAGGGCTTCACTATAGTCTAGTCAAATTATCACAAAACAAATTTCAAAAATTAGCAATTCTAAAATATAACTCTAAAATATCTTACCAATAGAATGTTGGTAGCCTTTCTCTCTATACTCATGAATTTTAGGAATTTGTTTGTGTCAATTGGGAGAAACTATTATCAACTTCAATAAAAATAAGATTTCGAATAACATAATCCAGTTTCTATTTTGTTAAAGAAATATATATACATCTTTTATGGAACTTTATATACACTATTGTTTTTTTGTAATCAAACTATCAAAGTAATTATACATAATCTTTCATTACTTAAGAGCGTTTCAATGATCGTAATTATTTATTAAAGTTCTTTAAGGAAAATATTGAATTTTTTTTAATAATAAGTAACAACTGTTTAATTTATCACCGAAAAAGGATCCTGTTTTGGTTTACAAACAATTATGTTATATGATTTGGGCTCATTTCATGTAAGATTGAATTTAGATATTTATAAAAATTTATACTTTGAACAAAAAATCAAATAGCCTTGGGGTATAAAATAATCTGTGTATTATTATACTTTGGAGTAAAAACTTGATCATAAAACGTGACAAACAAACGCTAAAATGTTACCTGTTAAGTTACAAACAAATTCAGGTTTCACCTTTTTGATTCTCTGAAACTTATCTTTAAATTTTCGACGTTCTTACGAACATTTATACAAATCAAACTGTTAAATATTGAACGAAAAAATATTTATACTAATTTAAACTACTATATAAATTTACAACAAACAACCGCTACATTTCTCGTAGTTTCTTTGTTTAGCAAAAACTGAACAAAGAAATCACTCACCACAAAAGTTTGCATGATATCTACATAACTCCGCTTGCAACTATTTACCAATTTATTTGAGGATGAACTTTGTCGCCCATCAATTTTTGTGTACAACTACAACAAATGCAAGTCCTTCACATATGCCTAGGATTACGAACTTGATTTTCATTCGAGAATGAACGCTTAAATTTTTAATTGTTCACAACAAGGGCGCCCTAACATTTCAACTTGAAATACTTAATAACAAAAAAAACTTGTACTACAAAAATTAAGAAACATTAATTTACATTCAAAAAGAAAATAATTACATACCGTGATGATGTTACTTCAAAACCATGTCAAGGGTCGGCTAATCAAAGAAGAATACTTAACAAAAGCTTCTTCTCGATTCTTTAGCATATCTCCTAGTGATAGATTCTACTTTAAAATATAAAGGAATTTTCCTTCTACAAGCCATGTGCATGTTGAACTCCATGACTTCAAACAACTCTACTCGACCACGCGTCGAAAACATATCTATCTGATTACATACTCAAATTAAAATAGACTAAAGCAATAAAGTGTTATACTACGCGAGCAAGCGCAGTGGACCGAATTCTTGCATCTACACGTTCGCAAGTATCAGGAGAACCAAAATGCTACATTAAATTTATAAAGACAGATGGGGTTCTATATGATAACGAATAAATATTATATTAATAACACAATAGTCACTATACCAAAAAGGTGAGGTGCGGGTAGATGTGAAAATTTTCGAACAATAAGTTTGACAATAGACGTGTCAAATATTAACTAAAATTGTACAAGGGCAGATGAAAAAAATGGGCTGAGGAAATACTAGGAGAAGATCAATCTGGGATTCGGGAAAACAAGGGAACGCAGGAAATCATTTAAGCTCTAAGTATGATAACGGAGAAAATAATAGTAAAAGGAGAAAGCTTGTATATACGGTTTGTAGATCTGCAAAAAACTTTCGATAATATATAATGGGAAAAAGTGTTTGCAATACTAAAAAAAAATGAAATGAGCTATAAGGATTGACGGATAGTATATAGCATATATAAAGAACAAACGGCTATAATAGAATTAGAGCATGAACCTAGAGAAGTAAATATACGGAAATGGGTGAAGCAGGGAAGTGCGCTAGTCCCGTTAATCTATAACTTGTATATATACCTGTATATATACTGGTACATTCAGAAATACATTTGGAATTATGATGCAGGTACAAACCATGCATATGCTCAGATTTACAGACGATATAGCGGTATTAGCATCTAGCTAGGAAGAATTAGAAGCAGTTCTTAATGAAAAGGATGCAGTACCAACAGAGACATACGGTATGAAAATTAAAACAAATAAATCTATAGAACTATTATATAAAATAAGGAAAATAAGTAAAAACGTGAAATACAAATACGAAACGAGAATTTACAAGACCATAAAAGATATAAAACAAAGATTATCACAAGATTGTGTTGCACTTAACAAGAAAAAGCAACTACTATGTTAGAAGACAGCAAACATAGAAATAAGTAAAAGATTGATGAAAGTGTATGTGTGGAACACAGCATTGTACGGTTATGAAACGTGGACTGTAGGAGAAACAGATAGGAAAAAGATTTGAAATGTGGACAGACAATGTTAACAAGAAAGAGATGGTAGGAGAAGAAAGAAATATGTGGAAAACAGTACAAAATAGGAAGGATAGGATGATAGGACTCGTTCTAAGCCGCGAGAAAGTAGTGCGGAATAATTAGAAGCAGAGAAAGGAAAAAAGAGAGGTAGAGGTAGACTTTTGCACACAGATAGTGAAAGACGTAGGCTGTGTGAATTTTAGGGAAATATATGTTAGCTCAGAATAGAAATCAATGGAGGTACTCGTCCAATCAGTTTCTGAAGGAAAAATTTAATTATGATAAAAGTAATTGTAACTAAACCTGAGGATTATCGTAAACAATTAGAGGTCTTGGTTTTCTAATATACCTAACAAATGTTGACTGTGCGATAAGAGTAAGTTGAAAACTATTGATTCAGCAAATGTCTAGGAGTGGGGAGCCTTGGCAGTCGTCAGGTTGCTTATCTCCCTTTACGCACCACTGAATATTAGTGAAACAGGGTACATTTATAGATAACAATGGAAGGGGAAAGGTGCAAAAGATGTTAAAAGAAAAGGTTAGTCCAAGGTCCTGCTTCATTTAACAAGAAAAAGCAGCTGTTTTGTTCGAAGACAACTAGCATAGAAACAAGGAAAAAATTGTTGAACGCATATATGTGTAGTACAGCACTATATGGCTGTGGACGTGGACGGTGGGAGGAGCAAACAGGAAAAGGAGCCTTTGAAACGTGGTACTACGGACATATGATGACGATATCATGGACAGACACAGTTAAAAACAAATAGGTTCTAAAAATGGCAGAGGAACTAAGAAATATGTGGAAAACACTAAAAAATGCGAGCGATACAACGATAGGACACATACTAAGGCATGATGGATGAAGGAAAAAGAAGGAAAAGATGTAGACCTAGACTAGACTATTGCACACAGTTAGTGAAGGCCATGTGAACTTCAAGGAAATGTTTAGGTTATCCCAGAATAGAAATCAATAGAGGTACGCATCAAACCACAGTTCTAGGACTGAAAATCTAATGATGAAAAAGGTAATAGTATTTATACCTGGCGATTATCGTTAATAGATACAGGTGTTGGTTTGGCAATATTCTCAACAAATGTTAATTGTGCGAATGGGTTAATTAAAATGTTACTGATTTAGCAAATGTTTAAGTAGTTGGTAGCCGTTAGATTGCTTATCCCACTTTGCGTACCACTGAATACCGCTGAAATAGTGTAAATTTTTTAGAAAACTATAGGAAATATTGCTAAGGATTTTAAAAATACAATTTATTTAACAAGACAAAGCAACTGCTGTGTTTGAAAATAACAAACATAGAAACAAGGAAAAAATGTCTAAAACGTATGTCTGGATCCCAGCACTGCACGGTTGTGAAACATGGGTACTAAAAGAAGCGGACAGGAAAAAGATAGAAGTCTCTGAAATGTGGTGCTACAGATGTATGATGTGGATATAATGGACAGCCAAAGTTAGAACAAAAAATTCTGTAAATAATACGCGAAGAAAGATACCTGTGGAAAACTGTAAAAATAGGAGAGATAGAATAAGACACGTTCTAAGGCATGTGGGAATATTGCGGGATATATTAGAAACAGAGAAAGTAGAAAAAGAAAGGTAGAGATAGACCTAGATTAGATTACTGCACACAGCTAGGGAAAGATGTAGGTTGTGGGATTTCAGGGAAATGTGTAGGTTAGCTCAGAATAGGAAACAATGGAGGTACTCGTCTAACCAGTTCTGACTGAAGACTTAATGATGATGATTCCAATCTTATTGACTTGAACTTGCAGCAACGTTCCGTTATGTCAAGCGTTAGGTAACCATTGGAGATATGTAGTTGCGTTTTTAGAAATGTGGGACACCCGTCACACTGCCATCACCACGCTAGATCCTGTCTTAGAGAGATCTTGCCATCATGCGGTAGTCAGTTGAAATAATAAACAAGACTCTTTTTAAAAACTTATGCTTTCGAATTTATTATAATTCTTTATCAAAGCGTGAGTTTGCAATAAACTGTCAGATAATATTAACTAATGGTTTCCTATAAAAATTTTGAGAATTATATAACAACATATATCTACAAGATATAAAAGTAATACTGTATGTTAAAATTAATAATAGGTAAAAGTCATTTCTTGATATTTGTTTATTATTAATATATTGCTACACTCCAAAATCGTTTCTCACAAGATTCTAGTAAATTATTATTCCACTGATTTTTTTGTATAATTAATTTAAGGGTATTTCACATAGTAGTGTAGTCAGAAAATAGTTGGTATGAATTATCCTTGGGGTTTTTAGAATTAGTTTTTTTTTGCATTACGTATTTTTGTAGTTAAGACGTTTTTCACGATTTGGTAACCGACATGTTGTTTTCCCGACCAATCAAAACGCGCAGCGTAGTAGGGCTCGTATGAACGAAGTGTTGGAGCGGCAGCCATGATGGCATTCTGAACGTAACTACCTTACCTTGAAGACTGGTGTGAGTGCTTTATACAACAGTGCAGTGGGGTTTATCCGTCAATTCCTGATTTTGTGTTGTCGTGCCTTTGTATCGTTCCGTTTAATGTTTAAGGGAAACAAACGAGTCTGCTGCAGATCTATATATAGAACCGACGGTGAACGAATCCGCCACGACCCAACTGAGATAAAGAACAATAATAGCATTAATTAGCCAGCTCGTTGTTATACTGTAATTAGAGGTAAGCGAATTATTAATTAATTTACAATGATAAATGTAACACGTAAATGATTTTAAGCTTCTGTATAATTCGCTGCAATATGGTACGCCCTTTCTGTGGCATGCGCTGGTAACTAGAATTTATACAGTGCCGTTATATGATGTAATAATTTACATATATTGTTTTCATAAAATACAAAATATGCTTCCTTATTTAACATCAGTTTTGTGAAGTTGCAGTCGGATTCGGTTATTACAGTTGTGTATTGCCGTACTTTGCTTCAGTTAAAATATGTAACAACAGATTTTTTGGAACATTGTCCTGTTTCTGCCAGGGATCTAATCTTCATATAGAGAGTTGCTAACGAAAAGTATACCTGCAGTTTCTTTAGACACTATAGATGATAGTGACGGGTTATTATTTTTATCGTTGTTAATATTAACTTTACTTAACTTTTTTCTTCTAGTTGTTACAGCGGTTAGGTTTTTTTTTGCATTTAATAGAAAATCTATAACCTAAAAGGAGTGGCGTATCGTACACATTGTACTGCACTACAAAGAAGGACCATTTCTCTACTTTCTTAAGATTAAATGTACAAAATAGGGTTCAGTGTTCAAATGAAGTGGCAAAGTAAAAACAAAACTGTTTATGAAAGAATGCCTATTAAATTCTAGATTAATTACATGCAGTTTTGTAAGAGAACAAAACATTTTCAAATCCTGGTCATTAAATGAAGTGAGATTCTGAAGACTATTTACTGAATACTACCCCATTTACTACAGGTGATAATAGTCTATTTTGCATTCGTCTTATCGGGCACAAACATTTTGTAACATTCTTTTGAAGTTTTTATAATCATATTTCATTTTAGTAGTCTCCATATTGGAAATACCACTAATAGCGTTGTGTAGGGTTGTTTTCTTTAAGAAATACAATTTTTAGGTTATATGCGTTCTTGATCTAAGGAAGGCTTATTTTTCTAACTTGCATTGTTCATAATCATTGGTTGTCGAATTCGTTTTGACGGTTTTTAAGGTTAGAAATGATATCATGGCTACTGAGTATTCTAAATTAGTGCAATTTTTGATATACGTAATTTCAATTTGCAGCCTAATTTATTTGTCCGGTTTGAACTGAAGATAATCGGGTTGGGTATTGAAGGAAGGTAAATCTTTTTTGTTGAACACTTTGTCATTACTCTTAAACAACATAACATGCAGATTTGAGTAGACGCAGTTAATCTTGAAGAATACGGTGTCAAACTGATTAATGTGATTAATAAACGAAATTTGAAATTATACTTTACCAGGTTGGTG
Organism: Platerodrilus igneus; assembly: GCA_036346225.1. Classification (NCBI taxonomy): domain Eukaryota; kingdom Metazoa; phylum Arthropoda; class Insecta; order Coleoptera; family Lycidae; genus Platerodrilus; species Platerodrilus igneus. Next base: position 2,964,738 of record JARFIW010000488.1, on the reverse strand, counting down.
ACTTTTAATTTTAAGGACAGTTGGTTCTCATGGACAACTTACTGTTAGATAAGCCATGTTAAGTATAAAACGAAGTTCCAGAAGAACCGTAGGTTCTAGTTAGTGTGAATTAAGTCCAGAATATTATTGATTTTAGTTGTTTTCGAAATACCTAAAGCCAAAAATCACTCATCAGTGATTTATAATAAACATTCTGAAACTATAACCTACAGATACCGTAAATAAATGAGCATTTTCATTTAATTGCATAAATTTATACATTCACAGCATGCTCTTGTTATCAGTTTAAAAATATAAAAAGTAATTTTGTTTGTCGAAAATGTTTTCCGTTAAGCTAAGTAATTTTTGCTAGATTTGTTTTTGTGCTTAAAAATGTTTATATGTACTTGTAATGAAAGCATAATTGTATAATAGTTCTATATTGGCGTTTTTACGACTAATGTCAAGTTCCTTTTTACTTTGGCTCTCGGAATATTGCTTTCGATATCCATTTAAGCTTCTATAAATCACGCCAATTCGACTACTATTTTAATTTCAAAGTATTTCAAAGTGTTTTTTTTGTGTTTATGAAGTGCAGCAACTGACTTTATTTTATTGTAGTTTATTGACGTTATTCAGTTATCTATTCCAAAAGCTTTCTGTTGCTGGTAAGCTTAGTAATTCAACTAGATCATACGAGTACAGCATATTTCTATCGGTACATTATATAGCAACCAACCCAACTATACACATTTACTTTTCGAATTCAATGCTTTTACGGCAGAATCAAGTTACTACATAGTGAAGCTAGCTACTAGGAACTATACAAACAAAACGCTTGAAAGGTTCTTTTGAAATAAAGTTCGAATTCTGAAATGTATTTCCGATAGATGATATTTCCTTTCTTTGCTTTTGAATATATATTCAATTAGTTTCATAATACAATTTTTGGCGTATGTATTATTGGTCGTGGTAAGGTTTCTGAAACTAACGAAGTCTATTGCTAATAATATTTAGATCCTGCACGTAATAAGCATGTATAAAAAGTATACTTTACTTAATGTTTACGTAGTAGAAATTTATAAAATCACAAATCCCTTCTCTAAGAAACCTTTCCTTGATCGCTTTTCTTGATTCATACAGAATACGAGAACGACTTTAAAACTAGAAAAGTATTTCGAAAATAACTTCTCTTAGCATACTAATTTAGGATTATGGTGAAGAATTATCTACAAAGAGACTGTATTGGTATGCATCATGTTTGATTGGGAAAAGCATGGTTTTTCTAAAAATATTGAATCCTCTGTTACATTGAATTAAATACAAAATAAGAAGGAGAAAAGTTTGAATTGCATTTATAAACAAAATTTACAATTATTTAATTAAAGGCAAATTCATTTTTAGATGTCAATATTCATATCGTTTTTTTAAAAAATGTACTAGCTGGTGGTTTCTATTTCTATATTTATTTACTTACCTATTTTATTTATTTACTTATTTATTTCCAATTTATCGATTTATTTACCTATTTCCTTCTTTATCGATTTACTTATTTATCTACTTGTTTATTCATTTATTTAGTTATTTATTAATATATTTATTTATGTATCTACTTTCTTTCTTTATTTATTTAGTGGCCGAACACTCAACGAACATACATTTGTAAGTATGATTAATCTACAAATTTGATCGAAAGTACTTAACACGAATACACTTTATAGTAAAAATAATTCTGGCTACGAGGACTATTGCTTTTTGGTATTTAATATTAATTACTGAATTATATCTAACACGGTGTCTAAGAAATTGAAAAATACATTGTTCTATATATATGTACACATTACACATGATGGAATCGCGATTTAATATGAATGTTTGTCTAAACTATCTGTACATTATAGAATATTTTAAAATATCTCGTAGAATAAAGGAGAACGTGTGTACCTGTTACTGCAGAAAAGTTTACTATGATTGTTATTAATTTTATCAGGTAATATGTAATCTCTATAGATGCACTAGGTTTATTATGTTTCGCTTTATTTTCAGCATTCACAAATTGTATTTCTGTAACAGTTTATCTACTAGAGCGTTTGTGCAGTGTTCTTAAAATGAGCGAATCGTAATAGTTTGCATAGCGTTCTGATGATTTTGATAACATATTCAATGCTGACAATAAGATGAAACATAATGGGCACAGTGCATCTCCACAAGTTAATTATTACATGACAAAACTATTATTATTATTATTTTTATTTTTATTATTATTATTATTATTGGTAATAAAAATAAAAATAATAATAGTAATAATAATACTAGCAATAATAATAATAATAATAATAATAATAATAATAACAATAATAATAATAATGACATGACAATGCCGCAAAAATAATAAACCAATAACTAGCTCTACAACTCAAACTCACAAAAGAACATACAACATTATACAAATACATACCGCAATACATACTTGAAAACACAGAACACAAGCTATACTGGAACAAAAGCATAATAACCGACAAAAAAACACCACACAACAAACCAGACATTACACTCAACCACAAACAAAAGAAAATCACACAACTAATGGAAATATCTAACCTAAGCACACTTAATATACAGAAGAAAGCAGGAGAAAATATAGAAAAATACATACAGTTAGCTGAAGAAATCAAAGACATGTGGCACCAATATGAAGTAGAAGTAGTACCGATCATATTATCAAGTACGCGAGGCATACCAATCAACCTACACCGATATATAAAAAAACTCTAACTACATCCAAATACATTTGCACATCCATAAAAACTATTTTTCTTAATGTTCTTTGGGAATTAAACCGCTCATAGTTTTTAAAGTGATATTTATTTACGTTTCGATCCATGGCCTAGGATCGTTGTCAAAATAATAAAAACTTAAAGTTTGACATTTATGAGATAAATTGAAGGCAACTTTGATTTACTTATGTTCGATATATTTGGTTTGAGTACATTAGGTGAAAATTTTAAAGTTTAAAAGAATGATTGCCTTCAATTGTGTTGCGGCCTGGGACCGACTTTTTAAGTAGCCAATACTCTTAACGTGAAATCTGCTGATTATTTTTATTGGTAATTTCAAATAAATTCAATAATTTGAGGTTGGAAAACATTTTTTAACATGTTTCTATTTATATGGTTGAGAGGATGGTTATTACAGAAGTGTGTGATTACGTTAATTAATTATTTAATTACGTTTAATTCCTAAAGAACATTAAGAAAAATGCCACACAAATCACTACAAACATACAGGCAGTATTAACCACAAAAATTAGTCATACCCAACTAATGTACAATCACTAGAAAATTTTTAAATCTATAATATAATTAGGGCTGGGTCGGCGTATCGATATACGTATACGATATATACGTATCGATACGACCCCCGTATCGAACCCACCGATACAGCGAAAAATAAATATCGATATATCGATACTCGGTATGTATCGATACGTATCGATATGTATCGATACGCATTGATACGTATCGATACGCATCGATACATATCGATATATATATATATATATATATATATTGCTGTGTTCCATTTTAAAATCGAGCCTCACGAATTGGGCGCCAAATTTGCTGTGATACCACCAAAATCCGGGTACTCCGCTTTTCGAATCGAGCCCCTACGAATTGGATGTCCAGAATGCTGTGAATCCTACGAAAAGCTATTCATTACTTTAACTGTGTTGGTCCATTGACTTTCTTCTGTTAATCGCCTCGGCTGCTCCCCTAGATAACTTTCATCCTCATTCATAAAAAAGAAACAAACACATTCCTACCACAAACACGAACGTTAACTCTATTTACATCAATATTCACAATACATTAAAATTTCAAAATTAAATTTTGGCATAAATTTCAGTATCAGAAATTTTCGAGATTACATTTATTATCATTTAAATGTGCATCCTGAATTAAAGTCCTTGTTGGATGCCTACTAATTAATATAACAATATATGCAGACCGGAGTCTGAGTACAAAGGGAGCATCTACCACCCCTTTACGTTAATTAACCAGGTTCGTCTAATTGAGCTCAAAGACATACCCAAATTTTCATCATAATCCAGAACATCAATACTAAATACCCCTTTCTACCTAAACAAGCGAATTTCACGTTAAAATTAAAATTTTATGGTTAGTACAATTTCACTAATGTCCATTTAAAGTAAATCAATTATAAAGTTATTAAACACACACAAAAATATCAAAGTTCAAACAAAATAGTATAAATTACCTGAAGGTTACTGCACTCGTAGCTTCAATGTACATCGTCCCTTTTGTTAATCACTCCATTCCAACTGGGTTATATTTACAGCTTCTGATTCTCAACGTTTTAAAAATTTTCTCCATCACCATTTATTTAAAGTTGTTTCTGGGCTTTTCCGGAACTCATCTGTGTATATCTGACCCTTGTTTTGTGGATCCAGACCCATTCATGAACCATTTAATTATTAACACCCCCGAAAAATATTAAAGAAATTCATACTTCTTTCACCAATATACGCCAAAACTGCCTACTTTTGTGTATACATTTGTCGTTGTAAATTTTACTAATTGGTACAGTGATACTAAATTTTATTACCTTGTATCTAAGTGCACTCAAGTACATTCATGTTAGCACGTAAATAACAAACTGTTTTAAATCACCAAACTATACGAGCAAACTTTAAATTATTCTATCAAACTAAAATGCCCTGTTTAACGTATTGAATCAAGTCGCGGATGTAAGAGAGCTTGTTTATATTCACCTGGGTATATATAGAAGTTAGCCTGTCTGTCGGTCGAGTCCTCAAAACGGGCAATTCTAAATAATTTCGCATGCTATGTTCCCATTCCGTAGCTCGCGCGTCGGTTTTTACGAATTTTGCACTCGCACCAGTTAAATCTCAGAAATTCTCACACGGCACGCAAACATGTCCGAGAATAACTAATTAAATTTTATACAGAAATCGTTGTTTCTACCTCTGATATTTGCATTCTATTTTCAACCAATTGTGACCCTCGTGACGGTGCTTAAATCACGCCTTTTACTATATGTGTCTCGGTCTTGTGCATATTATCTGTCTCTATCTAACCTGTTCTTAGTGGTGCAAATCGATATTCCTTATTATCGATTATTTTAGTCCATGTGGAGTGTGAAATAACCCACCTTTAGCATTTCTCGTACTATTAAGCTACGGTTTCTCCAAGATTCTTTGAAACCATTTGTTATCTACACAATTTTCGCCGTACATGACATTTAAACTACGCAGGTGTTCAAACATACTATTAATTCTCAGAGCTTTATTTTCTGGTATTATAATCTTGGATTTTCACAGACTTTTATGCTTATTATTAATAATGGTTTAATTAACTCCAATTAAAATTGACTTCTATCCTTTCATTTTTAGCAAATACAAATTAAATATTAATTATTATGTGTACACTTTGTTTAATACCGCTTACTTAAAATAGGGTTAATTAATATAAATTTTGCACGTAATTTCCATTTGTTTCTTTATTAGGAATAATTAAATTACACGTAGAGCTTTTTAATACTGTTTCTTTTGATATAAAGCGTCTTGTACATGATTTAAATCTCTTATTTTTACTGAAACTAATAAATTTTTATGCTTCACGGTTTTAATAACGCGTATTATCTAATAATATTCATTATACACGGTGATTAAAATTATTTGATGTGATTATTTAATTTTCTACCCTGGTCTAAATATGAGTAATATATATATATATACATATATATATATATATATATATATATATTTATGTCACAAATATTGAACTTGAAAGTTTAATTATTTTGATAACAAACAATCTTAAGTGAAAGATCGAATTGTTAGTAAATACATTACTTTAAAACGATCTTGTGATTTTATTCTCAAAGAAAGAGTAGATAAATTATCGATGCGTATCGATTCGTACCGATACGTATCGCTAAGTCTCGATATGTATACTTAATCTACACATCTAAACGTTCCAATACGAATCGCTATATATATATATATATATATCCATACGTATCGATACGCACCGATACGCATCGATACGTATCGATACGCATCGATACGTATCGATACGAATCGATACGAATCGATACGTGTCGATATGTATCGATACGCACCGATACGCATCGATACGTATCGATACGCATCGATACGTATCGATACGAATTGATACGTGTCGATATGTATCGATACGCACCGATACATATCGATACATATCGATACGCATCGATACGCATCGATACGTATCGATACGTATCGATATATATCGATATTCGATATATCGATATAGAATATGTTTCGATATTCGATACGCAAAATCCCGTATCGCCCAGCCCTAAATATAATCTACAACTGTCCACATGCTTATCTACTAATACCAGATAAAACTTTATGAGAAAAAAACAAATAATGATGATAATAATAATAATAATAATAGAAAACAAAATCTCATGCCTTCGAAGCGATCTATCAAAATTATCCGTTTGGAAACAACGACGCAATAATACTAAATGGAACCTTCAAAAACGCATACAAAAGATTTTTAAAGATCAAAAGCTAAACACAACAAATACCGATTTCAAAGATCAGCTCGACATATACATTAATACATTAAAACAAAGAATATCAACTTTAGGCAAAAGATTAAGGCGATACAATACATCAAACAAAAGAAAAAGCGACAACAAATTATTTGGTTTTAATCAGAAATTGTTCTACAACAAACTTGAGGAAGAGAATTTTAAAGGAACGCCCCCAGATTTAACAACAGTTGAAAGATTTTGGCATCAGCAATGGGCCAACCCTGTTAGGTATAATACGGAAGCGAAATCGATTGAAGAAGAATTTAATAAGCATAATATCAAAATGATGATCCCATAACAACGATAGAAGAACTCAATTTTATTATAAAGAAACTTCATAACTGGAAAACAGCAGGACCTGATGGAATTCAAAACTTCTGGTGGAAGTACCCAACATCCTTACATTTACCTCCAACAAAATTGATAAATAGAAGTTTATGTGATCCATCAATAATTCCAACATTTATGACACAAGCAATAACATACTTAAAACCAATGAGTACTGATACGGGAAAAGATTTTAAAAGTCGCGATAATTCAAGTGCCAATAAATATAATAGAAGTTGCCATTTACTGTGAAAAACGGCTCTAAATACCCTCTAAGGATAGTCAAATTTTCTTCTAAAGATATTTTAAATGCCCTCTAAGAATTCTCCAAGTATACTCTAACGAATTTAAGAAACTAATTTAAGTCTAAACATTGGTATATGAGAATCGAAAAGAAAATTAATCGACAAAGGATTATACTGGACGAAGCTGTACTACTCAATAAGCAAGAGAACTTGAATGGAAACAATCCAGGGGTGCTGACCAACCACATGCAGAGGCAGTTCCAAGCAGAGAGAACGCAGGTCAGAGATAAAACAATTGTTTATTAGTATAAGGCTTTATTTAAATTTTAACACTTACAATTTTTATATATTGAAATATTTAATTTATGATAGGTCATCAAAAATATTTTGAAAATTTATGTAGAGAGAAAGAAGTTCATTTGAACGTTCAAAAGTGCTTCTAGTAACAGACAGTGGTATTTTTGCTGGCTTTAAGAGAGTTATGATTTGGGCATAATAAGAAAAATATTATTATTTTGATTCAGGGGTTAATTTTATGAATAATAGATCAAAGTATCAAATGTATTAAACTATTAAGTGTACATATTCTTGATCATTATACAAATTTTTGTTTGTTTCGCTTATATCATTCAAACAGAAAGGAGATAAAGTAAAAGGGGGATTACACAGTCTTTGTTGTCGTATCGGCGTGCGCTTTGTATGAATTGGACTGAACTAGTCGAAGCATATAAGAAGAGGTATCTTTAAAAATTTTAAAATAGAGGTTATATTAAAAATAAAAAGACGCATAGAGACGACCACCCTCATATCACAACAATATATATATATATATATATATATATATATATATATATATATATTTGGGTTCTTGGGATGCACTCGTTCGTAAAATAAGAACTATAGTGTCAAATTGTAATATTTATTCTGACGTTTCGGCATGAACATTTATGTCTTAATCATAGAATAGTTACTCTGACATAAAAAGTGGTACATACAGAACCTAATACATTGAAGTATTTATACATTATACTGTTCTAATGCCATAAATTAAATTCTCTTAACGTACTTCATTTTTTTTCCTAACACTATAATTCGAATGATTCATGCTCTTTATGTAATATCTACGGACTAATACCAATAAGATTCATACACTTTGAATCATGTAACTTTGAGCTAAATGAATTGAGAAAATTTTATTGTGAATGTGATTTTCAAGCATACCACAAGCATATGCTGCCGAAAACATCATTCCACACAGGGCGTTCTTAAATAAACTTTTAGTACATACTGATGAGTGAATTTCGTAAGCTGATTACACGATAAAAATTTATATAAACACAGTTTCGCAATTGCTTCGTTATCTACCTACAGACTTTTCAAATTTCAAAATATTGTTGTATTCTTATAGCTCCTGCAGTTTTTGAGATACTTAGATCAGATTTTGAATATAGGTTTTGTTGTAGGGTTTATGCTTGTGGTAACGTGCAGGTTGATATTTTTTTAGTGATCATTCCCTTTCCAGAACTTTTTTTACGTTGCATCGATCTTAAATTATTAAATACAAAATGGGTTTTCTGTTTTGTTTAGAAATTTTTCGTTTTTTGCAGTTTTTCGTATCTGCGACCGTTATAAAAAAAAACGTAGAAACCAAATTTCTGTAAACCGCTTGTAGTGTAACCGACCTGAAGGCTGACCCAAACGCCCTCTATAAACGGTACACCGGGCTCCATGATCTAACATCTAGTGGCAGTGGCTCGACGCCACCTACGTTGTGTTGTTATAATGTAATCCAAATTCACACTGGGAAAATGGCGTTAAGGCGGGAAGGTTTGAAATGTAACTACAAAATTTACCTAACCTTACTTTAATTAAAACAATAACCACTAAATAGGTCATTCGCATGAAAGCATAGAAAAATTGACATAGCAAACAGTGTCGTCCTCAACCTGGGCGATTGAGGAAAGAGTACGGTGGAGAAAACCCCAAACTGCCCTCACACTTCCAACTGCATTTGACACGTCTCGACAAGGACGGATAACGTACAAGTACCCAGGTCACCAACACTGAATTTAACGGGATGTCAACTGTTACCCAGACATACCATACATAACAACTGAAGAAACGTTAGTGTAAACGAGCTAGTCTTTTCTGGTAGGTACTGAGGTCGGCTAGGCCAATACTACCCAGCTAAAGTTGAAGAGGGGGATACCAGGAAGATGACATGCATCTTGACTACCAATGTTCCTCCCCGAAAGGACAGAAAATGTTAGTAATATTCAACAAGTCTCGAACACACGCGCCCACATACATACATTAACAGTTTCCAGCCAGTGTTACAAAATATTTCACAAAGGCTAGCCGACTTCCTATTATTTGCAAGAGTACGACTTCAAGTACATTAACAAGACGACATGAATCGCTGAAATGAACTCATGATATGATTGCACATAGTTAAAGAGGAGCTTATTATTGAATAGACTATCTCCAACATAGTCATAGATGCAAACGCGTAGGCACGTGAAGGTCGATCATACCAGAGTTACTACAAGTTAATTATATAGGAACATCGGCTAGATAATAGGATAAACAAAACAACAAACATATCATTAAGTTAAACCCAGATGTGAGTAGTGCAGTTGTAAATGTGATTAATATGCTGAAATAAAACAATTACACATAATAAAATGTCAAATGCATGACATATATCAAACATTATAAAATATGTAGGCAGCAAAAACATATCAAAATTTTATAGCACAAATAGAAACCCTGATTTAGGCGCTAGCTGTTTATATAAATGCAAGTTAGTTAAATGTATGAATTCTAGTAAGCAAATGGTAAAAATTGTTCATTATAATTGCATCTGTTAAAACGTACTTTGTAAACATTAAACACGTGGTGGAATTACAAATTACAAACAAAAAATAGTTAATTCAATTTCTATCTTAAAACCAAAACAAATATAACATAGGAATAAAATACTGTTCATGTTCAAGCTTTCCTAATAATTTGATTCAATATATCCAAGGGATGGTGTTGGTACAAATTGGTACAAATTGCTTGTAAAATTACAATAAGGGTACATTTACTATTGATTTTGTAACAGGTGCAATGCAATTGGAGTTACAACTCGGTATTAAATACTAAATAAACATTATTTCAAATAAACAAATATTAGTTTTACCTTGTTTTAGATACTAAATGAACAATTGAGATAAATAAATATTAGTTTTCAGATGTTAAACCAAGTCATGCTCATTTATACATACAAGCGTGCAATAAAATCGTAAATAATTCATCTATATTAAACATCACAAATAAAACAACCGGCAAGGCAACATTGTGTACATCAATCTCAAAAAACAACAGGTAATCATAAAAATATTTCATTCAATGATTAAATAACTAACGGTTTTACAATAAGTATCAACATCATATGCAAAACAAGACTGGAATTAACAGATGTAATCAGATTACCTTAAATAGCAACTACATTATAAACATAAAGCATTACCTTTAATAAAAAGTCGCCAAGTGAAATTTTACAACCTACCAATTTGATACCTACAAACAAAGTCCTTTGACCAGTTTCATCGAAATGTACACTATAATATTTGTAATAATTATCAACCAACGAGAAAGTCGACTTGAAACCTACGGAACACTACACGCTTAATAAAATTAAATGTCATCAGGCGTTAAGATGGTTTAAAGCACTTGCGTAAAGTTGTGATTTCCAAAAGACTTTCGTGCTTGCGTTCTACGACGATTTGGATGAAAGCGATTTGGCGTGCTAGGCTTCGAGGTTTATATTGACCTTTCTAAACTCCAGTGTTATTTACACAAGAGCTGCTTTGGTTTATTATAACTTCAAAATACTTGATGTGGTGGCTTCTGAAAATTAAAAAGTTTGCGAAAGCAGAAGTAATTTCGACTGATCAGTGACTGGATCAAAGTTAAAGCCATGTATTAGATACAAAAATAAGGTGGTAACATAAAGCAAAGTGATTGTTAAAACCACGATATTAATTAATAGTATGAAATTATAACTTATCCTCTTATGCAAAGCCTAAATGAATGTTTAAAATCGAGCTAGTAATTAATAGAAGGTATAAGCTCTTGGACAGGATTTGAACTCATGATCCTTTAGTTTGTTCTTAGACGCGTTAACCAATTGATTCACCAGCGGTAATTTAATTGGAAAGAACCAGAAATTTAAATGCGCACGAAACTATATATCAATCTAACTTTCAACTACGTTCATTGTTTTAGTCAACCACTTTTTAACGTTACGTCAAATACAGGCATGAATCGATGTTCGAATTCATGATAAAGCGAACTATTGCATAAGTGTATGGTAGTTGCACAAGAGAGTTGGTATTTGATACTATGATATTAATTAATAGGATGAAATTATTACTTAGGCTCTTATGCTATTCCTAAATGATTATATAAGATAACATGAAAGGAAAAGTATAAGATCTTGTGCAGGATTCGAACCTGAACATTTCAGTGTTCTACTTTGACGTGCTAACCAGTTGAGTCACCGAGAAAGATACTTCAATCGACATTTTGTATAGTTTTAAATCACTCGATTTGAAATAATCTTGCATACTTTGTATAAAGGACTAGCTATAATTTGAACTTACTGATTATTATCGTATTATCAAAGATCAACTTGCCCTTACCAAACTATCTTACATTTGTTTATAATATATGCAGGACGAGTTCTAACATATATGCCGGCTTAGGCGAACCCTTTATTATTATATACAAACGTATAGACATATCATTATATTAATAATTAATTATTATACTTAATACAATACAATAAACACTATACTAACCTGTATCTTATTTTTCCTAGGTGTTGGTGAGGACACTGTGATTAATCGCCAGAACTCTAGAAGCAGAAACACAATAATAAAAAATGGTAAAGCATTTTCAAATTTTTGCTCCTATCATTCGAATAGGTTTTTGTTTATATTCTGGGCAATATTTCAGGAAATGCTATCCCAAGTAATTGTTTAGGTTGCTATGTTCTGGAATCGGTATTGTATATTAGAGAGCGTTATATACAATGTCGATAATTTATATACATCTCATGAGTACCAAACGATTATCTGTTCATATATTGAAGGATTTGCATATATCCTTTGAGAGACGTTGTTTTTTGTTGTTATTAAGATTCCGTCAGCAAGGCAGCTCCAAAAATTAGTTGAATGGCATTTTCCAAAGCGCATAAAAATTACAAAAAATTACTATTGAATTATCTTTAATCAAATTTCCGTTTGCCATATTTTCAACGAACACTAATCTCTTTGCTGTCGTCTACTATGCTATACATAAACGATCTAAAGGGGAGCTTTACAACAGAATCCAATTAACCATCAAAGCTCGTTGCCATAACAATATCAAACATGAGATGCTTCAGACCACAACTCACTTTCGTCAAGTACATATATTATACAATATTGAACCCTTTATTATTAAAAGTACATTAAGTTGTTCACTTATTTAAATTAATTGTTCATGTGGTATACACGATTTTCGTTGATGCGGAGAACTTGTCATCAGTAAATTTATAGAGGCCATAGAATTTCTACAAAATTATGCTCTTAGTAGAACGCGACAAAATAAATTGAAGACGTTTATTCTATGATCAAATATAATTATGTTTTAACTATAAAAATTACTATATTTTGAAAATTTTAGATGATGGCTAAAGAGCTTTTTTTTGTCATTTTGTGTTGACCAAACGGTTATTCTAGTCAAAATGATAAATTTGCATTTACACACACACACATGCACGCACGCACTCACGCGTGCATGCACTCAAACACGCACGCAAGCACGCACATATATACACACGCGAGTTTTCATTGTGAACAGACGAGGTTTTATTTGCTCTGTGGATCATAGTGAAGTTTATGTGATAAACGACAGGTAATACATTTGATTACTACATCTAAGGTTAAAAATACCGTCTCGCGTTTTGTTGGTGTGTTTTTCGTTTTCCTTTTCAAACGTACGAGTTTGTTAAGACATTCGTACTCTAATAATAAAGCGTGGTTTGAATTTACAACTCGGATTGTGTATATACAGGGAGTTTATAAAAGAACTCCTTGATTTAAAGTTTTATTTGTACACAGAAAGTTAAAATTCTAGTTATTAAATCTATATAGTATTAAAGAGAATCTTCTAAAGTTTTTTTTGAAACCTAATAAAGTTCTATATGTGCACTATTTGTTGCCCTGGCGACGTCTAAATGATAATCAGTTTCTTCCCAGGTATTCAGCAGTATATCAGGCGTTACGGATGCTGCAGTGCAACAACCCCCTCCCTCAAATGAGCAATGTCACGGATTTTCTCGGAATAAATAATGTCCGTAAAAAAGAAATCTAGTGGAGTCAGATCTGGGCTACTTGGTGGCCATGCAATCGCCCCACGTCTACCAATTTACCTGTCAGGGAAACGCAAATTCAACGTATCACGGAAACGGTTGCTATAGTGAGGTGGCGCGCCGTCTTGTTGGAAGACAATCGGTTCCTTTTCTTCATCTATCTGTGGAAAATCGTATAGTTCAAGCATTTCACAATAAATAGTCCCATTAATTGTCTTCTCTGCGAAGATGAAAGGTCCTGCGATAAATACTCCCTGTATGTTTGTTGTGGTTTGTTTAGCATTCTTCTTAATCTTTCTTGGGAATTAAACCACTCATAGTTTTTTAAATCATCTTAATCTTCTTAGGGAATTAAACCACTCATAGTTTTTAAAATCATATTTATTTACGTTTCGATCCATGACCTAGGATCGTTCTCAAAATAATAAAAACTTTAAGTTTGACATTTATGACATAAATTGAAGGTGACTTTGATTTATTGATATTCGAAATATTTGGTTTGAGTACACTAAGCAAAAATTTTTAAAGTTTAAAAGAATGATTGCCTTCAATTTGTGTTACGGCCTGGGACCGACTTTTTTTAGGTAGCCAATCCGCTTAACGTGAAATCAGCTAATTAATTTTTATTAGTGAATTTTATATAAATTCAATAACTTGGGAATTGGAAAACATTTTTTAACATGTTTCTATTTATACACTTGAGAGAATGGTTATTTAAGAAGTGCGTGATTGCATTATTGAAAGGCTTAAGCAGTCGTTTATTTATATTTATTTTGAAGGGAAAATCATTATGATTTAGGCTGCCTCTTTGGTAGATTTTAACATGGCTTTGAGGCGACCTTATGGCGGGTTTACACTTGTCAGATACCAATACTGTTCAACGAGATTGTATATGGTTGTGAGGTAACCCTATTGCGGGTTTACACTTGTCAGATACCAATGCTGTTTCACAGGGGTTGTTAATATGCTTCATCATCATCATACTACGATCATGCATCAATCCACACCAAACATTGACTTTGGGAGAGTCTCGCTGATGCTCTATGAATTCATGCGGTGACTCAGATCCCCAAATCCTACAGTTGTGTCGGTTGACAGACCCGCTTACGTGAAAAGTCGTCTCATCTGAAAACATATCATTTTCTAGGAAGTTCTCATTCTTCCCACCACCACGCTCCCTTAAAGGCCACTCACTGCAATCGAATATTACCAATACAATCTTGACAATATACTGAACTCATGTTCATAACCCGATAGTTTATTACTGGTTTCGTTTTTTAATTATGATTTTTTTAAATCAAGGAGTTCTTTTATAAACGCCTTGTATAATATTCTTCTAACCACACGGATGTACTGTCATTTGGCATTGATAATTACTGCATCCTATCTTTCCTTTATTGTAAGTTCTAATACTTGTAGTATAATCTCGTTATCAATGAATGACAATTATAAGTAACATTACAATGGAAGATGCAGAATTATTAAATATCGGCATTTCTGATAACAGGGACGTCGCACCTGCACCACTTAATGTTAATAATATTCGGTTAAGCAACACTAACAATTCAGTTCAGTGGCATCTAGATAAACCAAAAATAGGTATATTTTCGGACGCAATTAAAGCTGCTTTTTTCCCTAAGAAGGATCAGACTATAATATTTCCAGCGGTAGACGGTTTTCAAGTAAAAGATTACGTTATAGCAATCGGGAAAGTGATAGTCCTAAATCTGTCACATTTGCTTCAAAGATGTAAAATAACAGAATTTGCGCGTATTTTACAACTAAGGGCATTGTTTCGAACTTTGTTAAGATACAGGTTGGAGTAAATATCGGTGAGGTATTCCCAGCTAGAAAACTTCTGTGCCCCTCAAAAAGGATTGTACCTCGAATGTATCGCCATGCATTCCACACGATGTTCTTGAAAACGTACTAAAGGAAAATAATTTTAAAGCTGTTATCACCAATCTCATTTATAGGCGCGGGAATTGGTATTGATAAATTTCGACACGTCTTGAGTTTCCGAAGGCAGGTATATATTGTCGATCATGAAAACGACGTGTTGCCTGGAACAGTCACTATAAATTACGATGGCGAAGAATATAGAATTTTTATTTCTGATGAACGAATCCGGTGCTTTATATGCAAAAGAAATAGAACATATTTCTTCTAAATGTACGGTTGAGTTTCCTAATATTTCAGAAACTTTAAATATAGTGCAAAGTACCAGCGGAATTAAACACCCTTCGCGGACACTAACGAAAATAATACGGAAACCTTTTGAATGCACACACAAAGTACCCATGCAAAACGTCAAACAGAGAAAGGTGCTGACAGAAGATTCAGAAACTGAGCAAAGTCAGAAAAATGAAGAATCTGGGAGTAGAACTTTAAACTTTAATAAACAAAGAATGTGTAAACGCAAAAGTGTGGACAAAGTAACCGATCGAAATGAAAACTTTTCAGATATAGCGAGTTTATGGCATAATAAAGAACATGAAATAGACTTTGTGCACTTTACCGATTTTCTAATGGAAGTCAAAGGCATTAATCAGCCGCTAGATATAGCAAGTAAATTTGCAGAAGACACTGAAGGCTTGTTGTCATTATTGAAGGAAGATGCAAAACTCTTAAAAACACGGTCTTTAAAAGCACGGTGTAAACTTCTCTTAGAAGGGCAATTGGACTAGAAAGCATGGAATAAAAGTACACATACATATATAACATGGCGACAAATGCATTACAAAATTTTATACCGAATACGAAGAGCATAAATAGCGAACACAAACGTTACGAATTTATGGCATTTCGTAAAGAAAATTGTCCAGACCTAGCACTGCTACAAGAGACCAACATACACCTTGTGCAACTGACAAATTATCAACATTATAAATATATTGCCTTTTCTAATCTTGTAGGTACCCCATACACAGGGACTGCAATACTAGTAAGACAGAGAATTGGCGCCTATAATATGAAGCATATAGTGTTGTACGCGTCCTTTTTACAATATTTACAATATACATAAGTCGAAAACTAGACACTGTCCGATATAATTTACAAAAATGCCAACATAATTGAACATTAGGTTGATGTATGGTTGTGTACATGATTTAGACTTGTAAATAATCCAATTGTCGTCATCGGTCTCGGTGGCGTAATTGAAAACCGATCTGGTTGCGAAAGCCTAATATACAAGTTTAAGTCTTGTGCAGGACCTTATATTATTCAAATCCTGTCCAAGACCTTATATTTCCATTTTTTAATTACCAGCTCGATTTGAAATGATTATTTTGACTTTGCATAAACGTCTAACTTATTATTTCATTCTATTAACTATAATACATTAGCATTTAGCAACTGACCTTGTGTAGCTAGCTACCTAATATATGTATCTATTTAATACTTGGTATATCGGTAATTTTGAGCGTCACCTCTTGTCCAGAACTGACATAAGTCAAAAAACTTTACACTGTCAGATGTGATTGACAAAAATGTCAAACGTAATTGAACTTTAGGTTGATGTATGGTTGTGTACATGAATTAGACTTGTAAGTTTTCCAATTTCCGTCATCCGCCTCGCTGGCGTAATTGAAAACCGCATGGGCTGTGAAAGCCTAATGTACAGGTTCGAGTCCTGTCCGGGACCTTATATTCTAATTGTTTGCATCGGTCTCGGTAGCGTAATTGAAAACCGCATGGGCTACGAAAGCCTAATATACAGGTTTGAGTCCTGTCCTGGACCTTATATTTCCCATCTTTCAATTACTAGCTCGATTTGAAATGCAAAGCCTAAATGATTATATTTTATCAAAAATGATATTTACTTTCACTATTTACATAAATATTTATTCTATAAAAATTTTTAACTCCTTCCAAACACTGATGTCAATTTTAACCATCCTCACTGTAAGTTCTTCTTGTCTTTGTTAATCTTTTGTAAAACGTTAATACAGTTGTAGCCTGTGATCAAGCATAAAAAATATATGCGAAAATAAAAAAGAGTATTTATTTAAATCCAGCAGATCTAAAAAAACCTACAAAGAAAAAGTGTTATTCCTGCAAGGTCACTAAGCATTATAGTATATATATATATATATATATATATATATATATATATATATCAAATCAACTGATTTCACGTTAAGCGTATTGGCTACCTAAAAAAGTCGGTCCCAGGCCGTAACACAAATTGAAGGCAATTATTCATTTAAACTTTAAAAATTTTTGCTTAGTGTACTCAAACCAAATATTTCAAACATCAATAAATCAAAGTCACCTTCAATTTATGTCATAAATGTCAAGCTTGAAGTTTTTATTATTTTGAAAACGATCCTAGGTTATGGATCGAAACGTTAATAAAGATAATTTTAAAAACTATGAGTGGTTTAATCCCCAAAGAAGATTAAGAAGAATACTAAACAAACCACAACAAACATACAGGGAGTATTTACTAATACACAACTTATGTTAATTTTCAAGGTGGACATTTTAATTGTAATAGTTATTTTTTAAAGCCTGCCTTATTTCCTGTTTGAACATTTTCTATAAAATGCCTATTGTTGATCTGGCAGAATTCTGTTGATAGTGTATTATTGTAGGTTGTTATATCTTTAGTGAAAATTGTTATTGGATAACTGTAGTTTATTGTTAATCAAAATGTTTTAATTGTTTTATAATATTCTCCAATAGTAAGTTATTTTTAGTTATGTAAATTAAAAACATTCTTAAAAGTTGAAGAAAATCAAAAATATATCAGAAAGTAATGGATTTAGGTATAGGGAATGCTTAACAAAAATGAAAGGACATTTAATGAACTATCCATTGTAGCAATAAAATTAGTAGGGTGCCATTTAAAAAAAATTTTAAAAATTGCATTTTGCGAAACCTGACACACCCTGTATACTGTGAAGAAATTTCAAAAAAGTGATAATTACAAATACACTATGGTTTTATATATATTTTATATATATTTCAATACTTCAACATACCTATATTAAACATAAATCATCAAAACAGCAAATAATTTTGACACAACAGTTAAACTGACTTTTTAATATATACTCTGGTTTTGAAACATTGAAAATTAAAATAATTTGAAATTCTAATTTATTATATAGAACTAATGGTAAGTTAAAGGTCATTTATATCAATTTATTATTATAGTAATGTTATAGCTACTAGAAAACTGTCCACAAGACCGAAACATGCCATAGCAACTTATATAATAAAAATTGGAATTCAAAAACCGTAAGTCAATAGGATTCATTTAAAGTAACCAACATCCAAGAATAAAAACAAAGATATCTATAATTCAGGGTCAAGAAAAAACATAACTTTATATATATATATATATATATATATATATGTATAATATATATATATATATAATGCTATGATATGGGGGTTATTTAGAGGTGTATTGAGTCGTAAGGGTCGCGTAATAAATGTAAATAGCAATAGGAATTAGAAACCCGCATTTATTTAGCATGAAAATAAATAATTCGCATATTATGCAAAGAGCAAACATTTAACACCCTGCATAAGGACCACAATTAACTTTGATCAATGCCAGTAAGCATATCTTTCAATAATAGAACACATATTCAGCAAGAAGATAATTATACATGCAATTAAACAACTTCAAGAAGTGTTCAATAAGTTTATAAACAAATAGATACACATGGAATAATATAAAACCTAGTAAGTCATTACGCAATTAAACATGCGATAAAGAAAGAATAATAAAGCGCTTTGATTAGAAACGCACCTTTAAAAATAAGTTTTAAATACAAGCTATATACAGAAACATGTGGATTTACATCACTCATCTTACATCAGTTTATTTATTCAATTCCCAAAAGCTTTATCTACACAACAAAAGCCGTAAGCTAAATTAAAGACTAAGGTAAATTAAAATTTCCATTAATAATAACAAAACAAGCGGTCAAAGATGGTGAAATAATAGAAATACGAGCAGAGTATGTAATCACGGAATAATTTCATTAGAATAAAACTTGTAAACACCTAGGAGTATCCAAAACAACATGGTTGGCTACAAGACTTTGTACGAGAGTTCATATAAACCATTCAAATTTAGAAAGCGCAAACTATATAACGCCCAGAGTTTGGTAAGAGTAGGACTTTCAATTTGAACCACGTCGAAGCTGCATCACTGTTACTCGAAAATTTACGCGTCGAAATAAATTTCAAATTAAATTATTAAAATTTGTGAAAAGTGGTGTTATATAATATTTGAGAACAAATTATAGTGAAGATATATAAAAAAGTTTTTGCCGTTTGCTGAAAACGGCTCAAAGTTGCACTCGGGATATCTAAGTTGTATCAAGAAAAGTCTAAGTTGGGATATCTAAATTGTATCAAGAAAAATCCAAGTTGAGAAATCCAAATAAAGCACGAGGTAAATTTTGGGAACAAAAATTAACAATACTGAATAAAATCATTGGTTCAAACTCACGTGAAGGAGCACAAAGCAGAGCATTGTTTTAACGAAGCAACTCGATTAAAGATAATAAAGAGGTGTTGATCCACAACACGTAGCAGCAGACCAAAGTAGATAAAGGACACACCAGGAAAAGCACAGGTCTGGGCTAACTAGTATAAGGAATCATTTCAAATTTTAATTTAAACACTGACTATATTTTTCTATTTTGTAAAGAGTCAACAAAAATATTTGTTAAATACGTAGAAATTTACGTACAAAAGGGAAAAGGTCTTGAACGTTCTAAATTTTTCTGTAAAAGCGTCGCTTTTGGTGTCTTTAAATTAATGAAAGGGAGATACAAATTTTGGGATAAATATTATTAATTGAGTTAGGGGTTTATTTGTCAGATTACAAAACTATGAAGTGCAGATATTATTTCTTTTCATTATACAAATATTGATCGACTTCGTTTTATCATTCTAAGCAGGTAAAAATATGAAGGAAAAGGGGTAAATTATTTGATCATCGTAACGTTGTGCACTCTGTGTAAATTAAACTGGGCTAGCCGTGACATAAAACACAGCGGTGGCGGACAGCAGGAAACTGGACGTTTATTGCATCGGCGTTATCATATCAATATATATATATATATATATATATATATATATATATAGTGTGTGTGTGTGTGTGTGCGTGTGTGTGTGTATATGTTTACTTGGCAAATGAATCCCATGTCGTACATAAGTATATTAGCTTTAGTACTTAATTGTGACACTGCTTAAATGCGTTTTTCTTGTATGCTCATAACAACGTATTGGAATATAAAGTGTATTTAATAGCGAAATGTAATTAAATGTATTATATTTAAATGGATTTGAAATATTTGTGCAGTAGTAAATGATGCTGAAATCCTTTTAAATTATTCGAAATTTCTTTATGTGCAAAACCTGTAATTGAACTGTAACCGAGAGTTATTGATGATCTATTTCGGAGATAACGAGCTTTTTACTGCTCAGGTTTTAAATTTTTTTACTATATAAGTTCACATCTGGAACAGTTTTATAATTCGCAAATTAACACAAGCTTTTCCATTCCGGAAGCTATTGTATTCCTTTAAAAAACAGAATATTTAAATGCTCAAATTCCTTGCCCTGTTAGGATAATTCCTGAATAGTGCGTTCAATCGATTTACGTCAAAAATGCTGCCGGGTCTGGAAATGGCGGATTGTAAATTATGTGGTCTTAACGTTGATTATATTTATGGTTTTCATTTAATAGAGAAATTTTGTCCTGACCCACTTTGATTTTGATGGTTTATTTACGCACAAAATTTTGCATTTTACTCAATTACTAGTTTTCAATACAATCTCCTGTTTTAAACCTCTTTACTGCCATTGCAAATATATATATATATATATATATATATATATATATATATACCGGGTGTTCCATTAAGCGTATCGTGCGGCTGTATATCATAAAGTATAAGGCCTAGAGCTTTGCTGGAAATTATTTTTAAGTTTCAATTTCTACCGCAAGGGGGAGTATTTGCTAAGGTCAACTACAAAATTCAATTTTTCTCCCAAAATTTAAGCACAAGGTATTATGCTCAAAACGCGAATAGGCAGTTATCTTTATTATTCACAGTTTTTATTTGAAACGTTTTTCTGTAGATCGTACAAGGACGGCTGCAGGACCTGGTGAATTGGTTTACATGTAAATAGGGTTATGTCACAATGCCCATGTTGGAATTTAATAATCTTAGAATCGTTTGAAAGCGAAAAGTCTCAGGGATCAAGAAAAACGACTAAATTGATGTTTCTAATGTTTTCTAAATATGTTAGAGTGCGCTTTTTCCAATCATGCTAGTTTTTGTTCATTTACTCAAAAAAAAATAAACGGAAAGACTTATTTATCAAAGGGGAATTGAATGAAGGGTAAAAAAAAAGATTTTAGTGAAAATCGCACATCGATATCTTTAATGGTTCTTAAGTTATTGCAAAAAGTATGTGCATTTTAGAGATCTATCCCAGTACTAATTAAAATTTTCCTGAATTTTTGGATCAAATATTTGAAATTATTTAGTCATAAATATTATTATAGCAGATGTTCAAAAGTGCCTTTCATTTAGTGACGATGTTTATAAACATTAATAATATGTCGCTAATAGATCCCATTAAATTGCATCAAGTAGGCGATGAAAACAAAAACATCCATATCTGTCAACAGGTATAACTCTGTCATACTAGTTATTGTTATAGTAGTTAAATCGTGTATGCTCTGTGTGTAAGTTTGTTTGTTAATTTTGAACTACAGAAATGTCTTTCTCTAATGCTGAAACTTATGACATGCTTAGAATTTACTTTCAAAGGTTTGAAAACGCGGCTATTGCTGAGCGTGAATATGCAATGGCATATCCTGAAAGAAAACATTATACCAAAATGGTACTTACACGATTGGACAAACGTTTAAGAGAAACAGGGCTTGTGCATCCAATTAAAATGCCCACAAGGAAACGTATAATTATAAATGAAAACAGTGTTATAAATGTTCTTTCGCGCGTTGAAGCAGATCCGCATGTAAGTACCAGGCAACTTTCTGCAAATTTAGGGATACCTGCGACATCGGTGCATCGTATTCTAATAAACCACAAATTGCATCCATATCATGAAGTTTTGCACCAGAACCTTTTAGATATCGATACCGACAGAAGATTGAATCATTGCCATTGCTTGAAAGATATGTGCACCGAATATCCCTTATTCTTGTCCCGCATATTATGAACAGATGAAGCTACCTTTAGTAGCGATGAAGGAGTAAATTTACATAATATGCATTATTGGTCTGAAACTAATCCTCACTGGATGATACAAGTTGATCACCAACACAGGTGGAGTGTAAATGTTTGGTGCGGCATTATTGAAAACAGAATTTTAGGCCCATTTGTTATTAATGGAAATTTGAATGGAGCAACATACTTGCATTTTTTGGTCAACAATCTACCTGAACTTTTGGAGGCTGTTTCACTAAAAACTAGGCAGAACATGTGGTTTCAGCATGACGGTTGCCCAGCACATTATTCCGTGGAAGTTAGAAATTATTTAGAAACGACCTTCCCAAATCGCTGGATGGGAAAAGAAAGTTTATTTCCTTGGCCGGCTAGATCACCAGATCTTACTGTTTTAGACTTTTATTTATGGGGAAGGCTAAAAGATATGGTTTTCCAAGCACGACCTACCACACGTGAGGATATGATTTCTCGAATTCAAAACGCCATAACAAGCATTTCAAGAGCCGAAATTGAAACTGCAGTGTCAAGCACCCATCGAAGATTAGAAAAATGTATTTTTAATGATGGAAGGCACTTTGAACATGTGTTGTAATAATGTTAGTTGTTATTGTTCGTTTTAGTTGTTCTGTTTGTGTGCGTTAAATATGTATTTAGTTTCACCAGTTGACTAAAACTGGTAACCAAAAACGAACTTTTCTTAGGGCTACAACATTAGCCATTGAAAATACAACATTTTCATAGACAATCATGCTAAAGTAATCCCACCCGCATTTTCCTCAGATTTATTATTATTATTATTAATGTTTAATTGACTACAATGAAAGACAACGTTGTTTGTAATTGTTTTTAAGACTCTGTTAGCGTAATAATGTATGTAAGCAAAAATTACAATTCTGTATTTCCTTTTCTTTAAAATGAAGAACAACTAAATAATTCAAAAAGCTATTTAATCAAAAATTCAAAGAAGTACATATTTTTTAATATGAATACGCTTTTTGCAATAACTTAAGAACGATTAAAGATATCGAGGTGCGATTTTCACTAAAATCTTTGTTTTTTTACTCTTATTCAATTCCCCTTTGATAAATATGCCTTTTCATTTAATTTTTTTAAGTAAATGAACAAAAACTGGCATGATTGGAAAAAGCGCCCTCTAAAATATTTAGAAAACATTAGAAAAATCAATTTAGTCGTTTTTCTTGATCCCTGAGAAATTCTCTTTGAAACGATTCTAAGATTATCAATTCCAACATGGGCATTGTGAGATAACCCTATTTACATGTAAACCAATTCACCAGGTCCTGTAGATGTCTTTGTGCGATCTACAGAAAAAAGTTTCAAATAAAAGTTGTGAATAATAAAGAATAATAAAATTCGCGTTTTGAGCATAATACCTTGTGTTTAAATTTTGGGAGAAAAATTGAATTTTGTTGTTGACCTTAGCAAATACTCCCCCTTGCGGTAGAAATTCAAATTTAAAAATAATTTTCAGCAATTTCCTCTGGCCACTTTACTTAATAGATTTTTTTCCGCAAAGCTCTAGGCCTTATACTGTATGATATACAGCCACGCGATACGCTTTGGAACACCTGATATATATATATATATATATATATATATATATATATATATATATATATTTGTTTAATGTTGGAGGTTATAGGTCAGCTGGTGTTTTGAAGAAAACTCTTTTTTATAGCCTAAATTTTCGCTCTTATTTTTAAAGCTTGATCACAGGCATAACTAAAACATAGATAAATTCTACATAAGCTGGTGTAGTTTTTAAAAATTAGTTACTTACATTGAGGTTACAAAATATTAGCTTTTATTACAATTATGTTTTTTAAAAATAATATCCTTATAAAATTTAAGATAAACAGATTAATATTGTAGATATAAAATTGAAGCAAAATCTTGACTTGATAGAAACAAAAAAAAGCTACACCAGCTTATGTAGAATTTATCTATGTTTTAGTTATGCCTGTGATCAAGCTTTAAAAATAAAAGCAAAAATTTAGGCTATAAAAAAGAGTTTTCTTCAAAACACCAGCTGACCTATAACCTGCAACATTAAACAAATATTGTGAAACAGAAGGTATTATTATTTATAAAAAATATATATTGCTGTGATAAGGGATTGTTTAAGGGTGTACTTGATAGTAAAGGTCGTTTAGAAACGAGAAATTACCACAGGAAGCAGAAAACTGCATGTATTTAGTAAAGAATTGAGAAATGGAGATAGTTTGTAAATAGTAAGCAGTCAACACCTTGTATATAAAGGATAAATAGTTTAAAGCGACGCAGATAGACATAGGAAGACGCATAGTTAGCGTAGGAATAAGGAAGACATGCATTAGGTAAATAGTAAATATTTAAGACCATGTAGATAGAGTTTTAGTTGAGTTAGGTAAGGCAAATAATGATATTTTATTTGAATATTGAATTTGCTTAATATAAATTAATGTGACGAAGTTCACCAAAACAAAGGATTTGAATACGTATAAAGTGCGTGATACGATAAGAGGTTTAGAACGTTCCACACTTCTTTTATAAAGATAATAGGTTTTTTGGTGACTTTGGGTTTGATTAAAAAGGTATATGATTTTGATAAATTGGATTTGCAACATTAATTAATTGTAAAGTGTATTTTAAATAATTTACAAAAACTGTACATAATATTTGTTTCATTATATAGAATCGAATTAACTGAATTTATAATTCCAGATAAATGCTAGTCGAGGTCATAAGATAAAGTTAATGGGAGTGATTTGATAATTTAAACAATCAAGGTGGAGCTATAAGTTGAATACGAAATTGATAACGAGTAAGGCGTTAACATATCAAATTTTGTTATTGGTCGACAAAGTAGGTTCAAGATAAAATCCAGTTAAGTTCTGGAGGGAGTTTATAGCAATGTTAATAAGACAGCCCAACGTCGGAGATTGAGAATTCCAATTCTTGTTTATACATAGCAATATAAATATGGTCGACCAAATGATGGGGCGCGAATAATTAGGGAGCATAGCAATATTAATAAAACAGCCCAACGTAGGGGCTCGATAATTCCAGTAGTACATAGCAATATATATATATATATATAAATATATATATATATATATATGCGTTTTCGCACTATATTTTGGCGTTTCAGTTCCTTTACACATTCGCACAACTTTTAAAGTTGTAAATGCGCAATCTAGTCATATGATTTTATAGTGCTTTTGATGACTGAAAATTCGCAATGTAGACACAGTGGCTCGTTAATATAATGTGCATACAAATGTGAACGCTTTTGAACTATCCAAGGTGTTCTGAATTATTTAAGCACAAAATGAAAGGATGATATATGATTTGCATCAAACGTTTGACAGGTGATTGCTATTTCAGTTGCAATCGAAAAAAAGGTTGAAGATATTGATTACCATCTTAAAGAATATTGTTTTTAAAAATTGTAGTCGAACGAAGTATGTACGCAAAGAATGGTTTATAATGATACAGTAACAATATAATGAAAATGACATGAGCTTGCTAACGCAACTACATAAATGGCAACTCTCAATCGTGTTATAGCAGGATCACAAACATCAAAGAATGGATTGGCCTGGTTTTACAATTAGTGGACGTTTTAGTTAACTGGTAACTAGTAGTAATTTTTAACAGTGTAAAATCGGTGTAACGTGCGTGCGTGTATGCCTTTGCGTGTGCGCACATGTGTTTGTATTTTAGGTGAGTGAAATATTAGTAGAATCCATTTAGGGACAATTATTGCTACATCTACGAGTTATTAAACTTATGTGCTTAATCCATGATACTATACGTTGCAGACTTTTCTGAAGTTAAAGAGGAAAAGGATTGAAAGAAATTATGATTAATTAATGAAAGAATAAAGAGAATTTGTAGCAGTAAGATAAGATTACGAAGATCCTACTGAGCTATTCCTTAAGGAGTGCGGAGTTTGAATTTTTCTAATACGTTACTCAAAATTTTCAGTTTAAAAATTTGCATTGTTATTTCTGTACTGCAGAACAAAAGTTTGTAAATGCCCGTATATCGGTATTGATTCATTAAAATGTAGACCTTAAAGCAATACAGGAAACATGGTAAAGGGTAAAGCAAAAGAAGGGGTTTTTAGAGTAACAGGGTTTAATTCAGTCAGAAATGGTGGGGGGGGGGAAGGGTGAATATGATAAATTAAAGTGACTTTAAAGCACTTTCTACTGATTTTGTGGTGAATATTGAGATACGAAATTATAATGTTTCGGCCTGACTTCATGCATGTTAATAGAACAAACCATTCTTTGAATTAAATAACAAGCGCTTTACACACGCACTTGCATGCACATGCAAGCACATCCAAACATCCCGTGCGCCCTTCATACACAAATATACACACAAACACAACGTACACATGCACACACATGCGCTACCCGCACGCGCACACACACGTACACACACGCACACACACATAACACACGCACGCGCACATACACTGAAACATCAAAATACAGATGCTTTCCTTCATACATTAATTACAGTCATACCCTCATTCATTAATTTACATTAAATTTCGATTTTGTAGTGTATTTTTCGCGTTGTAAAGGTAACACTTTGCAATCCTATTTTTTGTTAAAAAATTGATGTTTAGCGATTGTCTTCCGATATTTGGGAGTATGATCCGTCTGTCACAGATTAGCCGGGTTAGGAAGAGCTTGAAAATAATGAAGGCGAAATGTGATTTAGGTATTAACTTGCGAACTTAGTTGCGACAGCATGTGCTACTACCTTATTTCGATCCTTTTGACAATAGTTGGTGAAATCCAATTCATATACACTTTTATTAATACATAGTTTTTTACTACGTAACCAAAGTATTTGAAATATAGGGGTTAATTTCAGAGTAATAAAATTCATATCACAACATAAGAATATAAAAATTAGAAACTTCAATCTAATGATGCATCACAAATCTACAACGTAATTATTTCGTATTGAAATTAACAGTAATATTTTTGTAGTTTAATAATTATGGTATCGCAAAGCAGTTTATACGCCGTTGGAGATGTTTTTTTATATAAGAGAATGCCGTTTGGAAGTTAAACTTTTACCTCTAACAAGTATTTGAAAGACTTGATGGGCAGCACCCTGAAGGTTTACAGTTTCTGTTGAATATTAAGATTAATGTATCTTTACAACTTCTTGAAGTAAGAATTCCTGTTTTTTGAATTCTCACCAAATCTTGTTAAGTGGGTTCTGTATTACACTATACTATGTCGTTATTATTTCATATGTGGCAAGTAGTTGGTTAACGATTTAAGGTTGTTTTCGGAGTATCAATAATGAAAGTTATCGGTCGAAATTTATAGTTTGAAGTTCAACACTTGTAAAATAAAAATATTGTAAGGTTTATATTCATCTTTTGTAAGTATTTACACGTTTACTAAAACGGCCACTACGAAAGTGATCCATATTTTGTCCATCAAAGGTTTTAAGTTTATATTTTTATAAAAAGAGATTACCAGTAGTGTTGAACGTATTATTTTTAATGAAAGCTATGAAGAATATTGACATCTTTTGAACATTGTTCAGTGCAGTTTTCTTATGCATGATTTTACAACCCAAGTACTTAGTGTGAGAAATTATCACAATTGAAAAATAGCTAATTGTAAGATTTTGTATGTATATCTAATTTAAAGAACTAATTTTTGTCAGCATTCATAAATAAAAATACTAGTATTTTGAACCTACTTTAGAAAACCTGTCAAGTTGTTAGATGTTAAAGCTTTAAGAAGCTGATGTTTAAATAACAGTAGCCAGAAAACGGTCGAACATACTGAAGGTTATTATAATAAGTTTTGTAGATACATTAAAAAGTGGACTGATCAGGTATTCAGTTCTATCCTCCTTAAGCTCTAAAATAAGGTCAATTATTTAAATTAGTGCTTTGATGTTTCATTTTTTGAACTTTTTGTTTGAAAGCTATACGTTGGTTAATTTAAGTTTAACATAAGTGAGGTCAGAAGTTTTAAAACTGATACCAATATTTATAGATCTAGTCATACCTTATACAAAGTGGTGTATAATTATTTCAATAAAAATGTTGAAGTTATGTAACAAGGATTTAGTATTTGTTCGGGTTCAGTATCCTTTACTGTTTGTTTTGAATTTCGAGACGAAACTTGCGGTTTGCAATTCACTAAAATGTGTTTCCTTCAAGCATAGCCCCCCTGCTTCTAAGTAGTCATTGGGGCGCGCTGGCGCCAAATTGTGGAAGTAGCTCTTTTAGAGTCAATGACGTATGAATCTTATAGCATTTTTTCTGTAGCATTTGAATCTATTAAAATTTTTAAGATAATGTAATCCGTTTTTGAATTATTTTCGACAAAGTTTAAAAAATTCTAGCAGAGTTAGCTTAACTGTATTATCAGACTGTTAGTTTACTAATACAGTTTTGTGAATTTTATAGCATTTTTCTGTAGAACTTGAATCTGTCAAAATTCTTAAGATAGATTAAGACGATTCCAAAATATTTTTGACATAGTTTAAAAATCGGGCGAACTTAACCTAACTGCATTATTAGACTTTGTTATTTTTATTGATAAAGTATTATGGATGGTGTATGACATATGGACTGTGCGGCATTCTTTGCATAGATTAAATCTGACATCAACCTGGAGAGGAGGCGTAATATATATAAATATTTTCAAAAAATACCTTCAAATTAATATAAATGTCTACTTTTTGTTAATCTAATAATAAAAAACCCAACATCGATATTATACTTGTATATTAAAAGATTTAAACAGAGACATTACATTTAGTGATTATTTGGGTTACACGCAAATTAATTAGGGTATCGCCTGATCGAAATCGTACGCTATTACATCCTGATTGCATTTCTAAATTTACAAAATTCTCTTTGTAATAGATAGTCTATATTTGAAATTTATAGTTATTTTCAAATTTAAAGTACATTAATTAATTAAAATGTTTGTAGATACTACCATTTAATATAATTATAGTAGGGTTTTGGAGAAAGCAACATTATTAGAGAAGCGTTGTATTGCACTATCAGACATATGTGCGACATATATCCCACATATGTCTGATATATGTTATTGCTCTGTCTTTTGAGATAAACTTATCGTGTAACCCATCAAATTAGTATAGAATTTTCTGAAGAATCGAAATCAATTATCACGTCTCTTAAAATTAGCCGCAACAAACACACGCATAATGTTTTAATATTCAGAAACAACAGCAAAACACCTGTGCATGTTTTACTTAGATATAACTCAATAATAGAGTAAAACTCAAAAAATATTTATTAATATCCAGGATTGTTGAAATTTCCGATTTGTACATCCACATTCACATAATTAAACCAAAAGTTTAAATATATATTAATTCTGTACGGCGGGTTAAAAAGTAGTTCGATAATCTCTTTTAAATAAGACGTATTTTCTAAATAAATTTAGTGAAATGTATGTTCCATAGCCTTGCATTGTTTTGCCAATGACTTTGACTATTAATTGTAAAAAGTACTTTTCTACAATTCTAGTTAATCTATGGGAAAACGCATTCTAATAATTTGATTTAAATTGGGCGAGTGTAACGACAAATTATACTTACACCTTCTCTATGTGCATAAATACGGGGTAAATGATATAAAACTTCATTTTGAATTTATTTTTGAAAAACGTAAAGTCATTCAAAGTGTAAGTGTTGCAGAATTTTTCACCTTTGAAATTTTCTGGGTAACACAATATTTTTAAAACTTGCATGTTTAAACTATAATTTTCTATTGTTAATCAGCAACTCTACCTTTTATATTATCTGCTTAAGGTTAACGCTACAACAAGTGGAATTAGTTGTGATACAGAATTTTTATAAAAAATGCAAGCATCAAGTGAAAGCTACACTAAAGAATTTATGATAAATGCTGTAAATGAAATTTTACTTGGTACGTCAAGTATCTACGCTGATAGTAAAAATATAATATACCTAGAACTACGCTATACAATCACATCAAATTATTACAGAATGAGAAGAAATTATATATTAGCAAAACTGTTCCTAAACAAGAAACTGAAAGCGATATGGTGGTTGATAAGCAAGCTCTTGTAATACCAATACAGAACATTGACGAATTTCAACCAAAGTATGAAATGTTTAGAAGTGTCTTTGAACACTTAAATGAAGATATTGGATACTATGAGTTTGGAAATTACAACGAAGTGATTGCGTCAGAGGATGCAAAAATGAAGCAGTTATGGTTTTTGACGATGTTCCTGCGAACGAGCAAAGCAAGATCATACTGTTTTTCTCGTACGGTGGGCATAAGAATATTGATGGTTTTTTTTATGTCAAACTTATCCTAGCACCTTAAAACACAGGATAAGAGACAACGGCGATGTAATTGCATTATGGGAGCAGTATGACGCGAATCTTCGCCATATTTTTCTGGATCATATAAACGGTGATATGCAAAATTTAAAGAAATGTGCTTAAACTGTTGGAATGGCGATGACTCGAAACATAATTTTATAACTATTGTCAAAAATTTTGATATTGATAAAGGATGGTATTAGAAGAATTTCGACGAGTATATAAATACTGGAGATGACATAAATGGTAAAAAGTTTACAATCTATGTTGTTTTAATTATATCACAAACTTTGACGTTCTAACTGCATAGTTTGATAGAAGGGCCATTGGACGGTCGAGCGGTTGGGCGGGCCGGCGGTTGGGCGGGCGGACGTGAGGATGGACGGGTGGTCTGCGGGCAGGCGGGCGGGCGTATTACGAAAAAAATACCGCTTGTAAAAAGGTTAAAGTCGAAGACACGAACGCATCTTTAAAGAAAATTAAACAACCTATTCTGGAGGACCCTATACATCTTTATTATGCAGATGTGTTGACTCGAGATCAGGACGAAAATAAAGACAAATCGGTTTATGGAGTAAAGTATTAACCCCAATTCGATACGCATAGTTTGGGAAAAAGTGTGTAAGAAATTGATTCAGAAAACAGTAACATAGTATTAAATAATAGTGTTTATCCTGGAACTAGAGGTCTAACAAGAGATAATTATTTTTAAAGTCCTTAGCATTTTCCTAAGGAATATAATAAGTTAGTTTAGATAATACTTGCCCTACATGTTGTTTTGTGCGTGCACACAAATCTGGTACAATCGGAACATATCCGAATAAAAGTAGCTCATATAAAAGGACTGTTCGCACGGAAGTTATTATTTGTCGATTGTACAGTTGAAAGAGACGATTAAACAAATATGTATAAAGACTTTGGGGAGGTTATTCAAGGATTTCGCAATGCTCTACGAGTAAAAAAAGCAGAATGCGGGCAACGGTTTTTGATAAAAGGAGAAACATGTTTTATGTGTCAGCTATAGGAGGAAGCGATAGCGCACTGTACTGCTTTTATGGAAATAATTGAAGACATGGGGTTTATAAAACTGTTGGCAGATATTCAGATGGAATATATACTAAATTGTAAGCTTTAATGTAAAGATTCATATATTATGGATGCTGTAGCAATGAAATTCGGTTATGCTAGTGACCGCACCTTCGAGAACTCTAAACCAATGGAAAGCTAGTTTTCTTTACATATTCCAATGTTCACCGTTCATTGAATACTATTCGTATCAAGTATTGTATCTAGATCTCTTAAACGCTAACAATCAGCATGTATGCTTCTATTGTTATGATAATGAGTTCTACTGCAGAGACATAGGCGTGAAGTCTGTGATTTTACACCTCTGTTTATAGTAAACAGGTATATAGAAAACGAGCAGAACCATGTCAACGACTATCATAAGAAATGAATGATATAAATTTAGGAATTATTTTTGTATATATTAGCTTATTTATGTTATAAAATATAAAGTATACATGGATATTGTTTAATTGATCAAACGTCTACATAACTGAAATGGGTATTTAAGTTTTTATGAAAAGAATTATAACAAAGATGTGTATTTATTAAAAGGATGCTACAAACATTTTACAAAATTATTAATCAGAATCGTTTTATTTTAAACTATAACATAATTTTCCATACGTCATCGACCTTAAAAGAGCTACCCTCACCATTTGGCGCCAGCGCGTCCCAATACTACTCCTGTAATTAATGATTGTCATTACGATACATAACCCTATGGTTCCTGCATCATCCCAAGGTTTCTTTCCTCACCACCTCCCTGCTCATCACTCAAACGCTGAAGTTAAGTTCAGGGTTAGTCGTTAATATTTATTTCATCGATTGTCTACTGGAAATAGCACCTAGAATTTTTGTTCCACTGACTGTTTTTATCTCGACACAGGGCTGAAGTTCTTACGCACAGCACACACATGCACATTCGCGCGCGCATACACGCACACACGCACCCACACGCACGCACCCGCACACACACGCACGCATAAACGTAAGCAAATGAAAATACCCGCACAATATCTAATACAGCTACACGCAGCCACATACATTAATATGCTTACAGAAAATTAGTGTTAAATGAACACTGGTGCTTACTCTTGAAGCCAAGAAGACCATAACGTTTTACGATTTTACCTTTAAGGAACACTTGCATTAACAAATACACTATACAAATTTATAAGTCGATAACAATGAAAGTATCTTATCTTCTGAAATATTGGCATTAAACAAACGCAGAAGGTTTGTATAGCTCAATTTAGTTAAACAGCATTAGCCTAAAATAATAACCAAAATATCGGTTATACAAACTAGTTGAACGATTAGAATAAAACTGTTTTTTTACGTCGTAAAAAGCTTCATGGTGGACCATAAACGGTTACGCTAATTTATATTTCCTCGTAGAATTTCAGTATGTCTATCAATCCATACAAACACAACCGAACCTTAGGCAATTGACGTGAATTCACGAGGACGTATGGAGTAGCGTAGCTATTGGTCATGTACTATGCAACTTTTTATACCGTAAAGGCCTGTTTCATTTAATTTAGCTGGTATTGTAAAGTACAGGTGTCCTGTTTTGCTGGAAGCATGTTAAATCTAAAAACATGGTATGATAACCCATTATTTTGAAATATGCATTGTCGCCCGACTGTTTACTCTTTTTGGCAATAGTGTACGAGTGAGGTATTATGTTTCATACGAAAGCTTTTAGTTGGCGTAGAAGTTTGAGAAGAAGTGCGAAATGAGTGCGCAGGTTCCTTATGTACATATGCACGTCCAGAAAATATGAGAATTCAGAGAAATAAATCAATTCGTTTGAAAATATCGAAGTTGGAAGGAATAGATGTAGTTTTCTAACGGGCTGCAGAAATGCGACAACTATTTATGACGCAAAAGACTAAATTTCATCTTATTTGTAAGTGCATAATTTTTGATAGGTATTTTGGTGCAGTAAACGCTTGAGATCCCCCTCACGCCAGTGTCACAGTTTTTGATTAACACTGGGGAGCATTTCTTGTTGAATGCCTTGTTCATCAATCGATAATACAATGAACATTACGGTGTATCTTATTTGTGAAGGGTGGTGCATTTTGGTTTGCGACAATCACATTATGTATTAGTGCTTGAATTATTTTTTAATGGCATTTTTATTGTTCAATAAGAACAAATAGATACTTCAATAATCAATGTACTGCCAGGTTAAACCACTTTTAAGGTTATATTACCTTTACATGAAATGGGAGAATCCTTTCAGATTCATTCATGTATTTGTGACCAATGTTTGAGTAGCTGTCATGGAACTATTATATTTTCGCAACCTTTGTCCGCCTCTAACCAAATCTATCGTAGGAGGGCAGTTTATGTTTCCTTATAGGTGCGTCTTTAAAATTCCAGTTGACGTGAAGAAAGATCTGGAGACATAACTTCCAAATTCATATTTACCATTTTGCACGATATACTGAGACTTCTGAGCTTATAAGGCTAGATCGTTTTTATTCTTAGTTGGAATTATTTTACGTTACCATATTATGTGTTCCAGCCTGTAAGCATGAAAATGTTAATTCTATAATTAAACTGTAAGTTATATTTAAGTTTGTTTTAAATGTACTGAATAAAAGCGTTTTAGCTATTATCAACATTTCTCTATGGACGGCGTATCGAGCTTAAGAGAGGTCAGTAATTCTTCCTAAATTTGTGTTTTGACGGGTCGATGTTATTACATCTACACTTAGTTCGTCATTAACTTTTTAACCAATAATTAGAGTATTTGTAATTCTCTGCTACCTGAAAATTGTACAGTTAATGAAACTATTTATTTATGCGTTTTTGTTATGTAATACGCGCTTAATTTGAATTTCAAAATATGTTTGTGTAAACTAGGTAAAGGTCAGTGGAAGATCCTATTATAAATAATAATGATGTTAGTGATAGCGTAGCGCAGACCGCATTAGGAAATCTTTATAAAATGAAGTTAGTAGCATTAGAAAAAGTACGCAAATAGTTTTATTTAGTACCAATATTATGCATTATTCAAAAATTCGAAATTGTGTCGATAAAACTGAACAACTGAAGCCTTACGCTGACCCATGGTTTGGTAATAGGTGGATTCAAAGAGGTCACCTTATTCTTGACCATTCACTCTCCTAGTGTACTTACTATTCTAGACTCGTGTTAAACTTTATACAGGACCTACATCCTATCTTCAACAAAATTTTATAGCCATACGAATGTCGTGCTTCAAGATTTAAAATGTCGACTCTACTACTCTGATATCTGAATACAATTGAATTCGTTACATCTTGCCCCGTTCATTCGTTGTTTCTTAAGTATATCAGCTTACACTTAACCTTCCTGTAAAATATCTTAAAACACTTATTAAATTTTATAATAATTAAAGTAATTTTCGAAATTACGGCCTCCCCCTAATACGATTTTATCAATGAGTTGAGGGAATATCCCTTTACAATGACCAAATTTCTATGCTAGTACATAAATAAATGCACATAAAATTCAACCTATCCAAAACCTTTATTTACATTATATAGTTATATATAAATAGAAATATACTTTAAAAAACTAGTTTATTAGCTCCAAACTGACCAGGTGTTACTAAAAAAAACCCTCCTAAAAAATTTTAAATCAAATCTATCAATAATATTATCACTTCAGATTTCCCCATTTCCCTTA
Organism: Platerodrilus igneus; assembly: GCA_036346225.1. NCBI lineage: Eukaryota > Metazoa > Arthropoda > Insecta > Coleoptera > Lycidae > Platerodrilus > Platerodrilus igneus. The sequence continues at coordinate 2,928,784 of JARFIW010000488.1, read as the reverse complement.
TTATACATGACACGCAAAATCCCATTTGAGGACATCCACTTAATAACAAACTTAGAAAGCAGTTAAATACCAACATTTTCTTTCATCATTTTACTGTACATTCGAAATATTAAAGTTCTGCACTTTACCTAACACTCGAAGCCACGAATAACACTTGCAAGTGAAAGTCAATATACGCACGTTCCGCCGATAATTTAGTCCAAAAAAATAATGACTCAGAATTTGTTAATTTCCAGCTACAAAACACGAACCATTTACAACCTAGCCTTAAAATGCTTACGATTTATATGAAATTTAAGAATGCTCAGCAACATCAATCTTTCCTAGAACAATTATTGAGTTATTCAACAATAACAGCTCACTTATCCCAAACCGAAATTCAAAATTTTTGTAGGGTGAATTTAAAAATTTTTCTCCCCGTTTACCTTGGTCATCACGACATGAAGTCTGCCCCCCTTTTCGTGTATGAAATCTAACCTGCCATTGCAAGCATAGTCTAACCTTATATCGTACGCCGCGTATTTATATCCTGCGGAGGCAATCCAGTTACATCTTGCAGCTCTCCTACCTTCAAATAATTTTTAATCTGTTTTCATGCCAACCCCAACGGCCATTTCGCTTTATTACTTACTCATATGACTACACACATACTGTTTTTATTCAATTTTTGAATCTCACTATTCCAATTTAACTTTCAATTTTTATGCTTACTTGTTATATCACATTTTTTCGTTTTAAAATTCCATTAATTGCGCAGAGTTCCATTAAAACAATGTAATCGTTTAATCTATGCTCAATAAAAGAGCTATTGTCACGTTAATTACATAGCGGTCACGTATTTTTGCAACTGGCCTTGAACATCTAGCTGTCACTAATATGATCTTTCTTGTTATCGGTTTCTTGATTTCTCACGTACTAATTCATTTCATTTGTGTATACTCTGATTTTATTTATTGCACTAGTTACATACCTCCCAAATCAATATATATGTATATTTAAATGAAATTATTAAGGCTTAAGAATAATTGTTACATTGTATAATTGAAGGACATAATAAAAGGTTAATGAAAGTTCACAAACCAGACATGACAACGGAATCAGTTACTTTGTATTCCAGACGTAATATGACTCTGCAGGTGCAGGTCACAGCAGACAATAAGACAGCAATTATTAGAATTAAGATTATTAAAATGTAATACTTTGTATTGTATCAAAAAATAGCAGACATGAGATCTGCATTTCCCACAAAGTGATGTAATAGCAGGGATAGCATAAATATCGTCAGGAGCTCAAGATGGCCAATCAGACTCGAGCTTCACAACTTTAACATTGTTCGTTGTTTAAGCTACTCAATTTAGTTTTAATTAAATTAATTCCACGGCAACTTGATTTTTATAGAAAATGTTCAATTAATGATTTTTGTTAGTAAACAGTGTTGCGCTGTTCATGTGTATTACATGGTTGAAACCAATTTTTTTGACGCTTATTAGTGTTGGTAGACTTTAATATGCAGGCTACAAGAACATCAAAAGTGATCAATGGAAACTCAGATACGTAGTTGGCACAGAAAATTTTAGACACACTAGAAGGACCATGTCAAAGAATGCAACTGTGTCAAATTTTATAAAAATTTATTTTCAAACAAAAAAGTTATAAATAAAAAAAGAAATCGATATTTTTTAGTGTGTTAGCGATAATTCAGGAACAGCGGAGGCTATCCCGGATTTCTCTTTTCGGAATATTAAAAGGCATAAAACGATACATCGTTTCTCCCATTTAATCAACTATGTATTTGTTACCATTTATAATATATCAATGGTGGGCGTCGTAAAAGTGACAACCCTGTATAGCGCAGATACTTTACGCTTGTTATTAAATGCAATCAGATGTGCTTTTGCTCGTTAACCAAATCTTTAAACCTCATCTGTCTGGTAGAAGCTTTAAGGACTTCAGCATTCAGCATGGATATTTAGTAATATTTTCACGTATGTGTTTATTTTTCTTAAGTAAGATCTATTAAGTAAAAGAAAAATTTTTCATGTTATTTTCGGTAAGAGTGGAACTATTGGAAACTACATATTACTTCCAAAGTAATCACTTTGATGTTTGTATATTAAAAACTGGAGGAAACGGACAAATGACTGGTGGAAACAGCAAATTAATGTAGATAGAAGTTATTGTAACAATAATAATATCAAACAGTCTAGAATTTAATGAGATATCACCCATTAAGTGAACAAGGTGTGACTAACAGCTACATGCGCATATTTAAAAAACCCGTAGAAAGCGAACAATAGATATGAATGTAGAATAACCTTTATAGTTAGATCTATTCACCATAGGATCGGACTGCCAGTTCAGTTAGAGTATGAATCCGCACGTATTATGAAATAAGATACTGGCTCCATTGTTAAAACAAATACTTTTAATGTCTATATATTAAGTTAGAACGGTTAGCACTTGTGTAAATAAACTACGTACTCGAATTTATTAATGAATATTAGGTGATCGTCATGTTAAGAAATAAGTTAGTTTTAGCAAACGTTGTAGTGGTATTATTAGCCATATCAATACCCACATCTTGGTATATTAAGTAATCTCTGTTAACAATTGTGACTAATTAAACTTGTATTGGAACGAATAGAGAATAATAAATTGACGTTTGTTACTTTATATCAGAAATAATAAGATGTTTCATTTAATCACAATCACTCAATTGTCTTGCTAGAAACATAAGTTCTTAGTTAACTAATTAGACTTTCATGAAAACGTTTTCCACCAAACTTAATTCTAACTGTATCAAATATCACTGAAAATAACGACTATGGTATTTTGCACAATTTCAAGAGTCAATATAAAAATTTACTACTAACTAACGAAACTCAGTTGACGCAAGATATATGGTAGCAGATCGTTTGATCATCCATGTATATTACAGTTTTACTTGCAAGCCAAGCAGCATTCTTCGTCACTGAAAATCTTAGATAATTTTATGTTAGCTTTTGGAAATAATATGGGTCTTATATCATAGTCTTTTATTTATAAAGCTTTCGTTTCAGAAGTCATTACGGTAAACCTCACTTTATACGTTATACTTTTACCTATCATTCTTCTAAGTTTTTGCTTTAGCCCTAAACGTATTATGTCCAAGTTCCCTTTCCTTCCGATATCATTCTCTTCAGATATATTAAATTCAAAGTGAATTAAGATCATGTTTCAGGAAGACAAAGCACATACGATTCTCTTAACTAGTTTTGAATTTATTGCTGTACATTTTCCTTTAGGTCAATTGGAAGGAACTTATCGCGTGTTCCTAGCTTGTTTCCCTCTTTTATCAGAAAGTATTAATACTTATGACTTTTTCCCTCAAAACATTATTTCTTTTGTTCACTTAAGTATTAATCTCTCTTGAAAGAAATAATTCAGAAAGTATTAAATTGTAGCTAATGAGTTACTAAATTGAGTTTATAATGCCCAACATCATTTTTATATTGGTTGTACTTAAAACTTTTAATGAACTTAGTATTTAGTTTGCTGAGTGAAATTTTATACTTTTAATATTGATTATAAATAGTCGCCTGTAAACCCGAGAAGCAAGTTTAAGCGCTGATCGTTAATCAAATATCAAATTAACGGTAGCGGGTATTTTAGACGGCTGGTTATGAAATACAGTCACTTGATTCAACATCTTTGTGTTTCTAGAAATGTTAAAGACTGCATACAAACTGGTATAATAGCAGTTTGCATATACGCCTAATTCCTTTGAGTTGTATTGGCATTGGGATCGTATGACAGAACTTTTTAAGACTAAATGCAGACAAACTGGAAGAACAACTAGAAAAAAAAGAAAGGCATATTGTTGCGGTTTCTTTACGTCAACCAGGTGGTCAGAATGTATAAAGGAGGACATGTGCTATAACATGATGTTTTTTTTATAGCATTACTCTTAACGTTATTGGATATTGGACGAGGAAAAGCATTTAAAATTCCTTGCAAAAGATAGTTAGATTACCACAATTTGTAGAGACAAGGGCTTTGGGGATAGTTATACTACAAATCCTTGACATGTATTCTTCAAATGTACGAGGGCTGTTTTTTTCGAGTTCCGTTTGTTTCTCTAAGTATATAGAGTAGACGCGGAAGCCGTACTGTGCGTTGTACGATTGCACAGCTCCCGCACAACACCCGATGCCGTTGGAGACTCCTATCCATCGATCGTTGCCGAACTACGGTCAAGTAAGAATGGCCGCTACGATCAATTCTCCCGCCAATTGTTAGTTACGGAGTATGATTTGTTTTGCTCAAGTTGAAGGATGTAGTGCTACTGAAATCCATCCAAGGATGAGTGAACACTGTATGAGCGACAGTGCTGTCAGAAAATGGTGTAGGAAATTTTCGGATGGTCGAACAGACGTCCATAGCGAAGGTGGTGAAAGACGCAAGTCGATCGCTACAGCAAGTTTGGTTGACCGGGTTGACGAAGCGATTTGGGAGAAAGGGAGGTTTACGATTAGTGAACTGTCTGTAGGATTTCCAAACATTTCAATGTTTTCCTTATTCAAAATTGGTAACTCCGAGCTAGGATATCGAAAACTGTGTGCTCTTTGGGTTCCAAAATGTTGAGCGAGGACAACAAAGTGAGGCGAATGACGTCAGCTCTGACGTTTCTCATACGATATGACAACGAGAAAGTCTGTTGTTACTGGGGATGACTTGGGTCCTCTATGGCAATACAGAGACCAACGAACAGTCAAAGCAAATTCCGTCTGCAAGCTCAAAAAATTTAAACAGAGATTGACCAAACTGAAAACAATGGATACAGTTTCTTGGGACCAAAAAAGTGTATTGCTCGTTGATTTCATGGTACAAGGAACAATAATAACAAAGGAAACTCATTGTGAGACTCTACATCGCCTCCGGAGGCGATACTAAATAAACGAAGAGACATGTTCTCATCTGGTGTGGTTTCATTCCACGATACCGCACGACCGCATAGTGTCAATGTGACTAAAGAACTTTTCCAACAGTTCAAGTGGGAAAATTTTCGACAATCTACCTTATAGGGCTGATTTAGCATTCGGCGACTATCACCTCTTTCGAGAAACGAAGGCATGGTTAGGTGGATAACGCTTTGTTAACAACCAAGAGCTTCACGAAACTATAAGGACCCACCTAAGCTCACTGGTGGCAGACTTCTATGAAGATGTATAGGAACGCTAGTGTCTCGTTATGAGAAATGCCTCAACCTTCACGGTGACTATGTAAAAAGATAAGTAACATATTATAAATTTTTTCCCACTAAAATCATCATACTATTTCAATGTGTCTATTATTTATGGCTTATCGGAACTTGGAAAAAACAGCACTTGCACTTTAAAGTATTTGACGGAATGCCACTGATTTGTCATGGAATAATGAGCTATGTAAAAACCTATATTCCAGCCAGTTAGATAGAAATGAATGTAGCCGACGAAGATCAGGGGTAGGTCTCAGAATAGAGCTAATAAAGCAACTTTTTTAAAAATGTAGCAGTATGTATGTTATCATAAACATTACTCATTAAATTTTAAAATAATCTTTTGTGAGTTTTTTAATAATTTTTTCTGTTCAAATTTAGGCAAAATGTTAAAATAGTAGTACAATGTACACTTTTGGACGAAATTACATCGTTGCCGAGAACTTTTGATGTTATCGAATTGAACGAACAGTTTTACAAATACCTTTATGGTCCAAAGTATTTGCTGCGAACAAGCTGTCGAACTGAAATAAATTTTTTAATTTTGTAGAGAGGAGTGAGAAGTTTACAGGATTGGTTGAGGGATTACAAGAGTACGACACGGAATATTATACCGCTACTAATCACTGCAATGCGATTGCTATCTCAAGTAATCCTTATTCGAATGGCCATAGTCATCGTTTCGTTAGTATAATGTATTTTCCCAAGTAAGGACTCGATGTCCCTTGAATGAAAATTATATATTCAGAATACAAACATTATTTTTACAAAACTGACGTTGAACAACGACATTGCCTGCCTTCTGACTAAAAGGAGATGGCTCATATCTAAACACACACGCGCGCGCACACAGCACACACACACGCACGCACGCACGCACGCACGCACGCACGCACGCACGCACGCACGCACGCGTGCACGCACACACACACGCACGCACGCACGCACGCACGCGTGCACGCACACACACACACACACACACACACACACACACACTCACACACATATTGAAGCGTTCTAGTTTCCCCAACCTCAAAAATTTTATAAAATTACTAATAAGATACTATAATTTTTGTATCCACCTTGTATAGTTGTATTATCCTATTTATTTAAAATTTTATATAAGTGAAATAAATAAAGCCGAACACATTCAGTTTGTATTTTAATTTCTCGTTAACGTATAAACGAATGACATCTGACAAAATTTAAATAAATGGGTTTAGGAATGTTGTGAAGGTCGAATATAATTCGATCGTGTCTCTTGTTTACGTTCAGCAAGCCACTTTTCGTGTGGTAGTGCGCGGCCGTGATTTCTGCAACGGGTTGTTTAGGTCCCTCTTGGTCAGTTGCCGATATAATTTCGTGCAGTTAAGGTGTCGAAAGTTTTGAATATCGGCGATCTTCGCATCGCACTTGATCGACATTAATTTTCAACACATGCGCCTATCTAGCCGATTCAACAATGGTTCGTATTGTTAAATTTAGACTTCCAAAAACTTATTACTTTTCCAGAGCAACAAATTTAGAAACAAGTTTAGACACTAATGTAGAAACTAATTTAGCAACTAATTTAGAAACAAATATAAAAACAACTTAAGATCGGGTTTTGTTTTATGTAAAATTTCGATAATTATGTGAACAAAACGAATTTGTTCGTTTTGGTATTAATTTGAAGATACAAAATCTAGAACGTTGTGTTATGCTGTTATTAGGAAATGGACTAGGAATAAGTTCTGTTACTCTCAAAGATCTCCTGCAGTTTGTTCAACTACCAGTTTTTCAAAGGGAAAGGTGTTTGTGTTCCATAGTCGTTTGCTTTTGGAGGTCGTTGGTAATTATAAGAGTGACTTTGGTTATCTGTCGGTAAGTCAACTTTTTATTGTTTGACAAGCTATTGTTTGTTTCCCTGCGATTGAACAAATTAAAATTATCTACCTCCTGTAAAATTGTAAACTGTCGAAGATGACAGGCCGTTACGTTAAATTTGTTAAAAATTTTGTCAATATTTTTTTGAGATTGAAATTTAGCGCAAATATGTTATTTATACCATATTGACCATAATACAATTAGTTATTTTGAACAATAATTATATAGTGAATTAGACCTTCTTATTCATAAATTTTACTTGTTGAATATTGAACATAAAACTTTGTAAATCAATACCATATCTGGTATTGGTGTTAACCTAGATCAAGTAATATTTATTGTCAATGAAACAACTAGTGTCTATGAATTTGATAAGGGCACGAAATTGATCTATGTTTGTTCTTTACTAAGCTTACAAAATTATTCAAATATCCTGCTGAACAAAATAATTGAAGGCTTTCTGTAAATATTTAGTGTTCATATATGAGCATAGTATTTGATTTCAATACATGTATAAAATTGGTAATATCAAACTTTTGATTTCTGGTAACATTTTAGAAGCTTGCAATAAAAGTGAGACTTCATTCTTACTCAGTGATTAATTTTAGAACTTATTTATGCTACAAACTGAGTGAAATTCGTCAAGTAGTGCGATGGTGTGAGTTCTAACTCCAATCGAAATCTAAGCTTCATATTTTTAATACTTTTAGGTGTATTTTTTAAAGAGACGCAAACTGATGTTTCATGTTTTTATTTAATCTCATGTTTTGTTTCAGGTATAGAGTTTGTACTAATTTAAGATCAAGCCTTCACGGTTTTAAAACGTAATTTGTTGTAGTTTCTACACTTTTATTTGTCGATAAATTTACTAGTTGTTTGTTTTTTTATAAGTGTTGTGGCGCCTTGGCTTATTTGTTATTTATTAGACAAACCCCTCGATAGTCTCATCCCACTGAAGTAGAGTTCAGAGCTAGTCCGGAAGTCTCCCAAAAGTCAGATATAATCTGTGGATGGATACAAATTTCATCTTATGTTCGACTTTCCTGAGAAGTTGGCATAGTGTTAGGTGCCTCATTTTATGCTATTAACCAACTCAACAACACCTATAGATAAATATCAATGTTATAAAATATTGCTGGTTAAGGCCTCACTTGGCGTGCCACTAAATTTGCTGTATTACTCTCTTCTTTGGAAGTCGGCTCTATAAGAGTGCTATGACACGGTACAGCAATGAGAAATTTGAAATTACTGACTTACCTTTCTTCCTAACTTTTCTTTGCCTGGCTAGCTTAATGGAAGTTGTGGAATTTACAAAATGAAATAAAACACGACAATCTTAAAAAGCATTTATACGTTCAAAAGCAATCTTCTTTCATACAAAAAATATAGAACAGTTTACAGTATAATCCTCAAACATAAAATTATTCCTAATTTACTTAATTATTAAAACATTCCTTACCTAATCTTTGTTTAAATTTACAGAACTGAAATCTCTTTTCTTGTGGATAAATTACCTGTTTTTTACTCCCACGCTTGCAAGGGTATTTGGTCAAAAATCCTGGACATATAGTATATTTATAGGTTAAAATGTTTGTAACTTTGACCTCAAAACTTTCTGGTAAATATCCTTACAAAAAAAATATATGAGTAATACCTATTCTACCTTAAAATCATATGACAAAATACTGAAGCATCAGTTGCAAACAAAGAAATCTAAAATCAATACTTGCGAAATCCAATAGCGCTTATTCAATTCGTAATTAACGATAGTAAATACCAGTTTATCAGATTTGTTCATATAGTTTTAAATCTTCATTTAAAATCTTACTTTTCAAAGTTCATTTTCTATTTTTAATTAATTGGCTTTAAAGCATCTTTTGCTTCGAAGAATCTTCAATCTTCATGGTATTTTAGAAAATAATCATGTCTTACCAAATGACTGCATTCGATAATTTTTTATACTCGAAACTACTCAATGCATAAATTTCATTGCAAGCCTGCATGTTATTTTGGCTTTATAATCAACGTTACATATTACTTGGATTAGGACCAAATCTGTCGCGAATTAAATCATGAAATGATACATTGTCGATTGCGTAAATTGAAATGGATGAATCCCTTCTCCTCATACATAAAATATACGGCATATTGTAAAAAAATCTCTTAAAAAATATAATTATCTTCAAAAAATGTCGTATAAAATTTTTCTGAAGTTGTCCCAGAAACTCTATATCAATACGACTAATGTTATTGTGCTCGTAGACAAACCATAAGAAATTAACTTTTTTCAATTAATTCTTATTTTAGAGATAAATAAGTTTATGTGAAATTTTCCTCGTATCTGATCGGAATCTACCTCTTTCAGAACATAGGTAGTATCCCCTATCACTCTCTCAACCACACCAGGACCTACATATGGCAACTGTTACTTCGCATACGTGTACAAATGTCTTATTCTAACCCTCAGGCGTTTAATAACAACTTTGTCTCCAATCTTGTACATTGTTTTTTTTCTTCACTCCATTCATTGTTCTCAAATACTTTCGCGCTTTTTCTTGTAACCTCCTTCAAACTCTACATTCTGAGGAAGAATTTCCCCTGGTCTGTCCGTACGAACATTTTTCATTAATGCGGTAGGTGATTCCACAGTAACCGTATGATGATTGGTGTATTTCTCCACTTTGGCCATATTATTTTTCCAACTTCTGTGGTCTTGAAACGACGTCATTCTTAGAAATTTGCACGTTTCTTGTATGAATCTTGCCGATAGATTGCCTTGCGGGTGCCGAATGCTACAGAAGATGACTCCTACCTTTTGATTTTCCCAGTGTGAGATGAATCGTGCATTGTCAAAGTATGTGGCATTGTCGGCCAAAATCTTTTTGAACTTTCCTACTTCTTGAATAAATTGCTCTAATTTTTTAATCGTCACTACTGTGTTCCAATCGTTCGTAGGAAACAAATTCCTAAATTCTGAGAAGATGTCAACTATGATCAAAATATATCTGTATCGTTTTCTACTAGACACCAAATTACTCAGATAATGTATGGCTATCAAGCCCAGTAGATTATCTATCTGTATACTTTTTATTATATTTTCGCTAGTGTAATTTTTATATTTTCCTAGTATACATAGGTGGCATACACTGACCACGTCTTTGATGATTCTCAAATCTCTATAAGCATAGAAATTTTCCCGCAAATCTGAAACAACCACTCTGGCATGTGCCTCACCCAACATACATAACTGTTTACTATCTAGGTGTTTTATCATATAACACTCAATCTTCTCAAAACTCTTATAATTTGGACTTTCCCTCAACTTCTCTTGTGTTTGAATAGTCTCGCTACTCTGTTGTATCTCTAAAATTTGCACATGTGAATACACAGTACCATGATACATTAAATTATGCATTGCAATGAAGATGTCATCTGTCATCTGTCACCTTATTACGACTCAAGGCGTCACCAATTATATTGTTTCTTCCTTTTACATATGGGATTTCAAAATCATTATCTTGTAATAGAAGATCCCACCTGTATACTCTGTTATTTGTAAATCTTGTATTATGTAATGAGTATAATGTCGAATGATCGGTTTCTATAATAAAGTGCCTACCTATCAAGTAATATTTTAGCTTTGTTACCGCAAACACTACCGCAGCCACCTCCTTTGCCCTAATAGTGTAGTTTAACGCATGTGGTTTTACCGTTCTAGATATGAAACAGATGGGGTACCACTATCCCTTCCTAAACTTGGTTTAGTTTTGCTGCCAAGGCACCATCTGAGGCGTGGGTAAGTAGAATAAATTCTTTTAAAAAATCAGGGTGTCTCAACATGACTTGATCATGAGATTGTGCAATCAAACTCAAGTATGTCTCCTCTTGGATCTTGTCCCAGGACCATCTAATCCTTTTTTTAACAAGCCAAATAATGGAACTGTTTTTTGACATGGAACAACTTTTTGTAAAAACACATTATGCCCAAAAAAGGTCTAATGTCTTGACATTTCTGGGTCATGGATATTTTAGGATTTCAGATGGACAATCTTTGTCGATAAAAAACCTCTTCTAATTAATTTAATATCCTAAAAAGTTCACTTTGTGCCGAAAGAAATCGCATTTTTCTAATTTTAGTTTTAACCCAGCTAGATTCAATTCTAACAAAATTCTCATGCTGCGTTCTATCTCACTAAATATTAAAATATCATTCACGTAGTGGATATAGAGTTCTTGATATGATTCCAAAATGCACTGCATCGCCTAAACTAAGACCGCCACACTCGTAAATAAACCATTTGAAACAACTACCGAAAATTCCGTTAGTTTATATTGTGTTCCTTTTAGTAAAGTCTGAATAAAGTTAGGACAAAAGTATAGCATTATAAATTAAAGATCAATTAGAATTTAGATTGTCTATAGTCTTAAAATCTGGAAATGAGTCAACGCACCTTTCAAATTTTGATGGTAGAATTATAAACCAGTAAAAGTTGAGAAGCAGAATAAGTTGGTTTAAATTGTGTCTTTATGAATAAGAGATGATAAATGTTACGTTGAAATTCAGATGATGATCTTTTAATTTTGAGTTGAAGCAATTTTTATGGAGGCACTTCGTGTTTACGTCAAATTTAATTCAACACATGTAGTTTGCAAAATTTAGATATTGTTGTTAAAGTGCAGTTTTAACTATTGCTAAAATGTTTTCCAGTTATTTTTGGTCGTTGTTTGTTCGGTACTATCAATGTCTTGAAATAAATCGAACAGAGAAGTTTGTAGATTGATGGTTAATTCAATTTGAGTAGATAATGAACAAGTTTTGTACCTAGTCTCCAGAATTTTTAGTAGGTATTTAAAAATATCATTGTTGAGTTTAAACATTTAGACATCTTGTGCAAATGTCAATTTACTTTCCTGGCTAAATAAAATAAAGTAGTTCAGATTATCATTTTCATAGTTAAGCTATTTGGGAAATATTTAAGTACGGTTAAATCAATGTTTTTAATCATATCTGCCATCAAACGCAATTTAGTAAAAATTTATAATGCATTTGTTATCAGTGGGTCAGATCTGAAATACTGAGTTAAGATATATGATGTACAGATTTTCGTGATGAGAAAATTTTATGAATCTAAGAGGAATTCTAATTATTTTGCTATATCAAGAAATTACTGATTAACTTAAAACATTTTTAACTAAAACCTATTATTATGTTTGAGACATATATAAAAAGAAATTTAAATTTATAACGTGTTCTCTAGACAAATCTAAATAAGCTTTTATTTAAAATTGGCGAAACTATGAAAGATCATGTATTAAATTAAATAGCATGTATTTTGTTTCAGGTCCGGCATTAAGGTAAGTTGAAGAGAGCTTTCTGCAAAATTTTTAGTGGTTTGGTAAGAGGTAATATTTTATGTGCTATTAGTATTTATAGTTCTTGTGACCCCTGAGTCTTGGCATCTCTTCATCGGGTCTTTATAGCCATTTGTTGGCTTTTATAGATGCTGTCGTGCCCTTTCATTTTGATATGTAAGTCTATAGATTCCACTCTTACGACGCAGTGGCGTGCCCATGGGGGGGTTCCCCTCCAAGGCGCCTAAAAGATCTGGGTTTTTAAAACAAAAAAATTATATTTTAGCATTAAATAAGAGGAGCAGCAAACTTCGTTAGTTTTTCCCATCAGCGGACGGGACGTATAGCGCTCACAAAATTCTCATTAATATCTATTGCAAAGTTTACAGAATATCTATAAAATTGCCTCACTCGAAGTGATGAAAATTTTTGCCACCCAACCTTTTCCTGCTTGTAGTTTCATGCCACAATAGATCAATAACTTTTGTCGACCCCTATCGTATCTTTGATTCTGATAGGGCATATATATGCGTAGGAGACTTTATTTTGTAATACTGGCAGATAAATGCCGCTTGGTTGATTATTTAATACTAAAATCATTGATTAATAAAAAAATCAATGAACGATATTTTAGACATATTAATAATATATTTTATTCTGAAAACTGCTTAGCATATGTATCATCTAATATAGCCACCGTCGAGAGAGGAACTGCTGAAAAACGCGGGACAAAGGTTAAAAACGTTAAAAAGCTACCACCGTAGCGGCAATACTTAAAGATTGAAATGTGGCTTTACCACGCTGCGATATTGTTTGCCGATTGCCGTTATACCTCGCTTTTGTCATTGTCCAATTTCCGACTCCGGACGAACTATAACTGATGTGAAATGTACCTACTCATTTAGTCGCAAAATATCTACTTAGTGTTGTAGTTGTTTGCGCTATTTTGGCTGACGTAAGATTATATTAGTAGTTTACTAGTTTTAGTCTAAACTAAACGTGTTAGTGAATTTTGTGGACACTCATCATACAATTCAAGGAGAAGTACTGTATTTAGGGTAAGTATGATTTTGATGTTATGCATATTACCTAATCTATATGGTACTTATATTTATATAGTATAAAGTACATGGTAGTATCGGATTACATAGTATCCGATATAAACTCAATCATTTCCCGTTTACATCGCATATCGCCATTTATTATAAAAATGGATTTTCAATGAGAAAACTATCCGTTAGAAACTAGGTATCATATCGCAGTATATAAATGTTTGTTACGTTAAGATAAAATATAGTCGAACCTTGATATTTCAAACTTCGATCACTCAAAATCACATCGAAGATCGGACTACCGTCAATTTTCATACAGAATCATGTAGAAATGTCTTGATAACTTAAATTTTGATTAGTTGAATTTTTTGGTATTTCAAAGCATTTAACATTCATAATAGAGAATATTTATTCTTTTTAATATTTAAATTGAAGTAGAACTTGAAAACTCAAATTTTTGATAAGTCAAAATTTTTCTTTTTCCTTCAGATTCGAATTTCAAGGTTCGACTTTATACGACGTTATACTGATAACTGACACAAACCATTTGAAATTTCAGAAATTTTGTTTAACAATGAGTGGTCAGGACAGTAAGAGAAAACTTAACACGTTAGATTCGTTTTTCAACTAAAAACAAAAAACTGACAATGCACATGCACTCGAATCTACACCACCTATACCGACAGCATCTAATTCTCAAACAATCAGGAATAATTCTGATGTTCAACAAGTTCCAGTTGATAATAGACAAGCAATGTAGTACCTTCGGGTGGAGCATTGGAAAATCACATGTAATGATAATAAACACGATATCGCAAATTACACTGATCGCAAAGTAGCTCAGGAACAAGTCAATATATTTGACTTGTTTAAAAACGTTTGGTATCCAGAATTTAATTTTAAATTTCCTTCAACTGGACCAAGAAATCTAAAATTTCAATTCAATTGGTTCAACAGGTGGAAATGGTTGGCATATTCCGAAAAGACTGATGGTGCTTATTGTAAGTTCTGTGTGTTTTATGCTGCAGAAACAGCAGGTGCTGGCAAGCATCAATTACTAGGTAAATTAGTGAAGAAAAGATTTGACAACTGGAAAGATGCCGTTGTAGTTTTTAAAAGCCATGACTCTAGTGAATATCACAAATTTAGTGTAATTAAATCCCAAAATATGTCGTTAATTATGAAGAAAAAGCAAGAGCCGATAAATTTACAATTAGATGAAGCGACTAAAAAAAAATAGAGGAAAATCGAAAAAAAATCATTCCTTTGATAGATACAACTATTTTATGCGGACTTCAGTGTATTCCTCTAAAAGGGCATCGAGACTCAGGCTTTATTGACTCTGCCGAAGAAACAGTAGAAAACGAAGGGAATTTTAGAGCAATATTGCGGTCAAAGTTGCGTTCTGGAGATCAATCACTGAAAATGCATCTGGGAAGTATGTCAAAGAACGCAACATATTTGAGTGCAAAAACACAAAATGAAATAATTTATACATGCGGCGAAATTTTAACACAGACAATAGTTGAAAAAGTTAATAAGGCAAAATTTTTTTCCGTTCTGGCTGATGAAACAACTGATGTTTCGGGCATTGAACAATTCTCTCTATGTTTACGATTCTTCAATAAGGTCTCCTTTAAAATTGAAAAACACTTCATAAAGTTTGTTCCCGTAACTAGCATGACAGGTCAAAATCTAGCAAATGTTCTTTTAACTAATTTGGCAGATCTCAACATTGATTGTACCTATATGGTTGGACAAGGATATGACGGTGCATCAGCTATGAGTGGTGTGTTTCATGGCGTTCAAGCCTACGTGCGCGAAAAATTCAGCTGTGCTCACTATGTTCACTATGCTTCCCGTTCTTTAAATTTAGCCATATCCGATGCGTGCAACGTTTCCCAAGTAAGAAACTGTATGGGGATATTAGAAAAAATATGCAATTTTTTTTAGAACTGCAAAACGACACCATGTGTTTGAAACAGAGATTGAGAACTTGAGCTGTGATACAAAAAAACACAAATTAAAACAGCTATGTCAAACTAGGTGGGTTGAAAGACATGATGAGGTAGCTATTAGTTCTTTGAATAAAATACAAGATTGGAGTGATAAGGACGCCTCCTCGGATGCGTATGCGCTTACTAAAGCGGTGTTAAGTATTGAATTTCAAATAACAATTCAAATACTCACAAAAATATTTTCAATTAGTCTACCATTATGTAAAAGTTTACAAATAATTAATATTGACTTAGGAAGGGCTGTCGCTCTTGCAAAAAGTGTTAGAAATACTTTAAGCAACATTCGAGAAAACGCTGAGAGTGAATTTAAGCAAATGTTTGGTCAGATAATTAATGTGTGCAAAAAATATAATATCGAAATTAAAGTTCCTCGAACTACCTCAAGGCAAACTCAAAGAGACAATGTACCATCTTCTTCTCCTGAGGAGTACTACCGACGAGTGATTTTTATACCCTTTTTAGACTCATTCATATTACATCTTAAAGATTGCCTCCTGGTTCATGAAAATATTTTAACGAGTTTTGATGTGATAATTCCAGTGGGAAATGAAGAAACAAATGTAATTGACCAAGAAAAATTACGAAAATTGTAGACATTCTATGGACATTATTTGGATGCGCACAGTTTCGATATTGTATTAGGGGAGGTAAACTCTGGAAAAGCATATTGAATGAAAATAGTGAGCGTCTCAAAAGTGCCATAGATGCACTCCTTTATTTAAAAGAGAAACACCTCGAGCTATTCCCAAATGTTGCCACACTTTTAAAAATATTAATTACCATTCCTGTAACAACAGCATCCAACGAAAGGGCGTTTTCAACTTTAAGAAGATTGAAAACGTACCTTCGAAACACGACAGGAGAGGATAGACTAAATGGATTAGCTCTTCTAAATATTCACAGAGAAATTTCTGTTAACATTGATCACGTCATTGATGACCTGGCTAAATCAAAAACAAACGACGCCTAGATTTTATTTTGTAGACTTCTTGTGTTTTGTTTCTATTTGTATTATTAAACTATTCAATTGTAGCATAAATTATAACTTACGGATAAATTTGCATCCGCTCTGTATATTAAACTGTGGAGATTAAACTTTAAAGATATTCTGTGTTATTTGTGCTGTGCTGTAAGAAATACTTTAAAACTAGTTTAGTTCGTAGTTATGTGTTGACAAACGATAATAACTACCGCCTTAGTCTACACATCTCCATTTGTTCCAGTGCTCGCCGCTGAAAGAGTAATAATTCAGGTAAGTGCTTAAAAGTACTGTTAATGTAAATATTTGTATACATGCCTACTTTTCCCATATAGAAGTTAACCGTATTCTTAACACCTTGTATTAATGCTAAATTTGTTTTATTTTTATGAAATATTATTTTATGTACTAAACAGGTCAAGACCAATAGTAGTTTCTCTCCATCAAGCAATAAGTTGTCAAACCCACCCGACAAAATTTCTAGGTACGCCACTGTTACGACGTACCTCTGAACTAATCGTTCAGACTAGCCGTTCGTAATCTGAAGGTTTCCCTTATTTGCTGCCATTCAGTCAACTATCTTGTTCAGGCTTAAATATGGTAATTGATGTGAAAATTACAGTTTGGTTTATTGTAGCTTAGAACGAGGAACAACTTCTAATTTAATAACAACAGATAAAAAATAATTGTTTCAACCCTACTCGGTTACGATTGTGATTTGTAACTGCCGAATATCTTGCTAATTAGCAAAGTAAAATGAATTAGTACGTGTATGATAAATTTGTGGCTAATCGCCATATCAACCAGAACTGTAAATTACTTAATCAAAATGGAATTCGTTTTGAATTAACATCTTTAAAAAGTGAACTGCTACATGTAGTTGCAATGTAAGTAGAAAATGCGGTATTCTTTGTAGCCGACTAACATATTTCTCCAAATTGTAGGAACAAATCACCCAAAATTTTTAAAATTGATCGTTTAAGCTGAACATAAGGTACTAAGACTGCCTCCCTAACATTGTATTTTTAATCCAATTGAACTGATTTGGGGTATTGCTAAAAATTATTTTAATCGTCACGTTGGTAGGGATGGCAGATCTATAGAAAACTGTATGGCAATGTGGCACGAAGCATTAGCGACCGTAACGCCTCAAGTTTGGGCAAATTCTATACAACACACGGAAACAATCATTAAAGAATGGTGGACTCGCGAAATTCAGTTTGATATAAAGGATGTAGCACCGTTGGTCATTGATGTAAATGAAGATAGCGACGACAGCAATTGGGATTCAGACTGCAGTGACAACTAATCAACACAAATTTATAGAACCTTAAGGAATTTAATGAAAGAAAAGTTTTACAGGATAGACACACTATTGGCATTTAGTTTATCGTATATGAATACATATCTTTAACTTTCTGTATAATAAATAAATACAAAATGAAATAGAATTTCTATTGCTAAAAATCAAAATTTTAATAAGTATTTTGTTAATGCCTGGAAGTCGATTTCCAATAATAAATAGACCATCGTTCCTTTTAAAGATGGATACTCCTTTAAATAAGATGAAATTTTTTCTTCAGAAGAATTTCGCAGTTGTTTTAGACGCATTTTAGATGTTTTAGTCCAATATTCCTGGACCTGTGCCCAGGGTTCTACACTATTTCTTAACCATAACAACAGTTCGTTACAATTATTATTTAAGAAATTATAATATAATATTTCTTAGGATTGTGAGATTGTTATCTGGCGTATCTTCAATTTGATTTATCATAACATTGGGCTTTTCAATTTTCTTTTTGTGTTGTAGTATTTATATACTAGTTTTCCTGACACTATAGTATGAATTTTCCCACCCGTATTTTTTCTTTTTTACAATAGTATGTTTCCTACAACATAATCATAATGTGTCATTTAGCAAAACAAAATTATAGATTTAACATGAAAAGTACCTTAATTTCTGTTAGAAATACTGCCACAATTCCATCGGCAATATTATTTAAGGTATCTGCATCGTTCCTGAAAACACATTATCAGTTGTTTCTAAATCTAGCAATTTCAACAGTACCCAAATACTAGCTAGTTTTCACAATATTGTGTTGGGTTGTTTAATATCCGGCAAACCTTAAAAACAAATTTTTATAACTGTTCGTCCTCTTACTCCTCTGGAAGTCTTGATTATTGTTGGCTATTATTCCGTGCCCGGTATAACATGCGTGTGGCTATTTAATTAAAAATATATAACACATTAAAAACATTCAATTATATTTAACATATGCTCTCTAGTACAAATTCCCACAATAACATTTATTATTAAACTAAACAACTTAGACTGCAATTTGTTAGTATAAAATCATTTTACAATAGTAGAGGAAAATCAAGAATTCTACTGCCTCATTTCCAGCAGCATCCTCATTTCCACACACATCTGGACCAAATAGTTTTCTTCGACTAGCCATTTTCATCTTTCGAGATAAATCTATCTTGTTTGGTGTCAATTAATATTAGATTTTTCTCAGCTATCAGAACCTCATTTCCTCCAGAATCCCTCATTCTTTACACATTCTGGACCAAATAGTTTTCTTCGACTAACCATTTTCATCTTTCAAGATAAATCTATCTTGTTTGTCATCAATCAATATTAGATTTTACTCAGCTATTCGAATTTCTAGGAATTTTTCAGATAGCATCATCTCCCAGGGAGCTACCCTTATTTTAAGATTTTTTGCTGGTAGCGATTTTTGCCCGTCCTTATAAATTTTTTAACCATGCGATACATCAAATTAGTCTAGTCTAGTCTCACGAAGTGTAGTTAAGAATATTAATGTAGATAGTTTTAAGGACATTATACATTGCGGAAGATTTGGTTCTAGGAAATGAGCAACCTACGAAAGTACGGAATACGTGGTATTAATGCTAATTGGTTTAGTGACCGCACTTGTGCACTCTTCGAGTGTCTACGGCAATCTTCGATAAAATAAATTATTAAACTTTTGTGTGCTTAATTTCTTTGTGTTCTTAGCTATTAATTGGCTTGCATTTAGCATACGTTCCTTCTGTAATTAATGTATTTGTTTGGAGAAGAAATACGCTTTAAAAGAAATTATACACTGCTTTCACATGTAATTTGGGTAATCTATAATCGTCAAGAAATTAGTTCAGATACGAATTGTATTTTCTAAGTACCTAATTAGCATTGACTACATAAATATGTTATAACGTGTTTAAAATTTTAAAAGTCGTGGTTTTGAATATTCTAAAAACAGTACATTACTGTTTGAAAATGGTTTTAAATAGTAAACACTTATGGCTTATAAGGGTTCATTTCTAAAATTCCCACGGTTTTAGATTGGCTGGGAACTTATAGATAAGATTAACATGGGTAGTCGAAGAAAACTTTTATCTAGGTTAGATATGAATGCAAAAATTTAGAGGTTTGGAGCCTTTAAAGTGTAACTTTGTGAGGGGTGATCTAATTTTAAATCTGTTTGCAGATTCGGATTCTGCGTAAAATTCTAGACTAATTTGATGAATCGCATAGTTATTAAAATTTATAAGGACGGTCAGAAATCGCTGTCGGTAAAAAAATCTTAAAATGAGGTTAGCTCCCTGGGGGATGATGCTATCTAAAAAATTCCTAGAAATTTGAATAGCTGAGAAAAATCTAATATTAATTGATGCCAAACAAGGTTCATTTATCTCGTGGGTGGAAATGTGGAGAAAGATTTATCTCGCAGAGGGTATATGTATAAAACGGTAAGGGGTGGTTCGATTTTAAATCTGTTTGCAGATTCGGGTTCTGCGTAGAATTCTAGACTAACTTGATGTATCGCATGGTTAAGAAATTTATAAGGACGGGCAAAAATCGCTACCAGCAAAAAATCTTAAAATGAGGGTAGCTCGTTGGGGGATGATGCTATCTAAAAAATTCCTAGAAATTCGGATAGCTGAGAAAAATCTAATATTAATTGATGCCAAACAAGATAGATTTATTTTGAAAGATGAAAATGGTTAGTCGAAAAAGACTATTTGTTCAAGAATGTGTGAGGGATTGAGGGATCCTAGAGGAAATGAGGTTCTGATAGGTGAGAAAAATCTAATATTAATTGACACCAAACGAGATATATTTATCTTAAAAGATGAAATGGCTAGTCGAAGAAAACTATTTGGTCCAGATGTGTGTGGAAATGAGGATGCTGGTGGAAATGAGGCAGTGGAATTCTTGATTTTCCTCTACTTACAGGTTACTTTTTAAAAAGTAACAACCACATTCCGTCACCAATTACTAAATACTTGCAAAATCCATATTGTACCGATAGCTTCATTGTAGTTACGAGTAATTGCTATTTTGATAGTGGCAACGGCGCCAATATATGACATCACAAATATTGATGACGATGTCGGTTTAGAAATTGCAAGAGCTATATACTGTTGGTATTTTTTGTTTCTTAGCAAGACGTACACAGCAATACATACATTTTTCGCAAGAAAATGTTCCCCTGTACGTATTTCTATTTAAATGTTAGAACACTGAAGCACTGCTTAATAAATTCGGTGAAAAATCCCTGATAATTAAACTGTTGAATGCCCTAGCATTTGTAGAAGGATGTTGATGAAAAAATAAAATATATGACGGGCTCATGAAATAAAATGCTCCTAATTAGTGTTAATTGTTTACCTGTGGGATGCATATCTTTTTCACTCTCATCATACGTAATTATTTCTAATATTAATGCTTTGCGTAATGGATGTTGAGGGGTTTAATGGGGCACAATATTATTATTTTAATGAAACACTGGGCGGTCATGTTATAAAATATGGTTGTTTGTAATGATCTTTAGGATTAGATGACAAATTAAATGTCTCATAAACTACGTAAGCCTTATTTTTGTGTTTGTGGCCATTGTCAGATAATAGTAATTGAGTTAACGTTTAATACATCATAGGAAAGCAGAATCCCATCACGTCTGTTATACTCTTTTATAGTAAAAGGAATTTCAGAAGGTGGGTACTTAATCATGACTTAATCTCTAATAGCTTTCAGAAAGTTTGGTGTTAATGAATCTGCCGCGATTGTTATTATTTTTTTATAGTTGATAAAACTGTTTAGAAACATAGTCAGGGGAATATAGTCAGGTTTGTACGAAATGATTTATTTTACGGGTGTGCGAGAAAAATGACAAACACTTCAAAATGGTTTTTTAATCTACTTTATCTATATTAGTTAATTACCGTAAAATATGAGTAATACGTTCAATAATTCAGTAAGTCATACGCAGGATTCCGAGGTTTAATGCTTTTGAAAATCGGTATTACTTGTAGCAGCAGCTAATAAAATGAATCAACCTTATGCAATATCCAAAAAATAAAGTCTTCCCATAAACGATACCATACAAAAACAAAGCGACGAATTTAGTGAACGTTACCCAAATTTGTCGAATTCGCTAAATAGCTTTGCAGAAATATTTGCTGCAACAAAAACTACCGACAGTCGTCATCTTAATCCCTAGGAAGTTAACGACTCCTAACAAATTGCGATGGGTACAAGTGTTACTTTCATTTCCTAATCAGAACAAAGCTCTCCATTTTCCCAACGTATTGTAACTGCAAAGAAAAATGGATGCTCTACCACAACATCAAACGTTCTGGACAACAGTTAGATCGTTCTGAAGGCCTAGTCATCTGCGATGGCAGGACCCCATCTAAGAGGTTATGATGACAGTATGGTAGACCTTCGGGTTCGCATCCTGACACAGTCCGCTTGAAAAATGTTCATCATCATTTTGTTTTCGAGCTTACTTATGGTCGGTTTGACGCAGCTCTAACTTCTTTTCTATTCTGTGCTAATCTAAAAAGTTGTACATACCCTTCACAACCTAAATTTCTCATAGTTTGACTAATATAGCTTGGTCCAGGTCTTCCTATACTGTTCTATATTTTTCCTATCTACCTGGCTCTACATAGATATTAGCAACCTGATGGTTGTTAAAGAACTCCAACATGTTTACATGATTCCCATTTATAAGGAAATGAAATACTACGTGCTTATCCCCTTAAAAAAAGAAAAAGTGTTAAATAATATGTTATGGTAAGGCTTAATCAACACATCGCTGCCAACATGCCAGACCGCTACCTAATTGTGAGTTATGTCATGGTGACGTTTATTAAATTATATGTTATGGTAAGGCTTAAGCAACAAATCGCTACCAATATGCCAAACCGCTTACTAATTAAAATTAAAATACCTTGCAAAAGTTATAATTTAATTATAGGGGGAGTATATATACCTCCCTATCTGACACTGCTGTATATGATAACCATGTAAATACAGTGGATTATATATTTGAAGCTCATCCTAACTGCCGAATGTATTTATGTGGCGATTACAATCTTCTTCGAGCACAATGGTACAATGATAAATTCGGGCTAAAAGTTTACTGTCCTGATAATTATCCAGCGTTATCTTTAGTGCGTTGTTTTAGTTACCATAACTTATTTCAAATTAATACTATCCCAAATAGTAGGAATACATTTTTGGATTTAATATTTGCTACTACAAATGAAACCCACGTTATAGAAGCTATTGAGAAATTGTTTCCTAATAGTATATATCATACTGCAACCTCTTTTGATGTAGCGAAATCACTTTTTCGAGAAACTATAATGTTATTTTTTTCCCATATAAAATTAATGATGTATCTTTAGTAAGGAAACCTAGTATTAAGGATTTAGGTGTAGTACTAGATTCAAAACTAACATTT
This sequence comes from Platerodrilus igneus, assembly GCA_036346225.1. Classification (NCBI taxonomy): domain Eukaryota; kingdom Metazoa; phylum Arthropoda; class Insecta; order Coleoptera; family Lycidae; genus Platerodrilus; species Platerodrilus igneus. Next base: position 2,905,520 of record JARFIW010000488.1, on the reverse strand, counting down.
GATACTCATATTAATGAAATTACTTCAAAATCTTTAAAAACTTTGGGTTTTATTAGGAGAACTACCAAATTATTTTTTGTATTCTCAGTTAAACTGCTATATTGCTCGCTAGTTAGATCTACTTTAGAATACAATTCTATTATCTGGTGCCCTAGATATAGTTTATATATAGAATTGATAGAATCTGTTCAACGTAAATTTGTACGACATTGTGGATATCAGCTAGGTTTTAATTACGATACATATAATTATTGTGAGACTTTAAAAATTCTTAATTTGACTTCTTTAGAAAGTCGTAGAGTGAATGCAGATTTGTGTTTTTTACATAAGATTTTGAATGGTAGAATCAATGATTCCTCATTAGTGCAGTTAGTTAAACTAAATGTTGCAGAGAAAAGAACTAGGAACTCTGAAGTTTTTAGTATAACTTTTCATTGTAGAAATTATGGTCAAAATGAACCTATCACTCGTATTTTGAAGTTAGTAAACACCTACGAATTTAGGTTGGAGTTGTTTGATTCTTCCATTCAATCTTTTAAAAGTCATTAAAAAACTTATAAAATAATAAATTTAGTTATTCTTATAGGAAATTTCACATTTTTTAACTAATCTTTGTAAAATGGCATTGCCGTAAATGAATAAAATAAAATTGTGAGTTATGTCATGGAGACTTTTATTAAGTTATATGTTATGGTAAGGCTTAAGCAACGAATCGCTACCAAAATGCCAGACCGCTAACTAATTGTGAGTTATGTCCTGGTGACATTTAGTTCACTGATTTTTATTTTTTTTTTGTTTTGTATTCGAACTTACCTAAGGTCGGTTTGACGCAGCTCTAAATACTTTTCTATTCTGAGCTAGTCCAAAAAGGACTACATACCCTTCGTAACCTAAATCTCTAATAATTTGACTAATATAGCTTTGTCTAGACCTTCCTACTCTATTCTTATTTGGTAGTCTATAATTTAAGATCTTACTAAATAGTTCTTCATGTCTTAACTGGTGTCCTATCATTCTATCTCTCCTGATCTTTAATTGTTTCCACATACAGGGTTCCTCTCCTATCCTTATCTAAACTTCCTCATTTGCTATTCTATCTGTCCAACTAATCTTTAACATTCTGCTATAACATCAAGTTTCAGAAGCTTCTATCTTTTTCTTATCTACCTCTTTAATTGTCCAAGTCTCACTACCGTATAATAGAACGCTCCATACGTACGACTTGTCATTATCTCTGTCTTTCCTGAGTTAATTCTCATACTATAGTTACTCTGTAATATCTTATCTAAAATATTTAAAAACTCTCCTAACTCTTTTCTAGAATCTGCTATAATGGCCATATCATCTGCAAAACGTAACATGTCTATTTTCTGCCCCTGTACACTAATTCCTATCTCTTTTCTATCTATAGCTAATTTTTAAGCTTTCTCAATATAAACATTAAAAATTAAGGGAGATAGTATACAACTCTGTCTAACACCATTTCTAATCTTAGCTTCCTTTTCTATTTCATCAAATCTAATTACTACGCTTTGGTTTTTATATAGACTGTAAATAATTTTTCTATCCTTATGAGAGATTCCTATTTTTTTGCAAAACCCTGAACATAACAATCCAATTAACCCTATCAAATGCTTTTTCTAAACGCGAAATGAGTCTTTTTATTTTTTGTAACCTTTTTTCGATAATTACCCTATTCATTAGTATCTGTCTTTACGAAAAGCATATTGGTCTTCGCCTAAATAGTTCTCAGTCAAAGCTTCTACTCTATTTTTAATTATTATTGTTAGTAATATGGAACCGTGCGAAGTTAAACTAACCGTTCTAAAATTTCTCACGCCTATCAGCTCCTGACTTTTTTGGAATTGGGATAATAATATTTTTTCTAAATCTATTGGGACCTCACCTGTGTCATATATTACTGTTACTAGTTCATATAATCTGTCTAAAATTTTCTGACTTGCATATTTTATTAATTCTGCGGGTATATCGTCTATTCCTGGCGGTTTATTTAGTTAAAGATCCCTAACAGCTCTATCAAATTCCTCTCTTAATATTGACAACCCTATTTCTACATCCTCTTCTTGGTCGTTGTCTAACTCATCCATATAGTCTCCTTTATATAAATCTTCTAAATATCTTTTCCATCTATTTGCTACCTCAACTTTATTTATTAGAAGCTCATTATTCTCGTCTTTAATACCATTATATTTTTTCTCATCTTCCCCGAAAAACCTTTTAACTACCCTGTAAGCCCTGACTGTCTTACCTGCTCTCAAATCATCTTGTATTCCTGTACAATTCTCCTCCATCCATTTATTTCTAGCTTTTCTACACTCATGTACTACCTTATTTTTAACTCTATTATATGTTTGCGTACTTTCGCTATCCGATTGTCTGAAAGGTTCAAGCATTCTTCTATTTTCTATTAAATCTTATATCTCCTTTGTTACCCAAAGTTTTCTCGCCTCTATTTTTTTCTTACCTATAGTCTGTGTTGCTGTATCATGTACAGCCTTTTTTATTTCTTTCCATCTATTTTCTACGTTCCCTCTTATAGCTATCTCTTGGATCTTATTATCCAATACCTGTTTATATTCTTCTTTCACCTCACTATCATTAAGCTTACCTAGATCACATCCTTCTCTTTTAACCTTTCTAAATTTTTTTAATTTTAGCTTACACTTCATTTTAACTAAGTTATGATCGCTATTAGTGTCAGCTTCTGGATAACTACGACAGTTTTTAACCTGGTTTCTAAATCTTTGTTTAATTAAAATATAATCTATTTGATATCTAGCCCTATCACCTGGCGCTTTCCAGGTATATCTTCTCTTAATATGTTGTTCGAATAGGGTTTTTACAGTTACTAATTTATGTTCTTGGCAAAAGTCAACTAATCTTTCTCCTCTATCATTTCGTCTGCCGTACCCAAATTTCCCTACCATTTTTCCCTCGCTACCCTCTCCCACTGACGCATTAAAATCGTCCATAACTATTAAATTCTCATCTCCCTTTAGTTTCCTCACTATGCTATATATATATCCTCGTGTACCTTTTCTACTTCCTCACCTCGTACTGAGTTGTTGGCAAACCTGTACTAAAACAGTGTCTGTTGATTTTGTACTTAATCTAACCATAATTATTCTATCACTAAATTGTAAGTACTCTTTAACTTTACGTCCTAATCTTTTACCTAACACTATTCCTACCCCTGCCTGTCCATTGCAGAAGTTGTAATTATTCTATAATTATCTTTCCAAAAGTCATTACTATCTGGCCATCTCACCTCACTAATACCTAAAGTGTCAGGCTTCCCTTTTCGTATTTTGACTAATAAATTCGTTAACTTATCTACTCTAAGTAATGACCTTACATTCCAAGTCCCTATCACTATATCGAACTGTTGTTTTAAATTCTTACGATGACGAACCCCAAGTACCCCCTTCCGGAGATCCGAATGTGGGGATATTTTACCTCCGTACAAGAATTTTACTTGTGAGCTATCCATCATACATATTTCGTGTTTTAGGCCATGCGTACCTGGGAAATGTTAGGCGAGCATTTATACAAAAGTACGCCCTCGTTCGATTGAAAGGTAAAATGGAGGTCCCGTGTGTGAGTGTTGTCACGCACGTTAAAGATCCATACCTTGCTTGGGACAGCAAGGGTTCGGCAAAATTGAAAATTTTTCAGGTAAAAGTGACTCGCTTCCTGGCCAATGTAGTACCTTCAGGTGGAGCATTGCAAAACCACATGTAAAGTATGGTACACCTGCAAATCTATAGTTCATTATTCTCTCTTACAGCTTGTTGAAACCATAACAGCAGAATCATATTGTTGGAAGTTACAGATTATGGAAATAAAAATATTTGTTTTTCTAGTTAATCGACATATACAGATTCCCTTACACGCTAGACCACACGTATCAGAATTAACCGTGAGAAAGCCATCAGAAATGGTATACGAGGTTCATGACCATCCATTATATTCTCGTGACTTGTAATCTACCGATTAGCATTTTTTCTGAAGATTTGGGAACAATTTGCAGAACCGTCAGTTTATTAGTCGAGACTAATATTTTTCGTGTGCTACATATGCACATTTTTTCCATAAAGGAATTATGGCATTGCCTGATCATTGGCTATCGATGTCAATGGTAATTATTTTAATGAACAAATGCTTTTGAATCAATATCCATGTGGCTTTACTTTCCATCTACACTACTATAAGATTTGATAGCTGGCTTTCGCTTTGATAGTTGTATGGTCCGGTGGGGGTAGGGCTCAAGTGGCGCCGTTCGGCTGGAAATTAAATTTTTTATGGGACAAGCACAGTTTTGCTACAAGAAACGGTATATTTTTGTCAGGAACCGGTATTTTCAACGATTTTTGGTTCTACGTGTACATTGTGTTTTTGTGTAAAAAAATCTTCGATTATTGCGAAAGTTGAAACCGAGCACACGGTGCGCTATCAATGTGTCGATTTACACGAGAGCGTGGGGGAAGGACGATGGATATGTTTTTTAAAATTTGGTTCGAAATTTTATAAAATACTTAATACTTCCGACGAGACTCGACAATCGATTTAGAATCTGAATTCGACATCGTTTTCACGTACGAGATCTATTTTTATATAACTTTCAGAGTTGATTTAAGTAATACGATATTATTCAACTTCTGTCAAAATTGTGCCGCGAACTCGGGCGGATGAGTCCACAGCGTTAGTGACGTACTATAAGAGATTACAGTTTTTCCTCAATTCGTACATGTGGCACTATAAATAGGCTAATATGTATTGTAAGCTTTAAATATCGATTTAGAATATAATTTCGTATCGATTTTGAATGTGGAGGGATTATTTGAAAGAAAAGATTTTAGATTCCGTCTACGGCCGCAATCGAACCCGTTCGAATAGTTACATTTGGTTAGGATTTCATTAAATTGAAGTACTTTTGCGTAACGTAACAAAATACATGCGTTAAACTTTCGATATTTTGACAAATGTCTAGCAGGATAGTTTAGTGCTAATACTTTCGGATAGCTTGCACAGGATCCAGGATTCGATGCCAAAGTCCTTCCATTTTCTTTTGACTTTTCAAAGAATAACTGACGCGATCGAATTTTTAGAACAGGAAAAGCGTACGCATCGATTTCCACTTGGTCTTACATTCAAGTTATTAAATTCAAAATTATGGCGCAATTAAATATTTAGTAAGTGATGGATGACTTAAATTGCACTTTATGTATGATTTCTGTACCCATTCAAATATAGAAGATCTTAATTTTTGAGAACCATTATTGAAAACTCCTGAAAGTGGACGAACGGGTACAAACCCAAACGCTTAAAAACACGTTCAGTACCTGACATGTTATTTCTAATTTTCAATAGACAAATAGGAGACCATAAAACGTCTAATGTACAGCGAGAGGCTTAAAAATCGATTTCACACTACAATCTTTGATAATTTCCAATATATATGTAGCGTAATTGTTAAGAGAAATAATAGAATAATATCAAATTTGAAATTCGCTTTTTCTCACACCATAGTAAGTATTTATTCTTTTAGAAACAAACGCTGCCATCTTACATTAAATATTACAATCACTTTCCGACATCTAAGGCTGCACCTTGTTTGGCAAGAAAAGTTTGAGCTTTAAATTGCTGAGTAAAACTGTGTAGCTTTCTCAACGTGAATCTATCTTTTGATCTCACGTGCTTTTTCGTTTTCAGGGTTCAACTCAGTCACTATAGCGTTTTACATGTTTGGCAGATGTCTGACCTTGGGGAACCAAAGGTTATGTTGTGGTGTGATACAAAGTGAAAATAATAGAAGTCATGTAACTTTTGGATCGATTGTTTCTCCTTTTTGTAATGAACTAAACGTTTCGTTTCATACTTTTTCAAATATAACATGTGCAGTTTAAAAACATTTAAATCTACCGACAAGTGGTACTAGTCTTGATTTTTTGTCGGCAATAATGCGAGCTTGTTTTAGGAAAACTTCTAATATCAGTTTCTATGGGATTTTGTTTATGAAATTTGAATGTTTCTCTCTCTTATGAGGTGGTGCTTTAATCTTCGATTTTAAAGTAGAGGCAATGCGATCTACACGATGTGTGGATATTCTGTGAATAGTATAAAAGGATTTTTTACAAGTTCGAAGAGTAATAACTACTATATGTGTATGTGTGTGTGCGTGCGTGTGTGTGTGTGTGTGTGCGTGTATGCGTATGTGTGTGTGCGCGCGTGCGTGCTGCGTGCGTACGTACGTGCGTGCGTGCGCGCGTGTGCGTCTGTCTGTGTGCGTCTGTATGCATGGTGGGGGGCGTGTAGGCAACAAAAACCCACGCCCACGCTTAAAACATAATGTAATAAAAATTAGCAAAATAAAAACAATCAAATAACTTATCTTAACTAGCTTGTTGTTGGTCACTCACATGCTAAAGTTTGAAGTAATCAATCCGCATAAATACAAACTTGTTTGTATTAACCACCTAATTGATTAATGTAGTTAAAACTAAATTTTTTAAATTCCTCTATTTTTACAAAACGTGCACGACGGCAATTGTGCAATACACCTGCTATACGTTGAACTCAGACCAAATAAAACGCATCAGCAACACAGTACAAAGATAAGCAGCCAAGACGGCTTCACACAACAGGAACTACCCGAAAATAATTATATTCATTTACAAAAATAAAAAGATGGTAAAACTGAGGGAACTATATTGAACCGTAATTATGAATGTAGGCTAGAACAACCACACCACAGTAAAGGACCGGTCTAGGTCCCAGTAACTTCTAATTATTCATATAAGAGCTTCTTAACAAAGGATATGATCATATCACCCAGTGAAAGATTACTTTAGAAGCAAATGCTGCAGCAGTATACAAATTACTACTACCCTGCTAATAAATGAGAATTAAATTAAATTTGGGCCACAAAATTACTGAAATTCAAAGAAAATTTTTAATGACGTCAAAGCTATCAGGCGGAAACCGCTTTCCAACGATTACTGTTACTCTAATCAGGAAGGAAATATAGTTGAAGTTTTGATACTTGTAACAGTGTAAAATCCTGCTACTATCATTATAGTTAGGCAATCCTGATTACGTAGCGTATACATCTATGGTGGTATACAGTTCTATGGCGGGTAGATCAAGTTAGAACGGAGTAGGGATTCGAGATCCGACGGCGATACTCGAGGTCGTCTCGGTTTTCTGGTTTTGTTGATTTGAACTTGCAAGCATGATGGGTATTCGAGAGATCGGTTTCTTAGGAAGAATTTTTGCAAAGAAGCGAGTTCGGTTTAAAAAGTGTTAACTTAATGAAACTTACAGCAGGCTAGTGGTAGGTGAGATTTCTTTTAAATAAAATTTTGCTAATGAAGTATTACAAATTTTTAGCTGTCAGTTACGGCTGAAAGAAAGAACTGTAGTTATTTTTAAAAAAAATTAGATGGCTAATGGTACCGTCTTGAACGTAAGAGGTTTCCCAGTTATCTAAGGGCGTTGGCATAAATTTGGATTTGAGTAAAAGCTGTACCGTTTCGAATTTAAACAAATATCAGGTGAAGAATCTACAAGTGCGAGTTTTGAGAGCAAAGGTTGCTGATACTTCATAATTCCATGGTCATTGCAAGGGTCAAGTCGAGTCAAGGACGCAGCTGGCGTTTATGTTTGGCTGATTGCGGTTTTTCTACAAATCATGTAATTAGGTATTTATGACCTTATCCGATCGGGTTTGGAACATAATTTATCTAAACAAAAGTGTAAACTAAAATAATCTTTATCGGTAACTTACCCTATGATTTGTTGTAAACATTCCTGGAAGTTCTAAATTAATTCTATTTTAAAATTGTTAGTAAGTTACCTGATGCCTGCTAGATAATTTTAATACCGGTATCAGGCTACATTTACTTGAAATTAAATTTGAACTATAATGACCGTTATTTAAATTGAATTTCACTTTAAAAATATAGCAACTTTAAATAAAGTGCTTTGTATAAATATTTTGTATTAGCAAACAGTGTAACACTGATGGGGTTGTGAGCTCAGACACTTATCGGCGCATTTAAATTAATTGTAAATAATTTAACGTAATTTAATTTTTTCAATAATTGTATATAAAATTTTGACTTATGAAAGTTTAAGTCAGTTGTATATAGTTTTGCTGCTTGAATATTTCTTGAGGAATTAATGCGAATCTTGCTTATTTGTACATACCTCTTCTTGTACATATATTGCGAAAACATTAGAAATACTTTGCCTTCCAATTGTTTATTTATTGAGCTGGTGTGTTCGTGACTTAGTGCATTCAATGGTACACTACTGTGTTAAGCTATACAGGTCATCCCACCCCTGAAGAAGTTATTAGACGTTTTATGCTCTTAAATTATTATAGCTTAGGCTATGTTTTTGTAAGCAAAATTAGTGTTTTGTTTAGATTCTGTCCATACTTAGGGAGACGGAGTTTGCAGCCAGTGTAGCAGTCCCGAGGTATTAGATATATTTTTTGCTCCCTTACAGATAGGTGTACCAAGGAGTAGACATACTCAGAGCGACTGAAGCTAAAGAAGTTGCAGGCGTGCAAACAGTTCTTCACGATTCCAACCACAGAAAAGGGAACAAATAAGAATGAAAAGAAGAGATCCATCGCTGCTCCAAGGATATAAGCTTACTCTGTTCAGCGGAGGCGAACGGAGATTTATCAGGGTCCATTCTAGATTGTCCAATCCAACGGCAGCAAGGTACCGGCTGATGTGAAGAGCCCTAGCATGTTGTAATTCATTTCTAGTCATAGTTGGTATTGGCTGATGTTATATGCTATGTAGTGTGACGATCTAGCCGGTAGTCGACAGTTACAAACCTTAACTTCAAACCGAACGCAACGTAGTAACTTAAGAGTTGTCTACTGGCTATTCGAAGCAAAGTCATACTAGCCCTCAGATAACCTAGAAAGTTTTAACTATCCATCTTACTTGACGTTCACTGTTAAGAGAGAGTCACGGTCAAGCCTCGCGAGATGACATCGGTTCCCGTTTCCACTAAAGATCCACCGAAATTCCAGTCTATAATCTTAAAAGGAGTGTAACGTATTCGTCCTTGCCTCGTGGCGGGCACAACGCATGTTAACGTCAATTAGGTAACTTCCTAACAACGAACTATCATCCAATGTCATCAGCAGTGGCTAGAATACGTCAGCCTATACGATGCGTTCCTAACATAAATACTCTTAGAGATGCAAATAAAATATACCATGCGTTCCTAACATAAATATTCTTAGAGATGCAAGTAAAATGCAGACTTGTAGTTGATCAGCACGAAGAAACGAAAGAAATAATTTTTAATAACACGAATAACTAGAGGCAAATAGACTACCAGAATAGAAGATAAATGTAAAGAAACTCGAACTTATAATAATAAGCTAAAAATATATCAACATTATTTCCTATATATATATATATATATATATATATATATATATATATATATATATTCTTCTACCTCCCCTAACTTAACTTTAAACTTTACTTATTTACTTTTGCTTGTTTACTCCTCCCTTTTATTTTTATTTTTATAAAAAAATATGTGATTATAAACTTTACTACTTTATTTAATTAAACAAAATTTGCTACACGACTTTTGTCGTCGTCCCTATTTTAGTATTCAATAAATGACTTCTATTCGAGGTGCTTTAGCAACGTTTGGTTGGTTTTTTATTTACTGTTTACTATTTATTATGCCTCGACTATATGAAACTTTAATCTCAGGGCGTTCACCTACTCACCGTGAGTTCAATCGTGAGTAGATGTGCACTACCCAACCAAACTGCACACTCGTTTGTTTTACCACTTTTTTAATGCACTGATTTACTATATATGCCAAATTTTAACAGATCAAAGTTGCTTGGTGCCAAATTAATTTATGTAACTATTTATGACTTTAATTTTGACGTTTTAAGATATTCACGGTACTTACCAGAATTATACCGCGCTGAAGGCCTTCTTTGAACTGCTGGCTCAAGATCGTATACACCGTACGCACCTTCACAAGGATTCTCAATCGTAGTCCACTTGCGTATTGCCTCCAGGTGTTCTTAACCAATTTCGTTGACCCCAAATCTGAAATAATTTTACCCCAATTTAGAATTTAAAAAAAACCGTTGTATCTACTTCCCCTGCGTTAATTCTTCCTCGTAATATACTGCTCTCCTGTTTCTCTGCTTCGTACTCCAATTAATCCTCTCCTTGCTCAATCCAAATCAATCCTGCCGTCCTATTTTAAATCAATCCTTGTCCTGCTATACCTTTAATATCCACAGGATGTCCTTACTGCCGTTAATCTGCTCAAATCACTCCAAAAATTATCAATATCGTCGTTGCCTTCTATATCCACTCAAATCTGCTACTGCCGTTAAACCAAATCTTTCCAAAACCAACACCAATCTTGCTCAAACCTTAATAATCGTCGCTTTTCCCGTCGCACTAGTTACCACTCCAAATCTTCTTTAATACTCGTTGCCTTTACTATCGATGCTTCTTATTACTCTCACTTTACTAAATTAAACTCTTTAATACACATAAACTTTTATTTCAATAAATATTTGTACAACTTTTAACGCAGGTTTTGTAAAACACGTCTTTATCTGAATATAATCGAAATTAGAATCTCCCATTTATTTTGCTTAGCGATAAGATCAACAACCTTAGCTTACTTGAATTACAATTCTAAAACATACAATATCCAATAACAATTCGTCTTTCCTTTCGTGTCCAAAATACCTTCACTACAGTTTTTATAATATTCTTAATTTCTACTATTGGTCCAAAACACTTCACAAATCTCCAATAACCTATTATATTTCTATTCACTTTTAATTTTGATTTTACAATTCGTCCAAAAGTTGATTCTATTAAAAGAAAAGCCAAATAATTTACACACGACCTGGACGCTTTGTTGGTTGCAGATATCCATAAATGCGTTCGGCTTTCCGACGGCAAATGTACTTTCACTGGCTCATAAAATATCAACTCAGTATAAAACCTTAAGTACCGTGTATTGTATCAACGTCATAAAGTCATGTTGTCTACCTTTTGGCACATATGTTTCAAACTAAAATGGTACATACTTTAGCATATGTAAAGTACAGCAAAATATAGTTTTTTTAACTTATTAGATCTGATATATTAATCCTATTGTTTGGCATACGCCCCTATTAACACAAATCTACCTTTAGAAGCCTTGTACCCCCCCCCCTACATAATATTGGCCCCACTGATTTTGAATGAAATTGGAAATTTCGTATGTTTTCTCTTCCTGGTGTGCAAAATTTCTAATTTTATTTAAAATCACTCTTTCGTTGTTTCATTTCAATTTGGCAACCCCTATTCGCCTTTCTCTCACATCTATCATACTACGCTATATTCTAACCTATACTATACGACAATAACAAAAAAAAACAAAAACTAAACTTTCCGTTGCATGAACCACATTATAACCTATCCTACTAAACCCTCTTCCTGTACTACTCTATATGGGTATAAATTCTCCAAGTGAAAACGCCCGCGATATCCCCCGGTCATATTATCTAGCTCAAACGTATTTCCTTCAGCAAAAATACGCGTGATCTTGTACGGCCCTTCATAAGGAAACAACAACTTCGCGCAAATGTTTCTGTCGCGGTTTGAAACCCTTAATCGTTTTATTACTACCAGATCCCCTATTCCAAAAATCGTTCTTTTTTTAATTTTTCTACACCTTCGCTCGATGTCCCTACGCTGCATCCTTTCAATTCTACGCCTAGCACTACCTAACAACTCTGTTATGTCTTGTATCTCGACTTCCTCCCTCCATGGTCTAGCTGGTATAATCCTTCGCATCAATGTTACCGGACATGTTTTCGTAACCGAACTCGGTACGCTATTCATAAAATTTTCTATTTGTGGCAGATATCTAATCCATCTGTCGTGATGCTCCTGTGTCGCCAATCGTAGATATTTTATTACCTCTCGTATATAACGTTCGCATGGATTAGCTTTCGGATGCCGTATGCTGCTAAATGATACTTTAATATTTGCCCTTTTTAACCCGTTCCTGAATCTTTGATTGTTAAAATACGTCGCGTTGTCTACCAAAATCCTTTCCACCTTCCCGACCTGGCCTTCAAATTCTCCAATTGACTGCAATGCATGCACCGTGTTACTTCGTCTTGCCGGAAATAATTTGACAAATTTAGAAAAAACGTCTACCATCACCAATATGTGTCGATACCCCTGTTCACTCGTAATCAGGTTGCTTAAATAATCAATCGCCACCAATTCTAACGGTCCATTCACGCTCACGTTCATCGGCGTATTCTGCAACACCACGTTCTTGTCTTTACCTAGAATACAAATTTCACACCGATTTATCCTTTCTTTAATCACCGTGATATCATTTCTTGCATAAAACGCCTCTCTAAATACCAAAAATGTTTTTCTGATGCCTATATGTCCGAATTTTAAATGAATTTCGTCTATAATTTCAACAGCCACGTCTCTTGATAGCACTACCAGCTCTGCATCCCCTATCCTTTTTACCACAAACTGCCCTACGATGGTAAATCCCCGGTACTCTTCCATATTTTCTCTTGTTAGTTTCTCGCGTATCGAACTCACCTCACTGTGCCTCTGCGTCTCTATAAGCTTGGCGTTTGTCCATCGACCAACATCCCTGAACTCCTGCAAAGCAATTAAACAACCCTTTACGTTTTGATTCGATTCCACCTGCGGTCTGCTCAGAAAATCCGCCGTCACATTCTCCTTTCCTGGTTTATGCTTAATTTCAAAGTCGTATTCCTGTAACACCAATGCCCACCTATACAACCTACTGTTTAGAAACTCCTTTTCTTCATGAACGTCACCACCGTGTTGTCGGATTCTATTAAAATTTCTTACCTAACAAATAAAAACGCAACTTTTTCACCGCATATACTATGGCCAACATCTCCTTCTCTGCCGTCGCATACCTGGTTTCGCAGTCTTTTAATACCCTGGAAATGAAAACAATTGGTACCTCAGCTCCATCCTGTATCTGCACCAACTCAGCCCCGATTGCATATTTCGACGCATCCGTCCTCAAAATAAAATCGTCTTTAAAATTTGGATATTTTAATGCTAACTCTGTATAAAACGCACCTTTTAAATCCTGGAACGCCTTCTCTCGTTCAGCAGTCCATTTCCATCTTTCGTTTTTCTTTAACAAACTCACCAACGGCACACACAATTCAGAGTACCTCGGTATAAACCGTTTGTAATAATTTAGAACCCCTAAAAATCCCCGCAATCCTCTCACATTCTTTGGTTGCGCAATATTTTTCAACTCGTCCAATCTTTTATTGCAAATTTTCATCCCTTGTTCGCTAATTTCAAACCCTAAATACGTAACCTTGCTCTTAAACAACTCGCATTTCTCTACGTTCAGCTTCAAACCCCCTTCGTCCAGTCGTTGGATCACCTTTTCTAAATGCTACAGGTGTTCTTGCTCGTTCCTTGAAAAAATCAACAAATCATCCACATAATGCGAACAGAAACATTCATATTCGTTAAACAACTTCTGCATAGCCCTTACAAGTGCTGCTGAAGAACTACTTAAACCAAACGGAACTACAGAAAACATATAAATCTCGCCTTCGATACTAAATCCGTAAACTTTTACTGTCTTCATGCAACGGAATTAACCAAAACGAATTTTTAAATCTAATTTACTGAAAATCTTCATTTCATATACTTTATACAACAAATTATCCAACCCTTGTGGTTGTTCGTACTGCGGTTTCGTAATCGCATTCAACTTCCTCGCATCCAAACAAATCCTTATATCCCTTTTGTTGGGTTTTGGTACAATAACTACTGGGTTCACATATGGAGTTTTCGCTGGTTCGATAATACCCTCTTTTAACATTTTGTCTATCTCTATTTTAACCCTATTTCTTATGGCAAACGGAATTGGATACACCCTTGTATTAAACCCGCTGTCTTCCGTGACCTCCAACTTATGCATATACCGCCTCGCAAATCTTGGCTCTTCATTAAACAAGCCTATGTATTTATTAAACAAATCCCCTAGCTTCATCTTAATTTCATTACTCACTTTCCCTATCTGTTCATCATTAATTAATCTCGCAAACATATTACATAATCGCACTTCAATCCGTCCATAATTATCCTCTTTAATCATTCCTAATCCTGTACTATCTATATCATTTCCATTCCTATATTCTGAACTAACCGTAGGCACCACCCATAACCTATCTTTATCAAATATCCTAACTGACCTATCCTTTCCATCTATATTCATCCCAAAATCCTCTATAAAATCCATACCTAATATGAAGTCTAACTGTAACCCCTTTGTAATTAAAAACTCTGCATCCCCTGCTTCTTTATTTCCTATATATATCGGTACACGGATAACATTATAAATCGTCGTTAGCTTTTTGTTCATCGCTGACCATAAATTAACCCCATCAATTGTTCCTATTCGTCCCTTCAAAAATTCTCCATGTTTGACTACCACACTCTCATTTACCAGCGACAACTGTGTACCACTATCAACTAAAGCAACATATACACAATCCTTTAAACTAATATTTATAAACAACAAATTCTTTTTATTAAAAATGTAACTGTTTAACAATAAATCCCTTATACTATAACACACGTCAATATTTACTCCTAAGCGGTCGGTCGTCCAAAATTCGCGTTTTTTTGTTCCTGTGGCGTCTCGTGAATCTGCACCACTTCAATCCTATCTGGGTCCGTTGTAATTGCGCTCGTCGTCATATGCTGGACGTTTACGTCCCTGTCCATCCGGCTGTTTCCATTTTGTATTCCGCCCCCAGTAATCCGGCCGTCACCCTCGTGGTTGCCGTGCTGGTATCTGTTTTGTCCATTGTATCCATTATCCCTGTGATCCCTATTGTAATACGGTCGTCTATGTACTTCGTGTCCCCAATGATTCCGATGTCCGTGGTTAAAATTGTCCTGTCTGTAATTTGGTCTGTTTTCGTGGTACGGTTGTCGTCGGCTGTCTTCCCTATAACCCCTGTTTTGCTCCCAATAGTTTGTCCGCGTTTTCGCCTCCAGTGCTGTCGCTAAATCAAAGTTTCTCATTACCCCTAAGAATTCCCTCAACGTCTTGACATTTTGTACCACTACCACCTTTGTAACTTCCGGTTCCATATGACCTGCTAGTAGTAGTACAATGTCGTCCTCGCCCAATTTCGGTGTCAAGTGTTGTGCCTGATTAAACTTGTCAATCGCGTATTCTTCGCGTGTGCCGTGAGTCCTGCTGTAATGTCCGGTAATTAAATTCGTCCTTATGTCAGTCTGGTGTGTATTGCTCCAAAATTGTTCTATAAAGAGTCGTCTGAAATCAGCGTACGTGTCGTATTGTTTTCGAATGATATTATGCCATTTTTCGGCGTTGCCCGTCAAAGTCGCCCCCACGATCTGTAGTTTTGTTCTCTCGTTTTCAGTCCCTACGATTTCGTCTAGTCGGTCCAAGAATCCCATGGGCTGTTCTGTCCTACGTCCCTCAAACTTCGGTAATGCGTCCCGGTTTAATCTAACGTGCTGTCCGTGGTCTAATCCAACGCGCCTCCTTTCTAGGTCGTCTAATTTTTCTTGTATCTGTCTAACGTCATGTCCTACCCTGATTTCTAATACCGTGACTTTGTCGTCAAGTTTTTCGTCCAGTTGCGTCCTACCGTGCACATTTTCGTTTTGTATTGTCTCTAAAGTTTGTCCTAAATTTCTGTAGTTGGTCATATGTCTTTTGTCGCATGTTTGTATTTCTGTACTTAAATTCGAAAACCCGCTAATCATCGTTTCTTCCACTGTGTCTACTCGTGTCTTAATTTCCGTTCTTAGGTCCGTCCGTGTCGCGTTCAAGTCTCCCTGAAAACGTACCCGTGTGTGTTCCAACTTGTCGTCAACCCTGTCTACTTGTTGTTGGACCTCTGTCCGCATGTCGTCCTTTACAATCTGTATTTGTGTTAGTAAATAGTCCTGCGTGTAGTTCATTTTCGCCGTCAGTTCCGCGTGCGCCGTCCTAAACTCGTTCCTTAGTTCGTTATGTGATTCCGTAATTTTATCTGTCAGTTCGTTCTTTAATTCTGTCTGTGATGTCTTAAACTCCAATTTTAGTTCCGTCTGTGATTCCGTAATTATAGCTAATTCATTTTTTAATTCTGTCTGTGATGTCTTAAAATCGTCTTTCATACTCATTAGAAATCTCATAATGTCCTGGGTTTCGTCGGCTTCTGCTGCCCTCACCTCCGGTGCCGTCGCCTGGTCCATGTCCGTGTCTGTCACTTCCACCTCTGTCTGCCTCACGTCCGTCTCCTGTATGTCGCCCCCTGCGTCCAGCTCTATGTCTTGTATCCCTAACTCCATTTCAACCCCGTATATCAGTCCCGATCTCGTGATCCTTTTTGTGTCCGTGTCCGTCATCTCTGCTTCCTAGTTTTGAACTCGTTTTCTGTAAAAAAAAGAAAAGACTACGGGCCCCACCTAATCTCGGGATCCCGTATTCTACTCTCTTTCACTCTAATACTTTTCTAGCATTTTTCTCGAGCCTCACGTTGGGTTTGCCACCTTCTTCTACCTCCCCTACCTTAACTTTAAACTTTACTTATTTACTTTTGCTTGTTTACTCCTCCCTTTTATTTTTATTTTTATAAAAAAATATGTGATTATAAACTTTACTACTTTATTTAATTAAACAAAATTTGCTACACGACTTTTGTCGTCGTCCCTATTTTAGTATTCAATAAATGACTTCTATTCGAGGTGCTTTAGCAACGTTTGGTTGGTTCTTTATTTACTGTTTACTATATATTATGCCTCGACTATATGAAACTTTAATCTCAGGGCGTTCACCTACTCACCGTGAGTTCAATCGTGAGTAGATGTGCACTACCCAACCAAACTGCACACTCGTTTGTTTTACCACTTTTTTAATGCACTGATTTACTATATATGCCAAATTTTAACAGATCAAAGTTGCTTGGTGCCAAATTAATTTATGTAACTATTTATGACTTTAATTTTGACGTTTTAAGATATTCACGGTACTTACCAGAATTATACCGCGCTGAAGGCCTTCTTTGAACTGCTGGCTCAAGATCGTATACACCGTACGCACCTTCACAAGGATTCTCAATCGTAGTCCACTTGCGTATTGCCTCCAGGTGTTCTTAACCAATTTCGCTGACCCCAAATCTGAAATAATTTTACCCCAATTTAGAATTTAAAAAAAACCGTTGTATCTACTTCCCCTGCGTTAATTCTTCCTCGTAATATACTGCTCTCCTGTTTCTCTGCTTCGTACTCCAATTAATCCTCTCCTTGCTCAATCCAAATCAATCCTGCCGTCCTATTTTAAATCAATCCTTGTCCTGCTATACCTTTAATATCCACACGATGTCCTTACTGCCGTTAATCTGCTCAAATCACTCCAAAAATTATCAATATCGTCGTTGCCTTCTATATCCACTCAAATCTCCTACTGCCGTTAAACCAAATCTTTCCAAAACCAACACCAATCTTGCTCAAACCTTAATAATCGTCGCTTTTCCCGTCGCACTAGTTACCACTCCAAATCTTCTTTAATACTCGTTGCCTTTACTATCGATGCTTCTTATTACTCTCACTTTACTAAATTAAACTCTTTAATACACATAAACTTTTATTTCAATAAATATTTGTACAACTTTTAACGCAGGTTTTGTAAAACACGTCTTTATCTGAATATAATCGAAATTAGAATCTCCCATTTATTTTGCTTAGCGATAAGATCAACAACCTTAGCTTACTTGAATTACAATTCTAAAACATACAATATCCAATAACAATTCGTCTTTCCTTTCGTGTCCAAAATACCTTCACTACAGTTTTTATAATATTCTTAATTTCTACTATTGGTCCAAAACACTTTACAAATCTCCAATAACCTATTATATTTCTATTCACTTTTAATTTTGATTTTACAATTCGTCCAAAAGTTGATTCTATTAAAAGAAAAGCCAAATAATTTACACACGACCTGGACGCTTTGTTGGTTGCAGATATCCATAAATGCGTTCGGCTTTCCGACGGCAAATGTACTTTCACTGGCTCATAAAATATCAACTCAGTATAAAACCTTAAGTACCGTGTATTGTATCAACGTCATAAAGTCATGTTGTCTACCTTTTGGCACATATGTTTCAAACTAAAATGGTACATACTTTAGCATATGTAAAGTACAGCAAAATATAGTTTTTTTAACTTATTAGATCTGATATATTAATCCTATTGTTTGGCATACGCCCCTATTAACACAAATCTACCTTTAGAAGCCTTGTACCCCCCCCCCCCTTACATAATATATATATATATATATATATATATATATATATATATAAAGCACACGATCCCATAGCCAAGCTAGCCAAAGAATAAATCCGGAGGTATTATGAAATAAATCATTAGATAATTTGTTAAAAGGAATACGTTTAATACGAATGTATATCAAATACTTTTGTACATAAATTACGCAGTCAAGTTTAATTATTATCTTAGTATAATTGTTATGTTAAAAAGGCATTTACTGTTATTAAACATTTTGTTAATTATATATGTATAATATATATTATATATATATATATGTATATATATATATATATATATATATATATATATATATATATTGATATGATAACGCTGTACGTCGATGTAATTATTCTCCCAGTCTTCTGATCACCACCGCTTTGTGTATTTTAATTTTATGAAATTTTAAATCTGCCTCATCTAGCTCAGTTTAATTCACACAACGTTGCGATAATCAAATAATTTACCCTTTTCCCTAAAACTTTTCCAGCTTTGAATGATAAAACGAAGTCGATTAATATTTGTATAATGAGAAAAAAAATCATATACACTTCACAGCTTAATCTGTTTGACTGTATGATAAAATTAGCACCTGAATCAAATAATAATAAATTTTAAATTGTGTATCTTCAAAAATTAAAGCTCCCTTTTTTCATTTTAAAGCCAGCAAAATGACATTGTACTCTACTGGAAATTTCTTTGAACATTCAAGATTTTCCTTTGTTCACGAAGTTTTTCACGTATAAAATAAATTTTGACGACTCTTTACATTCAAGTATAAAATATGATCATTGTTCAAAATTAATAAATAGAAAATAATATCTTATGCTAGATAGTTCTGACCTGTAGTTTTCCCTTCTACTGCGTGCTGCGGATCAGTACCCCAATATTCTATTCAGTTGAGTTGCTCCCTTAAATTTACATAACGTCGTAATGCCCCTTGAATTTTCGTAATGTTTCTTATAATTTTTGTAATATAACTTAGATTTAGATTTCGTACTGTCTTCTTATAATTTTTCGACTATCACTTAGATTTCGTGCTTAGACTTTGAATTTTGTACTGTCACTTAGGTTTCGTGCTTAGACTTAGATTTCGAATATTTTTACTACTCAGGTAAGGTGCTTAGACTTAGATTTCGAATTTTTGTACTATCACTTAGGGTTAGATTTAGATTCGTTTTTCAACAAACGGCTAAGCTTGTCCCATATATTTTTACTATAATTAATTCAAAATATTTTATAACATCACTTTTCACAACACTTTTATTGGTTATTTGAATATTTACTCGTCGCGTAAATTCTTAAGTATTGGTGATTCAGCTTATACGTGGTTCAAATTAAGACTGTCCGCTTATCAAGCTTGCGCGTTATATAGCCTACGCCCCATCTAAAATTCATTGGCTTATCTGAGCTCTTGTTCAAAGTGGGCTTCTACAGGTTGATCTCTGATATTGCCTTGTCGAAATGATCCTTGATCACGTAGGTGCCAGTGTATTTCTAGTTTGTATTTATTTTATACTGTCTGTTTTCATGAAGTTACAGAAATTTCTAATTCGCCTTGGCACGTAATTTCACTTATGGTTTTTCTTGTTACGATAATACTTTGGGATTCGTATTAACTTTATGTAGAAAACCACGTAGACAAAGTGACGTAAATTAACATATTTCTGTTTACATTTTTGCGTTTCCGAAGCGTATTTGTTTCAAAGGATGCGTTTCTTACCAGGACACTATGCTATCTGCTTTCATTATCGTTTGTTTAATGTCAATTGTATTATAATTTTCTAGGTTTTACTGCATTTTACGCGTATTGATTTATAATTTATGAATATTTTTGGTTTAGGACAAGTTTGATTGCGTGTAGAGTTATTTCTTTTGCTGCATGTGTGTTTATTGTTGAATGATATGCTACTCGGCATTAATTAAAGTCGATTGCGATCCTTATACAGGTTGTTAAATGTTTGCTGTTTGCATAATATACAAATTACGTATTTTTAATGCTAAATAAATGCGGTTTTCTAACTCTTAGTACTATTAACATGTATTGGGTAACCATTATGACTCAGTATACCACTAAATAACCCCCTTATTATAGTAATATATATATATATATATATGTATATATATATATATATATATATGTATATATATAGAGTTGATATGATGAAATAATAACTTAGACTTCTATGCAAACCCCCAAATGATCATTTCAAATCGAGTTAGTAATTGTAAGATGAAAAATATAAGGTCTCAGACAGGATTTGCACTTGTATCTTCAGTTGTCGCGGCTGACGTATTTACCAATTGCACTACCGGGACTGGTAGTGAAAATTGAGAAATTTCACAAAACTAAATCACGTATGCCACCATACATTAACCTAATTTTCAATTACTTTTAGCATTTTTGTCAATCATATCTGACAGTGTCAATTTTGCGACTTATGTCAGTTATAGACAGGACGCAACGCTTAAAACTACGGCTATAAGCCAACTATTTCATAAGTATTCTAAGCTGTCCCATAGTTTTTTATAGCATTTCCATAAAAATTTCTAAGCACTTCCATAGAAATTCGTAAACACCTCCATAAAAATTCTAAGTATCACCCGAAGTAATTATAAGCACCTAAATAAATACCAGCATCGCCCTTAATGGTTTTATTACTCCAGTAGAAAATATTGCAGTCACTTCTTCGAGACTTATTGCGTTCACTAAGAGTAATTGTTTTGATCAAATTTGTTTAGAGCTGTTGAGATATAATTTTTGTTTATTTGAGTTTTGGGTTTAACCTAGATGTCAATTTGTGTAACTTTGTTTGTACTTCAATTCTTGTAGACGCCTATATTGGGAGACTTTATGCGGATATAATTTAAGACTACTGTAACTAAGGTCATATCAATTTATAAGTTTTATGTTTTCTATAAAGGACAATTGGAAATGTGTATTGTGTATTGAATAATTTTAGAATAATTTTTCATAGTTGCAAAATTTCATTAATACAATATCTATTTAGGGAAGAATTTATAGCGTAGAGCAATTTACACGAATTTTTTGTTGAAAGGTGTTCTTTTTAGTAAGAGGCGGAGGTAAAAGCACTATCACTGTCGTGTAATTATTTGTATATGCGGTAGTGTAAATTGATACTTCGGTAAAATTTGAATATTTTATGATTTGCTTTACTCTGCTTACTTATTTTGGTTTATTATTGGTACTTATTGTGAATATTTGTATTTCTAAATTTTTTGTGAGATCTAATATATTAATTAAGTAGGAGAGGTTTTGTGTTCTACTCACTGAATAGCCATGGTAGTGATTTCTCTTAATTAGATAAGAGATTCTGCACCTGTTGGATAGAGGAAGTGATAACGAGTTCAGTAGCAGAAGAAAATTGGCTCTCGATGTAAGTCGAAATATGGGTAGTTGGATGTACTACATCACTCAATAAGTCCGTAGGATGATACATAAATGGCATTGCTATGTAATAATCCATATGATTTGTAGGAAGTACTAACCTTAAAAAGATATCTGTCAAAATTTCATGACAATCCGACGATTAGTTTACAAGTTACAGAGGTTCAAGTGACGATACTTTTGAGTTTTTCAAAAAAATGAATTCCAAGCAATTTCGCGTGTTGATTTATCATTGCTTTTGATGGGTAAAATACCATCGCAGCCAAAGCATGGCTTGACAAGTGTTATCCGGGCTCTGCTCCATCGAGGCAAACGGTGGAGAAGTGGTTTGCTGATTTTAAACGTGGCCGTACAGACACTGACGATGCTGAACGCTCTGGAAGGCCAATTGAGGTGGTTACACCGGAAAACATCAAAAAAGTCCACCTAATCGTTTTGGAAAACAGAAAAGTGAAATTGCGTGAGATAGCTGACACCTTGAAGATATCAGAAGGCAGTGTGCACACTATTTTGCATGAACATTTGTCCATGAGAAAGCTGTTCTCAAAGTGGGTGCCGCGTTTGCTCACAGTGGACCAAAAACAACAACGTGTCGATGATTCTGAGAGCTGTTTGGAGCTGTTCAACCGGAATAAAAGGACTTTTGCATCGGTATGTGACAATGGATG
Organism: Platerodrilus igneus; assembly: GCA_036346225.1. NCBI lineage: Eukaryota > Metazoa > Arthropoda > Insecta > Coleoptera > Lycidae > Platerodrilus > Platerodrilus igneus. The sequence continues at coordinate 2,883,024 of JARFIW010000488.1, read as the reverse complement.
AAACATGGATCCACCACCACACTCTAGAGTCTAATCGGCAGTCAGCTGAGTGGACTGCAGCCGTAGAACCACGTCCAAAGCGGCCAAAACCGCAAAAGTCGGCTGGTAAGGTTTTGGCGTCTGTATTTTGGGATGCGCACGGAATTTTGTACATCGACTATCTTGAGAAAGGAAGAAGAATCAACAGCGATTACTACATGGCATTATTAGTGCGTTTGAAGGAAGAAATTGCCAAAAACGGCCACACATGAAGAAGAAAAATTCTCTTTCACCAAGACAATGCACCGTGTCACAAGTCGATCGCAACGATGGCCAAATTGCACCAATTGGGCTTCGAATTGCTTCCGCACCCACCGTATTCTCCAGATTTGGCCCCCAGCGACTACTACCTGTTCGCAGACCTGAAAAAAATGCTCGCCGGAAAAAAATTTGGCTCGGATGAAGAGGTGATCGCTGAAACTGAAGCTTATTTTGAGGCCAAAGACGAATTGTTTTACAAAAAAGGCATCGAAATGCTAGAACGGCGTTGGACTGATTGTATCACTCTTGAAGGAATGTATGTTGATGAATAAAATCGAATTTCGCCAAAAAAATGTGTTTTTCTTAGTTATCCTACGGACTTATTGAGTGATGTGTTATGATATGGTCCATTTCTTACCTATATGAGCGATTTTTACGCCCGTACTTTAAACTACTCCTGTTTCGACTACCTTTCCAGGTTTCCCTTTAGACAATTAGAGAGGAGCATACTGAAGCGGTAGTCTAACATGGTAGTCGAAACAAGGGTAGTTGAAAGTAAAGTAATATCTATTTCTTACCTATATTCAGCAAATTTACACTCGAACTTAAGGAATCCCTCAGATTGATTTAAACAAGATTATTTGTCCTTAAGTTCGCCGTGTGTACAAAGAGGATTGCGTATACGTGTAATTCTGTAATTCGGAAATTATAATCGTGAGTCCTTTATAATGAATTAACTGAATACATTACATAAAGTATTCATCTCATTTCTTTAGGAACAAGGTGGAAAATATTAATAGTTGGTTGGGAGGATAAATTAGCGCAAAGGAAGCGTTAATCTACTCATTTGTGTAATTGGAGTTTTGCTGTGCTTTCGAATCTCCTATGCTACGTGTAAACTGAACGCTAGGAACTACGGCAACCAGAAGCAATTTAAAATAAAATGTATTTCCGCTTTCACTTTCAGAAGTTCTGGCAAGCATAAAACTAGCTCGTGTGGATTGATTTCCATTCAGATGAATATACGCCGTTCAGTTCAGTCTAAAGCAGACATAGTTTTTGTTTACCATTTTAACTTCTATGCTTTGTTTTGGGTCAATAACAGTACTTATTATTCTGTAGGTTTATATGATTTCATTATCCAACACTTTTGACCAATCAGGAACAACCGGGTTCACTAGATTTAAAGAGGTCTGTTTCTATAACATTATAAATAAATGTGTATTAAAAATGTGTATAAGATACTTGAAAACAAAAGCCTCACCAAAGGAAATTTCTAGTGATAATCAGGCGGCATGCTGATGTTTTCAGTTCGGTAAACAAAATAACAGATTTGACTTACTCGTCTATTGAAGAAGCCTTTTCTTAAACAAACCAATAACAGGTAAAATCTACATGTTCCATGAACTTCCATGAATACTTATCACAAAATAACAACTGCATGATGTTTAATTAGATAAACCCGTTATGTAGTTAATTCGTAAATTATATAGAACTTTAGCAAACTAAAATCATGATAACATTACCTCTAAAGATGTTGATCCTGAAATTATGTAAAACTTTAATAACATAAAACTATGATAACGTTATTTCTAATAATATTAAAGTTTAAATGTGCACTCGTTAGAACAGAAAATTAGATTTTCCATACGATATTCATGCCATCTACTAAAAAATTTTTAAAACAATTTGCAAATAGTGCTTCAAGATTACAAATGCTATCTTAACTCTTACGGTACTTGAGCAGGACCGACTTTGTTACGTCTTGCTGGTTCATCCGACTCTACGTACGTTGATGTAGGTCTTTAGAGATTTCAAAAATGTGGTTCGTAATATTAGAACATTATATATTGCATAATATCACATCCTGCCTGTATTTATTCTATAAGTAAACGTTAATATTAATGTAGCATGTATACAGAGCGTGATAATAGCGTAGAGGTTTATGAAAATGTTACAACGTACTATGTGCCAACTGAAGGAGTCTATGCTTTTGCGTAGTTGTAAAGAAAATCTGTGGAGTGGGTCTGGTTAGCAGGCGTTACCCTTTTATAATGTAATGCAATTGAAACAACAAAAAGCTTAAATGTTTAAATTAAAATTTGGTTATGAGAAGAAAATTGAATGTTCTAATTTCATCTGATGCGTACGTGCACATACGAGTTATGTACTCCTTACACACATAAGCACATGCGTTTCTATGTATATGAGCATATAAACGGCTGCGTGGACGTGCAATTATACTGCCATTTCAGTATATTATGTTGTTTTTAATGTCATAAAGGTAGGATGCAAATTGACAAGTTTTTCTGGGAAACGTGAATATAGTTCAGTTGCTGATTTTTCCTATTTATCATATAGATTCTAAGCTCCTGATATTAGTGTAAATGTTAGAGCATTTAAGAATATCGATATACCGTACTAATTAATTGCTAATATCTAAATGTTTGGAAAGTTATTCAAATATATAGTTCTTTCTTTAGAAGTAGGGTAAAACTAAACAAGACATATTCACCAATAATTATAGAGAGAAAAAGGCTCTTTAGTCAAAAAATTGTCTGTGGTTCTTATAATTTCAATAACGAGTTCAGCTATTCAAGATAGCTACAAGCCTTTAAATTGAGGTGATGTAGATTTCCCAAAAAGCTTAACTCAGTCTGAATGTGTTTCTTGAGAATCGAAATCGAATGGATTGTAGTCTGTCCAAAATTAGCAATACATTAACGACAACATTTGCTACTGTTTCTATGATAATAGGAAAAATGGTTTGAAATTATGCCAAAGCAAAATTGTTTATTGCTTTTATAACTACAAATTTTAGTTATCTCGTAATCTATATTTTTCATTTGTGTAACGCCTTTTCGTTACGGGAAATAAAAATCACTATTCAAAATGTGAAAATTAATCTCATATGTGCTAAATTGTTATTGATGCGTCCTGAATAATGGATTTCATAAATAACTAATCTTAATTAAATATACTTCAACTCTTTTACTTTTAGAAAATATAATTTCAATAAGGGCAGTTAGTATAGTTAACGCAATAAACTTAAACCACGAAATAATGAAGTTATTTATGGTAAAATACATATTATTACAGAACTTAGGTTCATAAATTCTTTTAAACAACAAAAGAGGTAAACAAAATATTTATTTCAATTAATATTTATAGTAGGTAGTATCTTTTTAAGAAAACTTAGAATTATGAAATAACAGTAAATTTATTAACATACATCCAAAATATAAAAGAGCTTTTAAAAATTCAGTTAAATATATTAAACTTAAGGTTAAATAGTTGCAGTAAAAAGAAACTTCAGACACGCAGTGAAATATAAAAATTATAGACGCTGTACTGTGTTGGTATGATTCACGAACACTAGATTACATAGAATTATATTTTTTTATACAGTGTAACAAGGGCTACAATGTATATATTTAGATTGATTTTAAAAATGTAAGTCATGGACACGCGGTTGTTATGCGAGGGGATTATATGGGGTCACATCTGAGTCATTTTGTATAGCAATGTGATATAAGACGACCCCCACCGAACATATTAAGAGTAAGACGGGAAAACATGCGACGATACAAGAAACCCACAAGTTAATTACTTACGAGCCATAGACCAAAACTCATGTAGGGGTGACCGTAAAAGGTTAGTCGAGTACACCCCTGCGGTTATGAATTAACAGATGGGCGGCAAGATGGATAGATCCGCGGATTTTCGATTTAACCAAACAGAAGGATTGGAAGAATTGGTTCTAAGCAATAAAAAAATATTGGAAATAAAAAACACCCTCGATGGCTAATTAATGTACAACTCATGGTTCTATGGAATCCCTTTAGCTACCTGAGGTTGTATTGTAAGTAATGGCTAACTTGGTTATGTTGTTTGTTTTTATTGTGGCATCTATGCATGATGTTTGAAAATATTTTGATAAAATTATACAACGTCCACTTTTAGTTACAATATAAAGTAATTTGTAAGATGTATAAAATCTAGACATTGACAGTTTTAAGTGAATATTTGAGATCTGTTGTAAATTATTAGCATTGAAGCAAAGTTGTAACCCTTGAATATAAAACGAATATAAAATTTTACAAGTATGTATGTGTATTTATTAACAGAAACATTGTTCTATCGCTGATATACAAATTAATTTAAGTACGTTTAAAAAATTGTATACCTGTTTGCAGGAATAATGGAATGAGGTTTTATTAAAATAGATTTAGGCGACTTAGCAAGTGGATAGTACTATTTGATGTGTTTACATTTAGCGGTAGTATTTTGTAGAAAGGAACACCTATTCACGAGGAGGACACAAGGTAATTTTATTTGATAATGGGTCTAAATTTGGCAACTGATTATGGTCAGATAAAATGAAGAAGCAAGATGTGGCTGTGGCTGATACATCTATTTATTTTCCGCTAGGCAATATCGTGGAATAGATAGATCGTTTGCTTCGTACTTTTTGCTTTTCTCAACATCAGAAATGGGCGATGCAAATTCCTTAAGCTGCCGCCTATTTAAATCAAGTCATTCATTCCAGGATCGGTTTTAGTCAGTTGAAAGTCAATGAAAATAGGGTGATGAAACTGAATAGCTTGTGAGTGCAATAGTACTTTCTCGATCTAGACTGGTTTCGCAATCAGAGGTGATAATTGATACACGATTTAGCCCATAGAACAATTTCTTTTAATATCGGCAAGAAAGTATTGGCGCGAAGCGTCCTCTGCTGAAATCTCTTAGGTAATTTCTATCTATTAAAGTTTTTGTTTTGGCATAACTTCCTGTTTTATGTTAAGTTGAATATCTTTTAAGAAAATTTTTTTTCAATGTAAGATTAAGGTATACGGTTAGTCATGTAAAATATCATAGTGGTCAGGAGGCAAAACTCTACCATTACACTGTTATTGTTCTTGGGGGGGTAGATCAGTTGTGTGCGTCAGCTAGTGGAAATGATGTGATACCTGCGTACCTGGAATAGGGCAGTTCTGCTTGAGTCGCCGGTCTATACGTATTAGACTATGAACTGTAACATATATATATTCTGTGGTACTGGCTCTGGTGGCCGCTTCTATGTGTTACAGCTCCGTGATATTTAACCTTTTTTATTCAGCATAATAATATCAGAAGAAAACAGTTTCACAATAGAACAGAACTTTACTATCATTTAATTAGCTTTAGAATCATCACAAGAAAACATTTAATAGTCCTAAATACTTGGAAAACTCCTTTAAAAAGGATTATGTTATGAACAAGTCACTTGTGTTGTCTAATTCGTAGGCGGATTACATACACTTTTAAAATTAAGTTATTATAGCGCTTGCGCAAAAAGTGTCACGAGGTGACGCATAGAAGTGATCAACTGTTCTCGACGTGGAAGGTATTAACAGGGAATACGGCCATTGTGGTTCAAAGATAACGTGAACGAAGCGAGTAGGTGGGAAGATGAAGACACGTTTTCGTGTCCGATGGTGTCTTCGGATTGCAATCTGGAGGAAGAGAATTCGCGGTCGTTTTGGGGGACCTGGGACGTAACAATTCCCCAGGTTCTGGCCAAACAACCAGAATACTTTGAGTGGTAACAATGTGGCTATCTATCCTCGGCGCCCATTAACGCGTTTTGGTGTAATTATAGTAAGAAGCAACTTTTGCTATGGAAATATTTGAGGTCGTTCATAGAGCTTTATTTGGGAAAGCGAGAGGCTGTTGGTCGTTCCATGTAAGATCCTCGTCAGCGAAGTTTTGTTGAGCAAATAAAGCCCTGAATTTGTGCATCGCAGTTCGTTTGGAAGAAACAGCCTCCTTACACACGCAAAGTTTAGGTATTTAAACTTTCATCGACATATGAGTCAATTCTTGGTGAGTGTTATACTATTTTGTGTTAGTTATGATGTAAGCTTTGTTCCTACGTTTTCTAGACTTTTGAAAATGCTCATTGAATCGATAAATGATATCAAATTTTAAGAGAGGATCGAGTTAATGATACTAAATTTTATGAACGAATTAATTTTGCATTTACGTTCAAACATAAAAGATCGTAGAGTAATAATATTTTCTTAACTTGATATGAGGTTATTTTTTAAATTGTGTTAAATAGATGGAAACAAAGAAAAATATGGCTCACTAAAAGTAATCTAAAGTTATTCTGTAAGACACGTGGAGTATACATGTGTTCAAAAACAAGAGGTTACAAAGTTCACTTCCTATTTAAAAAGGTTTAAATATAGTATATCCGATATTTAGTAGGGTTGTTATGACATTTCTGTGCCATGACAAATTAAAATTTTATTGATTTAAACTAGCTACATTTAGATTTTCAACGAACTTCGTTCGTTTATGAAATCGATTTGTCGTCCGTCTGTCTGTCCGTCCGAGGCCTTTCTAATGGTCGGACATCAATGTGTGATACATCAATCGATTCAGCTCGGTGTCCTGAGCTTAAGTTTTGATATCAGTTGAAATCGGGCCACGGGGACGCCGTGCCCCTGCGATATTCCGTCGGGAAAATTAAAATTTCAAATAGGTCCAAAATTAATGTGCGATACATATTTGGACTCCCCTAACATAGCTGAGTCGAAATATGGTACCCCCCACAAAATCTGACCACGGATACCCGACCCCCGGGGAATTAATTTTATCAAAATTTCAAATAGGTCCAAAATTAATGTGCGATACATATTTAGAATCCTCTGAAAAAACTGAATCGAAATATGATGCCCCCTTATTTACACACACACACACACACAAACACACATACATACATACATACATACATACACACACACATATATAGCTTTTAAAATATTTATTCAATAAAATAAAATATACTAAAATGTCTCTTTTGTTGTTTATAAATTTTTGTATTTTATCTGAAAACTTATAATTATTACAACATAATAATTTTAATTTCTTTAAATTGTTTTAAAGTAAGTCTACATTTAAAAGTTCGTTGCGACAATGCCTTGCATTTTCAACTTGTTTTTATATTTTTTAATGAATACTTGCCAAATTCAGTTCAAACATATGTAAACCAAACCACAGATCTGTCAATTGGGTAATAATAATTTTGTTTTAAAGTAATAGCAAACAATAAGGTCTCATTATGTAGAGAAAGACCTATGGATTATCAGAAGTCAATTTTAGTTTTTTTTAATATTATACTTGTAACTTTATTTAACAAAAAAAGGGAATTGCATTAAATTACATTTGTGGTTTAAGTTTTTTTTATTCTATGAGTAGTTAACTTCAATAAGACTACGATTGAGAAAATAAATTTTGAGTAAGGAAATTAGAGGAATGCTGAAGCAGTATAAAATTATAGACATGACGTACTTGAATTATTCTTTGGTGTGGTAATTTTAAGATGATTAGTGTATAAGCATTGTTATACTCATTTGTCGAAAGACACAAACTGTGTCTTTTTAATTAAAATTTGTCGTGTAACTTTTTCTTTCAGGGTCATCGTAATAAAAGCTGATGTAAATACGTTCAAGCAGTTTCCGGATGTGTTGGTTCATATAACTTGTAAGTTTTTTATAACGCTTAGATCCAGTGAATTTATGTATTTTCTCATAGGATACTTGTGTTTCTTTTATTATCCATATAGATACAGTGGCGCTCAATTCTCCTTTTTTCTTTCCATGATTGTTCAGAGTTTACGTTATATCCACGCCCATTGTCATTGCTCACCCTTGGAGTAATTCCCAGACTAAGCTGTGAATATAAAAAAAGTAAAGCTTCAGAACGTTTTCGATTATTTTTAAGTCGCCCTCGCAAAGTGCTGGTGCAAGTCTGTACAGGCGTTGATGCTTCATATGCACGCAACATATTGAGACTGGTTTATGTGCAAGTTTATATAACTTAGAATAGTTAGTTATGACTGATCTTAAAAGCTACTTACAGTGATTTCTAATACATAGGGTAACAGTTTTTTTGACCACTGCAGAACGTCAATAAATTCTTAGTTTAACAAACCTTTTGTCTAGTCCATTATATCACGTAAACATTTTCAATTAAATAAATATCTGTATTGGAATCATGAGGTCTAACCGTCATACAGAGATGCTAGTTTGGTTGCTAACATCAGGCGTTTAATGTTAGTTAGTATGCTAGTAGCTTTCCCGTTTCGTGCACAATGTATCAGCGCTCACTTTAAATAGAACATTCGTCAAGAAATTAACATGGGGAACCAAAGGGTACTAGCAAGTAATTTGCGTGTGGCTTTATGCCGTAGTGGAGCCCAGGTGTAATGAACACTCGGCTCAGCGATTTTTTAATAATGCGCTCTTACAATACTTCGTAAAAGTTTTAATTAAATATTTCTTAAAATACTTCGTTAAAATATTTCTTTTATACTCCGTAAAATCTTCAATTAAATATTTATTTTATAATTCTCCTGCAAATTCAGATGAAGAACTTTTAAATAATCGTTTTGTATATCAATTGTAAGGCTTCTTTGTATATTCATTTGTTAGAATGATTCCGCCTTATCTGGTTTTATAAAAATAAGGCCGTGTAAATGTTGTGTTTCAAGATGATATTCATCCTATTTTTGCATCCAGTACCAAGTTATAGTTCATTCACGTCAACGTTGCGATAAGAAAATATTGATCTATTATGACCGTCCTTCAACTTTACTAGAGTAGTTAGATTTAATGAAATGTTCTGCGAGGAAACAGTATGTTTAAATTTTAAAGAAACGTTCTACAAAGTACGTAGAAATTTTACGGTTTGGATCTAAAGTTCGATAATTAATAGAAATGGTCTTTTTGAAATTGCAAGTACGAAATTACAAGTAATTATGTGGCCAACTACATGATGGTAATTATTTTGGTAACGATCTACACATAGTAGAACATCTAAGTTTTGTAATGGTTTTTGGTTGGTCCCGTTGGTGCGTATAAGAAAAACGCTTTAAGTTCATATGGTCCGGTACAAGGATCACGCAGCTGATTATGTGCTGTACAACATGTGGAGCCTACGTCAATTGTTTGCCCGAGGAACGTATGTATTAACAACTGTTCTAACATGCTGTAGCACCATCACATAAACATCATCTGTTGAAACGAGGTAAGAGATTTGTATTATTCTTACATCACGTCTACAATTGGCGATCTTTGATACAAGGCTGCAATAACTTTGCGATGACCTATTACCATTAATCTGTTTAACAAACTTTGATAAATTTTTATTGCAATATAAATGCAGAGTAATCACAGTTACTATTATTAATGAAATTAAGCAAATCTAAAGAGTTCTTATTAAAGTTTCATTTATGCATAATTTCACTTACAGCTTTTGAACATTGAATTAATAGACAATTTAGATATTTTTTATATATATGTGCAAACCGAATAACAGATCTGGTATTTTTGGTATAGATTTGAGTTAAATTATGTAACGAAAGCAACACTTAAAGTTTTTGATATTTCTTTTGAATTCATAATCCTACCTCAGGGTAGATGAAATTTGTATTATCTTTTCTTAAACATAAATTTTATACATACAATTTTTTATGAAGAAACAACTTTTAATTAAAGAATCAACATTTAATTTTCCTAATTAATTGTTTTATTCTGAACAAGTAAGTTCAGAAATAGTGTGCCCAGGTATATGAACAAATAGCATAAAGTGGTAACCCCGATTTAACAAGAAGCCATAAAAATCTTTTTAGAATTTGAAGCGTAAAATCTGTGTTCATAATATTGTGTGCATAATTAATCTTTTCTGTTTTTTTTTTATATGAGGTAACAAGAGAATACCTCTTGTGTTTTCACTTTGTTGATTTAATTAAATTTTCTTTACAGCTTCTGCGTTAGCAGTTAATACGATATTCCTCTCTAAGGACTTCCAAGTCCCCTTTAGGGAAACCCTGTGTATAAAACTTAATAGCTTGGTGGCGCTCTCCCTAAACCCCTGTTTTGATAAGAATCAAGCCCTAGTAAGAGAATAATGTTTTGTAAAAAGAACCACGAGCAATCCTCATAAGCTCTACCTAAGGAATAGACCCCTAGCATAGTCGAAAGATATTTGCGTTCCATCATTTTAAGGAAATCCTTCCTTAAAGTTCACTGGTCTCATTTGGGGATATTAAAGAACCCGCGGGTTACTTTAATTAAACAATTAACCCCCCACCAGTAAGTTTCTATTCGTTTTACTAACGCCCGGAACGTGGGGCTGAATTATTTCTCTTACACCTAAATAGGGGCTTGATTATTTCTCTTACATCTAAATTGAGGTTCGATTATTTGGCTTACGCCTAAGATATAGCCTTGTTTGTTTTACTAGCACCCACAAAATGGGGCTTTGATTTCCTTTTCACTCGTGCCTTGTGTTAGAGGTTTCGATTGTTGACAGCTATGTTGTTACCGCGTTGTGAACGTTAATTTTTTTTAATCTACTAAGAGGTAGTCATTAGATTTCTGTCATTGTTGAGAAGATTTCCACGCTATTATGTCGTATAGATTTTTTTTTTGATTAAAATTTTAAAGAATTAATTGGAAGTAAGATAATGGTTGTTGTAGTAATTTAGTAATCAGTAGGGTGAAGTTGTGAATTCTAGATTTAATTTTAGTTCCCCTATTGAAAATATTTTGTAAATTGTGAATAGTTGAGATAAATTTGGATTTAAAATTTTTTAATTTCAAGATTTTAGCTAGTTTTTTTTATATTGATTTTATATGAGTATAAAATGGCTCATACTTTTCAGGTTGTGTACTTACTCAAAAAAGAGTTAGATTATGAACTCCGAATAAGAGGAATTGAGAGTTCTAGACCAGTTGTAGACAAGCGGAAAATATTAGGTCGTCTATTAGCGAAAGAATGGAATAAACCAGGATGTCTAATAGATCTTACAGATTATAAGGTAGAATTTTCAGTAGAGTGTGAGGAAATCAACAATACCGTTTTGTCGATTAAAAATGTTTTATCAGAATTTGAAGGTGATCCTTCTGACTCTGTTTTTAAAAGGGTACACGTCCAGGTCATACGTTTAGTTATTGTAGAGCCCCTCTGAAAATATTTTGTTTTAAATGTGGAAGTAAAGGTGTAACATCAACTTCGTGTCAGTCATGTTCGAAAATAAGCGAATCACATGAATAATAATTCACATTTCATTTTGTATTATACAGTTACTAGATACAGAGTACAAGGAATAATGTTTCGTGTCATTTGGAATTGTCCTTGTGCGTAGGCACGTTTTTGGTTTCATGACAATTTTTAAGGTTTATATCGGCGTTGCAACGCAATTTAGTTAGTTTTGTGTAGAGTAGGCGATGCTTGTCGTTGTAGTTGGTCGCTCAGCAGCACGTATGTATAGACGAGACTCGTGAGGTGTTGGTCGCTCAGCAGTGCGTAAGTCTAGACGAGACTCGAGGTGAGTTGTCGTTCCTAATATTTTTTTGGGATCACTAATTTGGAGTTTGGTGATGAAAAATTTTTTGTAGAGTAGTCTAGGTGAGGTTCGGGAAAGAGTCTGTCATTCTAGCAAGTTATGCGCCGTAAAGCAATTTTTTTGCTATATGGACAGCCTGATTATAACTTATTCCATCAGCTTGGTTAGAGATTAACGAGAGTGTACCTGTATATTAATTTTTGTTAGCTATCGTCGAGATTAATTTCTTTTGAAAGTCTAAGTCACTTCGTACTCGAAAAGCCGGAATGTGGCATATGAAGGACCTGAAACCTTTTTCGATGGTATACCAAGAGGATGCCATTCCAATATAGTTAATTGTTGCCCCCATGTTAAGTTTGAAGTCAAGTATATCTTTTATCGTTTCGTTTAGTTTTTGTTTTTGTATAAAAGGATAAGAGGAAGAACCTCGTCTAATTTTTATGTATATGGTTTAAATTTAATATCAAATATTAGAATAGGAAGTTGGAGTACAAAAACCTTGTTGGTAAAAGAGCGTATGTATTATTGGAAATCATTTTCCCCGTGCGTACGTATTGTATTGTCAGAAACACATTCCTTGTGTACAGAATCTAGCCTAAGAAGTACCTTGCCCATGCGTACGTACCGTGTTCTCAAGAACATCTTTCCGTGTATATATGTGTGTGTATTCAGACCGTTAACACTAACAATTTTTTTGTTTTTCTTCGTAGTTGACAGACGAGATTCTGTTTGCTTCGTAAAATGTCGACGGAGGAAATCCTTTAGGTTTACAACGTAGTAACTGGTGTGAAATTTTTTTTTTGTTGAGTTTGTAGAGGAAAACATTTTTGTCCATTAAAGACTGGTCTTCTATTAAGTATGCAAAGGACCGTGGTATGTTCTTTTCGCATATAGGCATTCCATCAAGAAATGCGTAAGTCTAGACGAGACTCATGATGAGTTGGTCGCTCAGCAGTATGTACTTGGTTGAGTGGAATGTAATTGTTTTTTTTGAGTATTTAGTTTAGTGACGCTCGAGAGCAGTCGTTCACTAAATAGTTAGAGTATAGTAGGTGAGCTGGTTGCTCACTCGTTGTTTGGTTTAGTTGCGTTTGTGCAGAAAGCACAATTAGTAGTAGAGTTAGCTACTCACTACTGAGTTAGAGTGTGAGAGTGAGCCAGATGCTCACAATTTTTTTTGGATGAATTTGAGTTAGTGCAGATTGCACACGTTGAGTTAGAGTGTGAGAGTGAGCCAGATGCTCACGTTTTTTTGATGAATTTGAATTAGTGCAGATTGCACCAGTGGAGTTCGAATGTATTAAGTGAGCCGGTTGCTCATATTTTTGTTGGTGAGGTTGAGTGAGTGCAAATTGCACAAGTTGAGTTTAGATGTATTAAGTGAGCCGGTTGCTCACAGTTGTTTGGTTATAGTGAGTATGTGCTGATAGCACAATTATTAGTAAAGTTGATAATGTGATGAATTCACATTTGTGTTGAGGTTTAGAGTATTTTAGCAGGTCGCTAAAATAGTTGTTGCGGTAAGCAACTAATGCTTACGTTTAGTGTAGCGAAAGAGTTGTGATGGCACTTGATACGTTTGCTGGTGAGATATTTTGTTGTTGCCTTTTTTTTTTAGAAAAGGGCTCTAGTTATGTTCTTCGACTTGAGTTGTCATCGCAAGCATAAGTTTTGTATATAGTTTAAAGATTCGAATTTTTTTGTAGTCTGGGTACTATCCCTAGTATCATTGGTAATAGTTTCCGTTTAATATTAGTTTGGAGAGTTTCTCTCTTGGTTTTGTTCTACTTAGTAGAGTTTGATAAAGACCTGTGAATCTTGTTAATTTTTTTCCGTGAGAGTGTTGGACTTCCCGATTGCGACAATTCCCGATAGTGTCATACCGATTTTGTTTCCTTAAGGACGTATAGTACGCATAGCTACTAAAACACTCGCTCTTTATTATTCAAATTCCCCCATTTTTAAATTTTTCTAGTTTAATTTTTTTAATTCTCACACAGGTCAGTTATTGAGAATGCATTCCTCAGGTTAGTATTTCGCTTAAAGTTATAAAAAAAAAATTTGGTCCTAAGAAAAGATTTTCTTCTTTTTGGAGAGAGGCAGTGTAACAGTTTTTTTGACCACCGCAGAACGTCAATAAATTCTTAGTTTAACAAACCTTTTGTCTAGTCCATTATATCACGTAAACATTTTCAATTAAATAAATATCTGTATTGGAATCATGAGGTCTAACCGCCATACAGAGATGCTAGTTTGGTTGCTAACATCAGGCGTTAATTGTTAGTATGAATATATATCAAGGCCAAACAGCTTTCCTGTTTCGTGCACAATGTATCAGCGCTCACTTTAGCTACAACATTCGTCAAGAAATTAACATGGGGAACCAAAGGGTTCTAGCAAGTAATTTGCGTGTGGCTTTATGCCGTAGTGGAGCCCAGGTGTAATGAACACTCGGATCAGCGATTTTTAATAATGCGCTCTTACAATACTTCGTAAAAGTTTTAATTAAATATTTCTTAAAATACTTCGTTAAAATATTTCTTTCATACTCCGTAAAATCTTCAATTAAATATTTATTTTATAATTCTCCTGCAAATTAAGATGAAGAACATTTAAATAATCGTTTTGTATATTAATTGTAAGGCTTCTTTGTATATTCATTTGTTAGAATGATTCCGCCTTATCTGGTTTTATAAAAATAAGGCCGTCTGAATGTTGTGTTTTAAGATGATATTAATCCCATTTTTGCATCTACGAGTACCAAGTTATAGTTCATTCACGTCAACGTTGCGATAAGAAAATATTAATCTAGTATGACCTTCCTTCAACTTTACTAGAATAGTTGGATTTAATGAAATGTTCTGCGATGAAACTGTATGTTTAAATTTTAAAGAAACGTTCTACAAAGTACGTAGAAATTTTACGGTTTGGATCTAAAGTCCGATAATTAATAGAAATGGTCTTTTTGAAATTGCAAGTACGAAATTACAAGTAATTATGTGGACAACATTATGGTAATTATTTTGGTAACGATCTACACATAGTAGAACATCTAAGTTTTGTAATGGTTTTTGGTTGGTCCCGTTGGTGCGTATAAGAAAAACGCTTTAAGTTCATATGGTCCGGTACAAGGAACACGCAGATGATTTGTACTGTACAACATGTGGAGCCTACGTCAATTGTTTGCCCGAGGAACGTATGTATTAACACCTGTTCTAACATGCTGTAGCACCATCACATAAACAACATCTGTTGAAACGAGGTAAGAGATTTGTATTATTCTTACATCACGTCTACAATTGGCGATCTTTGATACAAGGCTGCATCAGAAAATAACTTTGTGATGACCTATTACCATTAATCTGTTTAACAAACTAAAAAGGACTTTGATAAATTTTTATTGCCAATATAAATGCAGCGCAATCACAGTTACTATTATTAATGAAATTAAGCAAATCTAAAGAGTTTTTATTAAAATTACATTTATGCATAATTTCACTTACAGCTTTTGAACATTGAATTAATAGACAATTTAGATATTTTTATATATATATATATATATATATATATATATATATATATATATATATTGCTGTGAAACCTCTTGAGTTACCTGGTCTGTTGATTTTCTTCTGTTAATCGCCTCGGCTGCTCCTCTAGATAGCTTTTATCCTCAATTATAAAAAAAACAAATACATTCCTGCCACAAACATTAACGTTAACTCTATTTACATCAATATTCAGAATACATTAAATATTCAAATTAAATTTCAGCATAAAATTCAGTTTTAAAAAGAATTTCAAGATTAATTTTATTATCACTTTAACGTGCATCCAGAATTAAAGTCCTTGTTGGATGCCGACTAATTAATATAACAATATAAGCAGACCGGAGTCTGAGTATAAAGGGAGCATCTACCACCCCTTTACGTTAATTAACCAGGTTCGTCTAATTGAGCTCAAAGACATACCCAAAGTTTCATCATATTCCCGAACATCAATACTAAATACCCCTTTCTACTTAAACAAGCTAATTTCATCTTAAAATTAAAATTTTATGGTTAGTACAATTTCACTAATGTCCATTTAAAGTAAATCAATTATAAAGTTATTCAACACACACAAAAATGTCAAACAAAATAGTATAATTTACCTGAAGGTTACTGTCCTCGAAGCTTCAATGTACATCGTCCCTTTAGTTAATCACACCATTCCAACAGGATTATATTTACGGCTTCTAATTCTCAACGCTTTTAAAATTTTCTCCATCACCATTTATTTAAAGTTGTTTCTGGGCTTTTCCGGAACTCATCTGTGTATATCTGACCCTTGTTTCGTGGATCCAGACACGTATTTGAACCATTTAATTATTAACACCCCCGAAAAATAGCAAAGAAATTCATGCGTCTTTCACCAATATACGCCAAAACTGCCTACTTTTGTGTATACATTTGTCGTTGTAAATTTTGCTAATTGGTACAGTGATACTAAATTTTATTACCTTGTATCTAAGTGCACTGAAGTACATTCATGTTAGCAGGTAAATAACAAACTATTTTGAATCACTAAAATATACGAGCAAACTTTAAATTATTTTATCAAACTAAAATGCACTGTTTAACATCTTAACGCATCGAATAGTCAAAAGTCTAAGAGACCGAAATTCATATTACCACCGGTATATATAGCAAAAAGCCTGTCTGTCGGTCTGTTCCCCAAAACAGACAATTCTTAAGAATTTCTCATTCTATGTTCCCAGTCCGTCGCTCGCGCGTCGGTTTTTACGAATTTTTCACTTGCCCCATTTAAATCTCAAAAATTCTCACACGGCACGCAAACATGTCCGAGAAAAACTAATTAATTTTGTACAAAAATTGTTGTTTCTACCTCTGATATTTGCATCCTATTTTCAACCAATTGTGACCCTCGTGACGTTGCTTAAATCACGCCTTTTACTATATGTGTCTTTGCTTGACGCATTTTCTCTTTCCTTTTCTAACCTGTTCGTATTGGTGCAAATTGTTATTCTTTATTATCGATTATATTTTAGTCCATGTGGACTATCTGGGTTAAATAACCCCGTATCGCACATTCTCGTGAATATTAAGCCCCGGTTTCTCCAAGATTCTTTGAAACCATTTGTTATCTACACAATTTTCGCCGTACGTGATATTTAAACTACGCAGGTGTTCAAAATAATATTAATTCTCAGAGCTTTTAAATAAACCCTGTTTTGTATTTCGTGCTAAAGCATCTGACCGTTTCCAATATCCTTAGAATCGACATGTTTATCTAAACAAATTAAACTGAAATTGCCTTTTAAAATACGCAGGTGTGTTCAAACATCCTACTTCTAACTAACACTTCTAGGATTTGCATTTTATTGGGTTTTACAAGTTTCTATAGATATTATCTGTACGTTTTGTTCAATACCGGTTACTTGAAATAGAGTTAATTAAGATAAATTTTGCGCGTAATTTCCATTTGTTTAGGAATAATTACATTACACGCAGAGCTTTTTAATACTGCTTCTTTTGATATAAAGCGTCTTGTACATGATTTAAATCTCTTATGTTTAATGAAACTAATAAATTTTTATGCTTCACGGTTTTAATAACGCGTATTATCTAATAATATTCATTATACACGGTGATTAAAATTATTGGATGTGATTATTTAATTTTTTACCCTGGTCTAAATATGAGTATTTTCCCCCTATTTGAATACAAATAATCCAACTTATTTGAATGCAAATATAAAGCATTTAGACAAAAAATTACAAAAAAAATTGCCTATCTCTCTCTACCCTTATCTATCTAACTTACCTACTTTGTCTCCAATCCAAAAAAATATTTACACCTATCCTATATACCTATCCTATTCCTAACCTTTAACTAATCTTCACTATACTTTACTTGCCCCTACCTAATCCTATATACCTATCCTACTCTTACTCTATTCCTAACTCTCCACTAATCTTATATGAAATATCTATACTTAACCTATCTTATTTTCTTCCTACATTTACTCTTTATTCTCATCCTAAACCTATTTCTAATTATCTCCCATATTTATCCTATACCTAGCTTTATTTTCTATAAACACTTACTTCTACTCTTTTATATACACCTATTCTATCCCTATCCTACTTAAATCTAACTCTCTTCTTGACCCTCCACGTCTTTCTTCTTACCATCCTAATACTCTTCATCCCTATCTCTCCCCCTTCTATATCTATACTTAACATCCCTGTTATCTCACATACAATAAACTCATCCCTATTATCCTCACTCTTAAATATTGCTTCTTCTTCAGTCCCTACACATGTCTGTTTCTCATTTATTATTGTTTCCCTTTCTGCCGACAAACCAAACGATACTACTTTACAATTATCGATTTTTCCCTCTACGGAAAATCCTATGTACCTTCTAGAATTCTTATGTAATGGAATCCTCCAGAATGAATTCCTTAAATCTACTTGATTAAAAACAAACTTGCCATCTTTACTTAATTTCGCCTTCACCTGCTCCTGATATGCTGCTTCTACCCCCACTACTTCTGCATGTTTTTGTATTAAAGCTTGAACCTCTACTTTCCTATCCTCTGGACATCTTATTGTGTTGATCTGTTTAACCCCATCATCCTCTACCTCTACTACATTAATACTAAACCCCGTGTCATCCTCTGTGACTTCATAACTGCCCTTCCATGGCACTACCCTATCATTAATCCTTATTACCCTCCGTTCCATATCTATCAAAACCCCTAACTTCATCATACAGTCAACACCTAAAATGCTCTGAAACTTCAGTCCAGGTACAATTACAAACTCCTGTTCACAGCTTAAATCTCCTATATCTATCCTAAGCACCACAACACTATTTACTACAGCAAACTTCTTTTTATTTGGAGCTACTAAATGACTACGCTTTATAGGCATAATTCTATCACAAACCTTATCCCTAATTTTGCTGACGAATTCCTCCGATATTAAACTCGCCTCTGCCCCTGTATCAAGTAATACTTCTACATTATTCTCAACAATTTCTAAATTAATAATTGGCAAACATAATTTTTCCTCAGTTTCTGGCTCTACCTCCTCCTCAATTTTGAAAAATTCACGTGGATGTTCATATACATTTACACTGAAATCTAGTGGTCTGTCGCGTTCTAAAAATCCTGTCCAGGTCTGTTTTCCATACTCGGTCCTGGTCTAGCCGTCACCTCAGCGTACGTCCTAGGCGTTTCCACTCGTTCCGTGTCTGTATTAGCAGTCCCGCTCATGTCTGGTGAACTATTCATTCTGGTAGGTCCCGGTCTCGGTGCAGGTCCCCTTCCTAAACTACTACTTCTAACGTATGGTCGTCGTTGTTCCCAATTCTGTCGCTGGTATTCGTAATTATTCCCCCTTCTAGCATAGTTGTCCCGTCTATTGTCAAACCTAACTGTGTTGATCTGTCTTTCCCTGTTTTCCCGAGGTCGTCCACTACTTACGTCGTCGTACCTCTGCAGGTATTCCAAAAACATTTCTCTGTCCACTATGTTCTGTAGTGCTACGTGCTGTCTTATGTCTACCTCGAAGTGTCGTGATAAATACTTAATAATTTGTCGGTCCGTCAGTGGTGGGTTTAGTTGCTTGGCTATGCTATACTTGCGTATAGCATATTGCTCTAATTCATGAAAATTCTCCTTAAATTTCCTGTGATTAAGTCGTCTCGTACCTGGTCTTGTCTGTGGTCACTCCAGTAGTGCTTTAAAAATTTGTTTTCAAAGTCCGTGTATGTTTCAATGTCCTGTCCTACTAAATTGTACCATGCTTCCGCATTGTCCTTTAATAAAGCCTTTATCGTATTCAGTTTAGTCTGTTCGTCAAATAAATTTCCCACTAGATTTCTTACGCTATTAATAAAAATTTGTGGATTTACCCTGTTATCGCCATAAAACTTCATGTGTTGGTCCAATGATACTCCACCTGTAGAAAATCTGGGACCTTCCCCCGTTAAATTTGACATGTTGTATTTGATATTACTAACTTTGCGTTCTACCCTGCCTAACTGATCCCTACATGAGTCCGTTACTTCAGTCATTTTTACATTAATCTCTTCTTCACAAAAAATGCGTACTTCGGACCTTAAATGTCCCATTTCCTGTCGAAGACCTGTAATATCACGCTCATTTTTATCAACCCTACTTTCTACTTCCCCCATTTTCACGGTAAGACTGTTTT